>JABTXL010009450.1:257756-305177 GCA_025134845.1 Neodon shergylaensis | reverse complement strand
TTCTTTCTTTCTTTCTTTCTTTCTTTCTTTCTTTCTTTCTTTCTTTCCTTCCTTCCTTCCTTCCTTCCTTCCTTCCTTCCTTCTTTCTTTCTTTCTTTCTTTCTTTCTTTCTTTCTTTCTTTCGTTTTTTAATATGTTTAATTTGGATGTAGGAAGGGGGTGGGGTAAATCTGAGAGTTTGACATTCTTTCAAACACATCAGGGGAAACTTACTATCAGGTACTGAGGCATAGGAATCAGCTCTGATATGAGGTTGCTGAAGACCTGGGAGTCAGGTGGAGATCCCGGGGAGGTGCATACAAGAAGGGGAAACAATCTCCACATCGATAATTTGCATGGCAAAGAGGACTCCACACAGACTGGGAAAAAGACCCTTGGTGAGGGAGAGATTGTTGGAAGTGGGAACTCCTAAGGGGCTATGAAGCAAGGCTGAAGACAGTGGGGACCCATGGAGGAGGGTGGCAGAGCATAGGACTGGCAGGTATTTAGGAAGCTGATATGGTAGGACTGGTAGATGGTTTAGCTGGCAAGCAAGCAGATCTGAGTTCAGGGCCCAGCACCCACATAAAAAGCTGGGCACGACAGTGTGAACCCTCCCCTCTGGGGAAGCAGGGACAGGAGACAGTGGTGGCAGGGTGGGGACAATTGAGAAAGAAGCCCAACATGAATCATATAAGCGCAAACACAGAGCTTGAAGAAAGAAAGAAAGAAAGAAAGAAAGAAAGAAAGAAAGAAAGAAAGGAAGGAAGGAAGGAAGGAAGGAAGGAAGAAAGAAAGAAAAGAAAAGAAAGAAAGAAAGAAAGAAAGAAAGAAAGAAAGAAAGAAAGAAAGGAAAAGCTGCTCATGTTGGTTTATGCCTGTAATCCCAACATTTAGAAGCTGCGGCTGGAGGATCTGTAGCTCAAGGCCAGTCTGGGGAGATGGCTCAGTGGGTAAAGATACCTGCCACCAAGCCTGGCCACTTGAGTTCAATACCTAGGACCCACATAGCAGGAGGAAAAAGCCAGTTCTTGAAAGGCTGACTTCTGATTCCACACATGAACTGTGGTGTACTTGCCTCCTCAATACATACATAAATAAGTAAATATAATTTAAAAAACAAAACAAAGACAGAAAAATGGGAGGGGTGGAGGAAGGAAGAAAGCCACCCGCTCCCCAGGCCCCTACCCTGATCCCGGCGATTAGAAAGTACCTCTTTGGAGCGATGGCTCAACAGGTGAAGTCACGTGTTATAACCCTTGATAGCCTGAGTTTGATCTCCTGATCCCATATGGTGCAAGGAGAGGACCGATTCTTGCAAGTTGTCCTCTGTCCTCAGCATGGCCCCAGGACAGACGGACACACACACACACACACACACACACACACACACACACACGCACACACACACACTCTGTGAGTTCAGTGAGTTCAAGGCCAGCCTGCTCTACAAAGTGAGTTCCAGGAAAGCCAGGGTTACACAGAGGAACCCTGTCTTGAAAATACCAACAACAAGCCGGGCGGTCGTGGCACACTCCTTTAATACCAGCACTTGGGAGGCAGAGGCAGGAGGATCTTTGTGAGTCTGAGGCCAGCCTGATTTACAGAGCTAGTTCTAGAACAGTCAGGGCTACACATAGTAACCCTGTACTCAGAAACTAACAACCCCCAAACCAAAAAAACCCCAAGCCAAAACACCCCCAAAATAACCCAACAAACCAAACCAAACCAAAAACAAAACTGTAAAATTTCCAAAAAAAAAAAAGGACCTAACACTCTCCCCTGCTCCTTGGCAACCTCACTAGATACCTTGTGCCTGGTTACATCATCGCCTAAGTGGTCTCCTCCCTCCAGAGCCAGGGCCACATCTGTCATGTTCACCACTTTAATCCCAACGCCCAGATCTGAGTCACTAGCATCGCTGGGCCCTGAAAGGATTTGCCAAGCAGCTTTCCTCAGAAAGCTGGTGGAGCACCCAGAGTGGGTGTGGCCGCGGAGGCCTGTGGAGCGCCTAGCATAGGTGTGCCCAGCGGAGGCCTTTGAAAACGGTCTCAGTGGGTGCAGTCAGTCACTGGCTGGCTTCCCTGACCTCGGCAGACACAGTTTCTCATCAGCTACTGTTAAACTGTTATGGATACTTCTTAGGGTGTGTGTCCCTGGGAGTTGCCCAGGTGAAACGCCATCCATTTTTTTCTCTTTCTACTTTTAAAGATTTATTTTATGCATAGAAATGTTTTCCTGCATATTGGCCTGTGTATCACACATGTGTGGGGAACCTGAGGAGGTCAGAAGAAGGCACTGGATCCCCTGGAACTGGAATTGTGGATGGCTGGGAACCACCATGTGGGTGCTAAGAATGGAACACAAATGTACTGTAGGAGCAGTTGGTACTCTGCTTAGCCTAGAAGCCATCTCTCTAGGCCTCCCTTTAAAGATTCTATCTATCTCTATCTGTCTGTCTATCTGTTTATCTATCTATCATCCATTTATCTATCTATCTATCTATCTATCTATCTATCTATCATCTATCTATTTATCTATCTATATTTATTTGTTTTTATGAGACAGGGTTTCTTTGTGTAGTTTTTTTGGAGTCTATTCCAGAACTCTCCCTCTACACCAGGCTGGCCTCGACCTCACAGAAATCCGCCTGCCTCTGCCTGTCGAGTGCTGGAGATTAAAGGCCTGCAAAAATTAAGTGTATGTGTGCATGTCTGTGTGTGGGTATGCACTTGTGAATACAGTTGCCTGTGAAGGCAGAGGCTTGGATTCCCTGACATTGCAGCTGCCTGACATCAGGGCTGGGAGTCAATCACAGGTCCTCTGAAAAAACAGTATGGTCCTCAGTATTATTTTTGCTAGTTTTTTTTGGGGGGGGGGGGTTAGGGTTCATGTAATCCACGCTAGAATTTAACACAACATGTAGCAGAGGATGGTCTTGAAATCCTGATCCTCCTGCCTCTCCCTCCTGAGTGCTATGATTACAGGCAGACCAGTCTCTTCTTCCCTGTGATGCAGTGACTGGGGATGAAACCTAGGGCCTTGTGCATCCTGGGAACGTGCTCTACCCATTGCACTATGCCATCAACCCCTCTTTTTTTGGCATTTATTTGTTTACTTATTTTGATGCAGGGTTGCTGTGGGACAATGGTCTGACCCTGTCACTTGTATTTTAAATAAACGCTGATTGGCCAGTAGCCAGGCAGGAAGTAGAGGTGGGACAACGTGAATTCTGGGAATTTCAGTCTGCAGTCATCACCCAGACACAGAGGAAGCAACATGTGACTCCCTCGCCTAAAAACGTACCAAGCCACGTGGCTAACAGGGACAAGAATTATGGGCTAATATAAGTTATGAGTTAATAAGAAGCATGAGCTAGGTCAACCAGTTTATGATTAATGTAGACTTCTCTGTGTTTATTAATGACTAAATGGCTGTGGGACCTGGTGGACAGAAACCTCTGTCAACACAGGGTCTCACTCTGTAACCCAGGCTGGCCTTGGACTCAGAGCGATTTCCCTGTCTCAGCCTGCTGAGTGCTCATAGAAGAGGTGTGAGCCACAGTGCTCGGCTATCATGACCACTTTGGAGCATCTGCCTGGGACTTGAGGCACTGGAGCAGCTATGCTTCAGTTTGGGGAGTTGCTTACTTCTCACTTCTGCCTCCACCTCAGGCCTTCCAAAGAGACACACTTGATCCTCCTGGCCTACATTTGTGTGTGTGTGTGTGTGTGTGCATGAGCCTGTGAGTGCATGCGGAGGCCAGATGAGGACTTTTGTTGTCCTGCTCTCTACTTTTTTTCATTGATGTAGGGTCTCTCACCGAACCTGGAGCTTGTCATTTTGGGGCTCCAAGAATCTGCCCATTTCCAACCCTGTGCTTATCTCTGTCCCCCAACACCGGGGTTAGAGGTGCACAAGTCACACCTGTTTTTGTTGTTGTTGTTGTTGTTTTAAAATTCTATTTACTTTTAATTTTATTACATTTATTTTTGGTATACGTGCATTTATCCATGACTCCTGTGTGAAAAGTCAGCAGACTAGAGCCAGGCGTGGTGGCACACTCCTTTAATCCCAAAACTCGTGAGGCAGGCAGATCTCTGAGTTCAAGGCCAGCCTGGTCTACAGAGTCAGTTCCAGGACAGTCAAGGCTACACAGAGAAACCAGAGGACAGCCTGTTGGAGTCAGTCCTCTTTTTCCACTGGGGCTTTCGATGCAAGCACTCTCCCACAACGACCCACCTCACAGGCCAATAGACAGCTTCAAACTGTAGTAGAAGAAAGTCCACGTAAGCGTCCCCATCAGAACTGTTTAGAGCATAGCTTGGCAACACAGAGAAGGTCACCGTGTGGCGCAGCCTCCTGTCTCTACCCTGTGGGAACTCTATTCCAGTTACACACTCAGTAAGTACGTGGCTCTCACTCGCCCTTGGGATCTCTGCTTCTGCTTCCCATATCCACACGTCAAATGACTTTAGGTCCTTAAAAAATAGAACAACACTATTGGTCTGGAATTCTATTTATTTGTTTCATGTTTTATTTACAAGACAGAGACTCATTATAGCCCAGTCTGGCCTTGAATGCACAATTCTCCTGTCTCAGCCTCCTGAATGCTGGGATTACAGTCATGAGCTATGATGTATAGCTAATACTGATCCTTTTGCAATGGATTATTTCACTGAGTGTAATGACCTCAAGATTCGTCTGTATCACGGAACATTCCTGACTTTTTCTTTTCTTGCCTTCTCTGAGTATTATTCTGCAATACACACACACACACACACACACACACACACACACACACACAGAGGCCATCTTCTACTTATCAACTCACCTGTCTAAGGACAGTATGGTGGTTTGTACTTTTTTGTCTGTTGTTTATATTGCTACTATTGGACAAGCTGTACAAATACCTTTTTGAGATCTTTCATCTAGATATGCATCCAGAGGCAGACTTGCTGGGTCATATGTTATTCTAGGCTTATATTATTTATTTATTTTTCTTCGTGTATGTGTGTATACCTGCCATGGCATACATGTAGAGGTCATAGAATAACTTACAGAAGCTGATTCTCTCCTTCTATCATGTGGGTCCTGGGAATCAAATTAAAATCATCAGGCTTGATGTTGAGTGCCTTTGCCCATGGAACCAGCTCTTTGGCCCTTTGTGTGTGTGCACACCCACGTGTGTTTAAAAAGGTAAGATCTCATGTAGTTCAGTCTAGACTTAAACTTACCGTGTAATTGAGGATGGTCTTGAATTCCTGTTCCTCCCGCCTTCATCCTCTGAGCGCAGAAAAGTGCAGGCACCACAACACACCTGCTTCATTCTTATGGGACAATTAGAGCGCCTTACAAATATTCTTCTCAGTGTGCACAGGCTCCAGTTTCTCCACTTTTTCATCAAAACCTTATTTTTTTGGTTCTCCTTTAGTTTTTTGTATTGCTGAGGCTAAAACTGAGAGCTTTGGGCATGCTGAGCCAGTGTTGGGCCTGAACCATGTCTTAGCCCCTCACTGGGGGATTCTAGGCAGGTGCCCTACAGCTGACATGGTCTCCGGTACCTATCAGTTCTCTGACCTGGAGAAATGGAGCTGGGATTCAATCTTCTGGTCTGGAAAATCTACTCCAGGGAAGCTGTGTGAGATTCCCTGAGACAAAGGCCTCACGTCCCTGTGGTGTGTGGTGCCACGCACAGGGAGCACTGTATAACTGCCCCTGTGGTGTGTGGTGCCATGCACGGGGAGCACTGTACCCCTGCCCCTGTGGTGTGTGGTGCCATGCACGGGGAGCACCACATCCCTGCTCACTCTTCAATTCTTGACACCGCTTTGCTTCTTTCAGGAGCTGACCCTAAGTCAAGGATCTGAGTACCAGTAACTGGGCTGAGAAGATATTTCAGCAAATACCAGCAAAGAAAGAAGAGAGTCAAGAGAATTGAAAGCAGGTAACCAAAGGAATACATATAGGCACATGCTCAGAGTAGCACTTTTCCCCATCCCCAGAGATGGAAACAGCCCAAATATCCATCAAGAGATGAGTGGTTGAACCAAAGTGTGGCATGTCCAGAGAATGGGATATCACTCAGCAATACAAAGATCACAGCGATGATCCTTGCCAATGTGGCCAGAGTCGGAAGTGGGAGAGGGAATAAGCCAGGCAAGAAGGTGCCACTGTGTGAAAGTGAAGAAAGCCCATAACATCACGAGGAAGATCAGGTACTGAGCAAACTGGGTGTGACTTCATCCCCACGCTGGGGAGGTAGCACCCTGTAAGAGGATCAGATCCAGCCTCAGCTACACAGCACGCTTGAGGCTAGCCTGCCTCAAAGATTTGCCTGTCAAGATTCATACGGGAGGAAGAACAGGGGAGTGATTGCTAATGGGCACTGGTACTGTTCTGATAAACATGTTTCAGATAGAGGCGACAGTTGAAAAGGTTGTGAAGGCGCTAAATGCCAGTGGAACTTTTACTTCCTTATGAATTTCTTAATCTTTATTAATTGTGTTTGTGGCAGGATGTATGTGCTCTGAGGCCGTTCTGGCTTGGAACGTATTCTGTAGCCCAGACTGGCCTCAGCCTGAGTCCCTCGGGTGCTGAAATTTCAGGCACACACCACCACACTTGGTTTCCCAACCCATTATTTTCTCTTTATTTTAAGACTGAGTCTCACCATCTTGTTGGTCTGGCCTTGACCTTATTGTATGATCTGAACAAACCTTGGATGTATTTTTTTCTTTTGCTTTTATGTGTATGTGCATGTGTTGCCATATGTGTGTATGCACATATACGTAGGTAGGAACCTGAGGAAACCGGAGGAGGGTGTCAGATCCTCTGGAGCTGGAGTTACAGGTGGTTGAGAGCTGCCTGAGGTGATTTGTTAAAAGTGAAAAAAACTCAGGTCCTCTAGAAGAGCATCAAGTGTTCTTAACCACTGAGCCAGCTCTTCTGCCCTGCCCCTATTACTTGTTTTTTTCTGAGACGGGTTTCTCTGTGTAGCCCTGGCTGTCCTGGGACTTGCTCTGTAGACCAGGCTGGCCTGGGACTAAGAGATCCACCTCCCTCTGCCTCCAGAGTGCTGGGATTAGAAGTGTGGGCCACCACAGCCTGCCTGTGTTCTTTTATTCCTCTTGTCTCAACCTTCTGAGTATTGGAATTGCTGACTTGTGCCACCTGGCCCAGATTTCTTTCAAACTCTAAATAATCACTATTATATCTCAGTGAACTTAAAGAAAAAAGTATCCATATGAGAGAGAATTTAAGTTTTTTGCCTGCCCTCTTCTCTCATCTGAGAAAATCTAGCTATGGAGCCCAGGTTAGCCTCACTTGCAATCCTTCTGCCTCAGCTCCTTGAGTCTGGGAATATAAACATGTGCTTCCATGCTTGGCCTGCCATTTGTTTTTCTGCATTTGACTTATTTCCCTTGCCCTGCATGGCTGCACAAGCCTGCAGTTCCAGTCACTCAGGAGGCTGAAGAAGAATATCACTTCATACCAGGAGTTAAAGGTCAGCCTGAATATATAACAAGACACCATTTCAACCAGCCGATCAATGAAAGAAGGCTGAGTGGTTTGTTTTACTTAACATGATGTCTTCCAGTACCTTTTTGGTCAAAAATAACAGGCTATTCTTTTTTGTGGCCAAATAATATTCTGTAGTGTGAATTGCTTATTTAAATGGCATTTTAGGGCCTAGGAGGATGGCTCAGTGGTGAAGAGTTGTGCTCTGCTCTTATGAGAAGGGGGTTCTGCTCCCAGGACCCATGATAGCTGACTCACAGCTGCCCATAATTCCAGTCCTGGGGATCCATTGCTTCTGTCCTCCAAAGACACCTGCACACAGTTAAACACTTGACATCCAAAAATTAAGAAAAATGGTGTTGTATATTATGTGAATCTTCACTTTAATTGAAAAAAGAAAGAAGAAAAAGAAGAGTTTGGAAAGTGAGACAGGGAGGTAGAAAGCCAGTCAGGGATGCTCTTGCTTTGGGCTGTTGGAGTTAATCTTATCATGGAAAACCCTGAATAGAGTTCATGTGTTGGTGCTATTACACACACACACACACACACACACACACACACACACACACCAGAGAGAGAGAGAGAGAGAGAGAGAGAGAGGGAGAGAGGGAGAGAGGGAGAGAGGGAGAGAGGGAGAGAGGGAGAGAAAGAGCCGGAGTGTTGATTTTACTAAGACTCTAGAGCCATTGGTTGAGGGCTACTTTGTGTGTATGCATGTGTATTGCTTCCTGGGACTCTATCGGTGCCCAAACAGAGAAAGTCCTACAATAGAAGCTTCCAGAGTGTGTCTTGGGGCTGGAGACATAGAGGGAGGTTAGACTACCTTCTGGATATAGCATCTCCTTCCAGTACTGCAACAACAAACAAACAAATGAAAATTAAATAAATAGAAAAGAAAGAACATAAGGGTGGTGGGGATTAGGAACGGAGAGACGGCTCAGCAGCTAAAAGCAACGACTTCTCTTCCAGAGGACTTGAGTTTAGGGCTCCCAGCACTCATAACTCTTTATAACTTGGAACTCTCTTCTAGCCTCCACAGGCACTGCACTCACAAGCACGATCCCTTCACCCCGATACACATAATTAACAATAAGCCCCCTTTAAAATTTGTCTTTGTCTCCTAAAGAAAGGTGTGTGTGCTGCCAAAGTGAAGGTTGGGGGTGAGCCCAGAGACACTTGGGGACCCTCCTGTGTGCGGAACAGGCCCGCGGGAGCCTGGTCGTGTTGATTAGTCCCGCGTGTCTTCTAGGATGCTGCCTATCACCGACTACGTGTTGTACCTGCTGGGGCTGGAGAAGACAGCCTTTCGAGTGTATGCCGTGTCCACGCTGCTGCTATTCCTCCTTTTCTTCCTCTTCCGCCTGCTCCTGCAGGTGTTCAAATTATGTTGGGACTTCCGCACCACTTGTCGCAGGCTGAGCTGCTTCCCGGAGCCTCCAGGCCGCCACTGGCTGCTGGGCCACGTGAGCATGGTGAGTGAGTTGGGGTAGAGCTGGGCCAGCTGAGGTTAGAAGCAGATCACTCTGTGGAGTAGGAGACCAAATCTTAGAGAAGGCAAGCATTTACCCAGGGTCACATGGTTGGGAGGAGGCAGAGCTGACAATAAAGTTAAGTTGGTAACTTTCCTAATACTGGAAGCTTCAATGTAGGCCACTGGATACTGGACTGTGGACATCAGTGCTCTTACTCAGATCTGAGTGTTACAATAAAGTCCTGCCAGGTTGTATGTAGCCACTAGTACAATAGTGGCTCTACAGTTACCGGGGTAACCAACTGCCCTTTAAAGAAAATTATCCATGCTGCCTAGAACAAAATAGTAGTAGTAGTTAACAATGATGATGATAATTTCTTTCTGTAGTTCTATATGTAGCAGCAATTCTAGTGTAGCGGGGAGATATTGATGCCCATAAAATTTGGGGTATGGGGCCTAGAGTGGGGACAAGGAGGGAGGGGGCTCCTGGAGATTCTGTTTCCCTACCCTTACCTGTTAGGGTGATTCTACTCTTGTTCTTTTTGCTTGTTTGTTTTGAAACAAGGTCTCTTTATGTATCCCTAGCTTCCTAGAACTTGCTCTGTAGACCAGTCTGGTCTTGAACTCACAGAGATCTGCCTGCCTCTGCCTCTCAAACTGGGATTAAAGACGTGCACTACCATACCTAGCTACACTCATTATTGGAATACTATGATACTATACGGGGATTCTAACTCTTTCTTTGCATTTTTTTTTTACAAAGTCTTGTCATTATAGGCCAGGCTAGCCTCAAACTTATAAGCCTTCTGCCTCAGCCTCTTGAGTGCTGGGATTACAGACATATGTAAGCATGCCTGACTTATCTAAATTTTTGTTTTTAATTTTATTTTGAGATGGTCTCACTCCGCAGCTCTGTCTGGCCTGGAATTCGTACGTAGCTCAGGCTAGCCTCAAGCTTACATCAAATCCTCTTGCTTCAGCCTCATGAGTGTTGAGGTTACTTTTGGCAACTCATGCCTGAGACAGAAAGAGTCTCTTTAAAAAGTGGGGAGCTAAACATAAATTGAGAGTCCCTGCTTAGGGACACACTTACACACACCATTCAAAACATAAACATTGGTTCACATGGTGACAAACCTTTGGACCTAGTTACTCAGGCTGATCACAGAACACAGACATTCATCTTGAGCAACACAGGAAGACCTTGTCTTTTGTAGTTAGGCTGACTTTGAAGTTGCTATCTTCTAGCCTTCCTGAGAAATCCTGGATTCCAATCATTCCAACCCTTTCCTGCTCACACACCACCATGGCTCCCCACTTCTATCCTGAGGAAGGCTAAGGTTCAAAGTCTTCTGGACTGGGAACCCCAACCTCTTGACTTGTCCTGCCCTCCTCCTGTGGTCTCCAGAACTGACTTCCCATTTCTTAAGCTGGCCCCTATGAAATTGTGTCCTTGGTCCAAATATCCTTTTCTTAAAGATGCATTTTCATGCTGATCTCCAAGCACATATTGGCAGAAGGCCTTCTCAGCTTTCAGGCTTAGTTTGTTTTTCCTGAGAAAAGAGTCTTAGTGTGTAACCCAGGCTACTATAACTGTTATTATCTTCCTGAAAGCTGGGGTTGAAGTTCACTGCTAGGCCCAGCTCTTGTCTCTCTCTCTCTCTCTCTGTGTGTGTGTATGTATGTATATGTCTATGTCTATGTGTCTCTATCTCTGTCTTTCTCTCACTCACTCCTTAGGGAACTCCTATAACACAGTCTAGTCTTAGACCTATTATGTAGCTAAAGATGATATTGAATTTCTGACCCTCCTGCCCTCTACCTGTTGAGTGCTGAGACAGCAGACATTTGCCACTATAAATGCTTTAATAGTATTTTTTAAACTAATATTGTATTATTGTATTGTACGTTGCTTTTCTGTGGCTATGATAAAACACCCTGACCTAAAGCCACTTAGGGAAGGAAAGAGTTTGTTTGACTATGCTTCCAGGTCACCATCATCATTGGGGGAAGTCAGGGGAGAAGCAGAAACCATGGCGGTGCACTGCTTACTAGCTTGCTCCCCTTGGCTTGGGGAGCTTTCTTATACAGCTAGGATCACCTGCCCATAGGTGGTACTGACCACAGTGGGTTGGACCCTCTTACATCAATTACCAATAAAGGTAATTCCTCACACACATAGCTACAGGTCAGTCAGATCTGCACAGTCTCTCTATTCTCAGCCATCCAGGTGACAAAACTAAAGAGGACATACATCAAATATTTGATAAATCCAATTCTTATTGCTGTATTTACTATTTTCTCTCTCTTTTCCTCTTTTGCTCCCTCTCCCTGTGATGCTATCTTTGAAATCCATGCTCTCACAAATACTGGGCAAGAGTTCTACCCATGAGCCACACCCCTGCCCCTCACTAAGGGATTCTAAGCTGAGTTGTCTTGTCTTTGTTGTTTGTTTCTGTCTGCCGCAGTATCTTCCCAACGAGAAGGGTCTTCAGAATGAGAAGAAAGTCCTGGATACCATGCACCACATCGTCCTGGCATGGGTTGGACCTTTCCTGCCTCTCTTGGTGCTTGTACATCCCGATTACATCAAGCCTGTGCTGGGTGCTTCAGGTAGGCTGGTTAGGCCTCAAAGGCATGAGTGAACTTCCAACTCCTAGAACCTTCCTGGGCATGTAGACATGAGGGTACTATAGAGGAAGGGTTACTTGAGTAGGGATTTGAAGAATGAACAGAAGTTTAGCAAAGAGGGCCAGGCACTAAAGGCTGGGAGAACAACATGGGAAACAGGGTGACTATGTGAGAGTCTCAGGAACTGTGCAAGGCTGTGCACCTACTGGAAGTCACATCTAAGTAATTTGTTCATCCAAATTGTTCATCCAGATTTGGGTAAGTGTTGCTCAATTCTAGGCCATGGTACTTTCTTCATTAAGATTGTGATCTGCTCACCATGACCAAGCATTTCAGTGATCCCATGGCCAGCCGGCTGGCAGGGAGGCAGATATGGATACTTCTGTCTGCTGTCCTTACTTATCTCCCAAGTGTGCTTGATGACTTCTCAGTCATTCTCAGCACTCAGCTTCCAGGAAGTCCTTCCCGAATCCTCCAGGGGTCTCTGTCTTTTAGACCTGCCATTCTTAGTCCTAATCCTTTGGGATGAGTGAATCTCTATTCCTCTTGAAGTGGATCTTCAAGAGTGACCTTGCCTGGAGCTGATTGTCTTTATAGCCCCAGGGGACTGGTTTGGTATTTGGAGAAAAGGGTCTTTTCTTTTTTTATAATTTATTTCTATTTTATGTGCATTGGTGTAGGTCTGCATGAGTGTGTTAGATCTTGGAGTTACAGGCAGTTGTAAGCTGTCATGTGGGTGCTGGGAATTGAACCCATGTCCACTGGGAGAACAGTCAGTGTTGCTAACAACGGAGCCATCTCTCCAGCCCCGAAAAGGGTCTCTTTATTTAGCTCAGGCTGGCTCACACCAAAGATCCCCTCAAATGTGTGCCACCATTCTGGTAGTGTGGGGCCCCGGGAGCTTCCAGCCCTCCTGCCCCTCCCTGTGAGTTTGTCCACCTCCACTGTCACTGTTGCCCAGGCTGGACCCTGTTCCCCTTCACTGTGTTCTCTTCTTATGGAGGCAGAACCAGCCCAGGGTACAGTGCATTGGTGTGAGTCGGTGTGTTCGCAAGGTTGTGCAACAGCTCACTCTTTCTAGTTTCAAAGGTTTTCATCATTCCCACAAGTAGCTTGCACCTGAGGCAGTCTTACCTCTGGTTCCTCCCTGCTGAACTTCCCGGCTCCCAGAACCTGCTTTCCATCTAGATGGACTTGCTGCTTCCAGATTTTTTTTTGGGGGGGGGGTCTGGTTTCTCCCAGTCAGCCTTTTGTCTTCCTGGTCCCTCCATACCACTGTGCTCTTTTTATGATCCATTGTAGAGATAGATCGATCTTCACTTGTTCAGCTACCCTATGGCTGTTGAGAACAAACCTGCGGGGAGCGTTCGCTCTCACAGTCCCCCTCCTCCTGCTCCTTTATTCCTTCTTTCTTTTTTTCCCCACAATAGAATTTTTTTTTAAAATTTGTGTGTGTGTGTGTGTAGGTCAGAGGACAATTTGTGGGAATCAATTCTCCTTCAACCACGCAGGTCCCAGGGATCAAACTCAGGCTGTTTGGCCAGTGCGGCAGGTGCCATCTTACGAGCCCTCCTCTGCCTTTCTCCCCGATACCGGGCATAGAACTCAGGGCATTGAGGACCATTGGCAAACGCTCTGCTACCGAATCCTGTCTCCTGAGTCTGGTCTTTTTTTTTTTTTTTTTGGTTTTTCGAGACATGGTTTCTCTGTGGCTTTGGAGCCTGTCCTGGAACTAGCTCTTGTAGACCAGGCTGGTCTCGAACTCACAGAGATCCGCCTGCCTCTGCCTCCCGAGTGCTGGGATTAAAGGCGTGTGCCACCATCGCCCGGCCTGAGTCTGGTCTTAAATGACTCCAGGAGATCCAAACCCAAGTACTCATCGTTGGGAGGCAAGCATCTTACCTCCTGAATCATACTCCCAAGGCCTGTATTTTACTTTCTAAGGAATTCCCATGCCATTTTCCACAGAGACTGAGCATTAATTGTTCAGTACTCAATCCGCAAGTGCTTGCTGCCAATAAGTGATAACTGTAATTAGAGCAATGAACCAGCCAACAGTTGGTTCATCTGTCAATGACACATGTGCAGATTTATGGAGTATCTGTCGGGATGAGGGGCAGGATGGCTCGGCAGGCAAAGGTGCTTGCCGCCAAGCCAGATGACCTGAGCTTGGTTCCCAGAACCCCATGGTGGAAGGAGAGAACCTCCTCCTGCAGGGTGTCCTCTGACCTTCACCTGCATACCTTGCATGGCACTCATACACATACACATACCCACTCATACACGGAAATATTATTAAAAATAATAAAGAAAATGAGATGGAGGGTCAGAGTGGTGACCTGTCTAGGTTTTTCATAACGAATATCAGCAGGGCTGAAGTCTGACCCCAGGCCTGGCTGTCAAGCACAGTTTTGTGTGTATGAGCATCTCTGAGCTTGGCACCGTGTAGTAGGAGCCTTTCCCAAGCACTTTCCCTTGAAGTGGCACTGCCGGTCTGGTAGAGATAGCTTTCTTTCTAGCATGACTGTCATGTAAGAACAGGGGGAGAGTTGAGGATGAGCCAGAGGATGGGACAGTAAAGGATCTCCTTGCGAGAGAGCTTCCTGGAAAAGGGATCAGTAAAGGCAGGCTTTGAAGGATGTGTAGGAGTTAACCAGGTGTAGCGTTCAAGACAGAGAGGCTTGCCAGTCCAGAGGTACAGAAGTGGGAAGGTTTAAGGGAACTCAGGTGCTATGAGTGCGTAGAGTGGAGGGTGTGCGCGTGGGGAGTGGGAAATGAGACTGAGAGTTCAGAGGAAGCTGGACCAAGAAGCAGATGGGTCTCCACTTTATCCTGGGGTGCTAGGGCCAATGGCAGGTATATGAGCCAGGCAGCAGTTGACTAGATCTGGGTGTCAGTAAGACTCCTGACTAGTTTAGCCTGGATTCTAAAGTCAAGACGAGAGAGGTTGACTGTCCTGCTACCTTGCTTTCAGTGCTTCTTCTGCTTAGAAGCCTTTTGGGCCTTTCCAGGTGCCCTACCTCTGTGGCTCTCTTAGCACCTGGCACACCCTCTGCGGGTTTGATAATTGACTGGTGTGGGCCTCTCCTTCCCTTTCCCACCCCACCCAGGAGCTCCCGCAGGCAGGGAGTGGAGCAGAGCCATCCTTGGATCACTGGCTTCACCTTGCATGGGCTGGGCACAGAAAGGCAGCAAAAGGGGCGTGCCGGTGTGCCCATGAGGGATGACTGTGCATGTGTTTGCCAGTGCAGGGAAGGATGCGTGGTTGGCTGAGTCACACTGGGTGCACGTATCTCTTTATTGGGTGCCTCTCCACTAAAACCTTTTTATGGTGTGTTGTTTTTTTTCTCTTTGGGGGCCCACCACCCAGCTCCCACATAAATACATGGAGACTTATTCTTACTTATGAGTGGCCAGCCTTAGCTGGGCCAGCTTTTCTAACTTAAATATTTGCCTCTGGGATTTTTTTTTACCTTTCTTTATTCTATATATCTTTCTTTTCTTCTTACTCCGTGGCTGGATGTATAACTGGGTGGCTGTACCCTAGTGTCCTCCTCTCCTCCTTTTCTCGCTTCTCCTCTTCCTCTTCTCTCTTTTAGATTTCTCCTTCTATTTATTCTCTCTGCCTGGTAGCCCCATCTATTCCTCTTCTGCCTAGCTATTGGCTGGTCAGCTCTTCATTAGACCAATCAGGTGTTTTAGACAGGCAAACTAACACAGCTTTACAAAGTGAAACAATTGCAACATAAAATAATTCAATACATCTTTTCATTGTTAAACAGATATTCCACAGCATAAACAAATGTAACACATCTTAAATCAAACATCGTTGTACAAGGACATATTCATTAATCCAGCCAGCCAGCTAGCCACACATCTTTCTATATATTCATCTACTCATCTGTCATTCCACCCACCCAATCACCCAATTATACATCCATGCATGCACACATGCAATTTTCCATGTATCCATCTGCTCACCCATCCAACCATCTGTTCACCTGTTATGCCCGCCCATCCACCCATCCATCCATCCATCCATCCATCCATCCATCCATCCATCCTCCATCAATCCAACTATCCATTTCTTCTTTCCTTCCTTCCTTTGCTTTATTCTTTTAAAATAAAAAACAAGTGTGCATGTGTGTTTGTGTGTGTGTGCATGCATGTGTGCACACTTGTAGTTCAAGGCTCGCCATTTTTCAGCTAAACCTGTGAGCCTCAGAGACTCTGTTTTCACTCCCTAGCACTGGGATCACAGGTGCTTGCAGCCAAGCCTGACTTATTTTAATTAGTTTTTATTTACTTATTTTGTATGTGTGTTAGGGCAGGTGTGAACCACAGCACACAAGCTGAGATGAGAGAACAACTTGCAAGAGTCTGTTCTCTTCTTCAACCATGGGATTCGTGGGATCTAACTTGGGTCTTCGGGCTTGGGGACAAGCACCTTTACCCACTGAAGCATCTCACTGGGCTGTGACTTTTTTCCCGGGTTCTGGGGATCCACAGTCAGTCCTCCTGCTTGTACAACAAGTGCACTTACTCTCAGAGTCCTTTTTCCAGCTCCTGTTTTTTCTCTCATCTGTCTACCATTTGATTCATTCATTCACGGAATGAAAAAGGTTTTTGGTATTTTTTTTTTTGAGGCAATGTCCCAGGCTTGCTTTGAACTCACTACATAGCCCAAGGTATTTCTGAACTTCTGAACTTCCTACCTCCTCCTGGGATTGCAGGTGTGTGCCACAAGTCCAGCTCATTACATCAGCTTTGATTTCTCTGGGTTTCCTCTCTTAGCAATTTTTGTGACATCATCTACAAAAATCTGCAATTCACATTTGATGTTCTGAAACTCATAGTGCCAAATAGCACCCCCATCTTTGAAGGTCTTGGGGACATGATGTCCCATGGTGACATGGGATTCCTTCCTAGATCTCATTGCAAAGCTTATGATTTGCTACTTCACAGATAAACAGTAGTATTATACCAGGCTTCTGTCCAAAGCCATCAGTAGCAGGACGTTCACCCTGGCATCCAGGTGCTGCAGGCCACTCTGGAGTCTCTCCCCTTGAAGAACTGCTGGGGGCTCAACCCTGGCCCCATGACCTGCCTCTTTAGTTCAGGCTCAGCCAAAGCTGCCATGTCTGCTTTTCTGGAGCTTCTGGGTCGTCATGGCAGCCAGATCCAGTCAGAAAACTTGGTGGATGTGGGTAAAAAAGCTTCATGATTCCCTAACCTGTGACTCGGGCAATATCTAGCTTTTGATGTGTGTGTGTGTGTGTGTGTGTGTGTGTGTGTTGGCTTGTGGGTGTGTATATATGCATGCGTGCATGTAAAGTCCTGAGGGTACCCCAACTGTCACTCCTCATGTGCCTTCCATCTTGTGTTTTGAGACAGGATCTCCCACTGGCTTGGAGCTTGTGAAGACTGGTTGGCCAGTGAGCCCCAGATACTTCTTTTTACCTTCACATGGTTGGGATTATAGGTGCATCTTAAAAAATAAATTAACTTTTATTTGGTATGTGGGGAAGGGAGAGGAGGCACATATGAAGAGGTCTGAGAACAACACTTGATTCTCTCCACCTTGTACACACCATAAGAGGAAACCAGAACTCATTATAGATGACTGTGAGCCACCATGTGGTTGCTGGGAGTTAAACTCAGGACCTCTGCTCTGAGCCATCTCTCCAGCCCATTTTTTTTAATATAAGGAAGTCCAGCATTCAGGACCAATGAGGTGGCTCTGTGGGTAAAGTCAGTTGTTGGCAAGCCTGACGAACTGAATTTACTCTCTGAGACCCACATGGAAGAGGAGTACTGACTCCTACAAGTTGTCCTTTGACCTCCATGTAAGTGCCAGGCACGTGTGTGCTTACACACACGTACTCACACACACAGATAGATAAATACATACATATATACATGCAGATTTTCTAAAACTTGGGTTTCTTTTGTATTTATTTTTAGTGTGTGCATTCGTGCACATATGTATAAGTATGCACTATATCATGTATGCGGATGTCTGAGTACAGGTTGTGGGAGTCAGTTCTCCCCTTTTTCCTTCTGAGTCACAAGAATTAAACCCAAGTCGTCAGACTAGCAGGAAGTATCCTTACACACAGAGATGTAGGCCCAAGTTTTTGTTTTATTTTTTTTATTTTTTTTATTTCTTTCCTTTTAGTAAAACTATTAACACAGAAGCCCAGGTTGGCCTGGAACTGAAGCTGCCCTGAAATGTACAGTGATTTCTGACTTAGTGTATCAACTGCTCGTATTACAGGCATGCAACACCATGCCCAACTCAAGGCTCTCCTGCGAGAGCAATGGGGAGCCATGGGAGGTGTTTGAGCAGGAGAGGCTTAGGTTCAGATCAGCATGTTATAAGATTTATCAAGGGATGGATGTGAAGGTGGGGAGAGATGGGAGGGCAGGAGCCCAGAGAAGAGGCCCAAGGAAGTCATAGGCAGAGGTCGGAACTAGGTCTGGGATCACGGCTGCCTCTTCTCTCTCCACAGCTGCCATTGCGCCCAAGGATGAGTTTTTCTACAGCTTCCTGAAGCCTTGGTTAGGTGAGTGGCACAGGGAGGAGGGTGATACTCATTCAGAGCAGTGGAAGGAAACCAATTTATTTTACAACTTTGCAAAGTTGGGTGCTAGCATGGAGAACAGGCAAAATGGCTGCCTTCCCCCTCCATTCAACCCCAACTAGTTTTTATATATTTTTTTTATTTATTTATGTTTGTTTATTTATTTTAGTATATTGGTGGTTTTTCCTGCATGCATGTCTGTATGAGGGTGTCAGATCCCCTGGAATTGGAGTTACAGACAGTTGTGAGCTGCCATGTGGGTGCTGGGAATTGGACCTGGGTCCTCTGGAAGAGCAGCCAGTGCTCTTAACTGCTGAACCATCTCTCTAGCCCCAGGTTTTTATATTTCTAATGCTTTTCTCCTTGGCTAAGTTCTTCAGGGAGGTGTCTAGCTTTGTCGCTTCCTCAGGTTCCTGTCCCATTAGTTGAAGACAAAAAGGCTCACCTGCTGTGTATCTTGGGACTGGAGACTCCCTCTGCTTCTGACACAGGGGCTTAGACTTCCTATACCCTTCAATTTTAGAATATATTGAGATCACATACAGCAGGCACTGGCAAGCAGCTGTGGAAGATGGGGTGGGAGGTGGGGTTGTCCCGATTTTCTATCATTTTCCAGTGGACTCTAAACACACTTCATATTGAAAAGGGAGCCAAAATGGTTGTCTTTGAGACAGGAAAGTCAGGGGGAGTGTATGGGGTTTCTTGGAGGGCATTGGTCAGGGAGAGGAGCGGTCTCTAGCCTTTGGTTTTCTGGGTTCAGGGGATGGACTTTTGCTCAGCAAAGGGAACAAGTGGAGCCGACACCGCCGCCTGCTCACGCCTGCTTTCCACTTTGACATCCTGAAGCCCTACATGAAGATCTTCAACCAGAGCACAGACATCATGCATGTGAGTCCCGAGACTCATCTGGGTAGGCCTCAGAGTAGAGGGGCAGTGTCCTTGCCACACCTGAAATGGGTTGGCAGTGGGTCCCCCTTGCTCCTGTCTGAGCAGCTGTGGTCTTCACGTCTGGTGGCCTCGTGTTTCCCTTCCAGGCTAAGTGGCGGCGGCAGCTGGCAGAGGGCTCGGTGACCTCCTTCGATATGTTCGAGCATGTCAGTCTTCTGACCCTGGACAGCCTTCAGAAATGTGTGTTCAGTTACAACAGTGACTGCCAGGAGTGAGTGTGGCCCCCCAGGGTAGGTGGGGGTGGAAGGAGAGCGGGACCCTCCCTGCTGTGAAGCAAGCTTGGCTGTGCACCCTGAACCTTGTTTTCTTTCTTTTTCTTCCTGGTGGCCCCCAAGGTGACATCACCTCTCTAAGCCTCCGTTCTCCTATAAAAAAGGATCATAAAAAAGGATCAAGTGAGATTTTGGCTGGGTGTGGACTAATTGCAGCATTTGAGAGGTTGAGGCAAGAGGATCTTGAGCGTGAGTTTAGCCTGGACAGCTTAGTGAAGCCTTGTCTCACACCCCACAGAGCAAGGTGGTGCACACCTTTAAACTGAGCACTCAGGACGCAGAGGCAGGAAGATTGCTCTGAGGTAAGGCCAGCTTGCACAGTGACCTTTAGGATAACCTAGGCTACATCTTGAGAACCTGTCTCAAAAGCAAGCAAGGAAGCAAGCAAGCAAGCAAGCAAGCAAGCAAAAACCCCATATAAATACATAATTAAGGAGGTAAAATGGTGTCAGCCAGTGTCCTCGCACTTAGTAAATGCTAAGGAAATGCTGCTCTCCCTATTCCTTCACAGAGAGGGCACAGCACAGAAATGTCCACCTCATTCTTTCTTTGATTCCTCCCTCTCCTTCCTCTTTTCTCTCCTTCCTTTCCTCTTGTCCTTTCTATCCTTTTTCTTCTCTCTTATTTGGTCTTATCCCCTCTTCTTCCTCATCTTCTTTTTCTTCATCTCTTTTCTGTATTGCTATTTTTCTTCATCCCTTTCTCCTTCCTTATGTCCACTTCCTTTTCCTCCTTTAAAATATATATGAAAAACTTTGTTTATATTTGAATACTGTGCCTTTGTGTCCATGCATGGGCAGGCATGTGCACATGAGTACAGGGGGCCATTGAGCCTAGAGGTGTCAGAGGCCCCGGAGCTGGAGTTACAGGCAAGCTGTGAACTGTCCAGCATGGGTGCTGGGAATTAAACTTTATTCCTCTGGGAGACTAGCATGTGCTCTTAATTATTGGGTCATATTTCCATCCCATACTACAGGCTTTCACACAGTACCCAGGGTGGCCTCTTGATAATCCCTGATTCCACCTCTTTAGTGTTGGGATTACAGGAGGGAGCCACCACCCCTAACCCTTTGCCAAACAGAGATGAAAATATCTGATTTTGAGAGATGCTCTCAGGATAAAACAATGTGGCATCTTTCCTGGCTTGTAAAAAGCATTCGGTGAATAGTTATTGACTGAACTAATAAAATAATAATCACTTAGGTTTGTTCATTTCCCAAATATTCCTTATGGGGCTGATTGTGCAACTCTGAAGTAGGGTGCCTCTTATGTAGGAGGCCCTCGGTTCCATCTTTAGTCTTGCGCAATGAAATATAATAAGCCAGGAACAGGGCTTAAGAGATGATCCAGTGGTTTCAAGCACATGATGCTCTTGCACAAGATGGGAAATTTGGTTCTAAGCACAAATGATGGACAAGCAGTTAACGAACCACCTATAGCTCCAGTTCCAGGGGTATCTGGTGCCCTCTTCTGGCCACTTAGGGCACCTGCATTCATGTGGTGAACACATACACTCAGATCCCCACACAAGCTGGGTGTGGTGGCAGAAGTCTGTAATCCCAGCCCTTGGGAGGCAGGTGCAGGAGGATTTCTGAATTCAAGGCCAGCCTGGTTTACAGAGCAAGTTCCAGGACAGCGAGGGCTACAGAGAGAAACTCTGTCTCAAAAAAACCAAAAAAGCAAAACCAAAAACAAACCAAAACAAAAAAAACCTCACGGGCTAGAGAGATAATTTAGTGATTAAGAGCACTTGATGCTGCTGTGTAGGACCCGGTTTGATCCCGAGCACCTCTCTGGCAGTTCAGCACCATCTGTAATTCTAGTTTCATGGGATCCAGTCCTGTTTCTGACTTCTGAGTGCACCAGGGACACATATAGTGCACA
Organism: Neodon shergylaensis; assembly: GCA_025134845.1. NCBI lineage: Eukaryota > Metazoa > Chordata > Mammalia > Rodentia > Cricetidae > Neodon > Neodon shergylaensis. Next base: position 283,887 of record JABTXL010009450.1, on the reverse strand, counting down.
GATGTGCAAGCAAAGAACTCATACACATAAAACAAAAAATAAAAATAAAAGAATAAGACAAAACCCTTTAAATAAAATAAGTCATGTGGTGGTGGTGCAAGCCTGCAATCCAAGTACTTGATGGCTAAAGACAGGGCAACAAGAGACTGTGTCTCAAAAAACACAAAAAGACTGGCGATATAGCTCAGTTGGTAAAGTGCTTGCCTAGTACACGCAAAACCTTGCAGTCCATCTCCAGCCACACACACACACACACACACACACACACACACACACACACACACACAGACAGACATAGAGAGAGACAGACACACACAGAGAGAGACAGAGACAGAGAGAGACAGAGACAGACACACAGACACAGAATACAGGGGCTGGAGAGGTGGTCAAGCTATAAGAGCACTTGCTGCTTTGGAGAACTCGGCATTCAGTTCCAAATACCCACGTGGCAGCTATCAATCAACTGTAACTCCAGCCCCAGTGGATCAGACTCCGTTTGGTCCCATCACGCACTACATACAGCTGGTGCACAGACATACACGCTGGCAAACACTCATACACATAAAATAAAAACAATGTAAAAAAATAACAAAATAATACAGAAGTTCTGTCTGTCATTATGCAACGGAGACGGGGCTCATGCATGTCTCTGGGCTGCGCGGGTGGCTCACTGCCCTTCTCTCTGCAGGAGAATGAGCGATTACATCTCTTCCATCATCGAACTGAGCGCTCTGGTGGTGAAACGCCAATACCGCCTGCATCACTACCTGGATTTCATCTACTATTTCACGGCCGACGGGCGGCGCTTCCGCAAGGCCTGTGACACCGTGCACAAGTTCACCACCGAAGTCATCCAGGAGCGGCGGCGGGCGCTGCACCAGCAGGGCGCAGAGGCATGGTTGAAGGCCAAGCAAGGCAAAACCTTGGACTTCATAGATGTGCTGCTGCTGGCCAAGGTGAGGGTGGGTGGAAGTAGGCTCCTGGCCCTAAAATTACACCCAGTGCTGAAAAAAGATTCTCAGACTCGTGGGGATTACAATTGGGAGCTGCAGTTCTTCTACAAGAGCAGCAAGTGCTCTTAACTACTGAACTATCTTTCCAGTCTTTTTGTGTTCATTTTTCGAGACAGGGTTTCTCCTTAGCTTTGAAACCTGTCCTGGAACTAGCTCTTGTAAACCAGGCTGGGCTCGAACTCACAGGGATCCGCCTGCCTTTGCCTCCCGATGCTGGGATTAAAGGCATGCATGCGCCACCACCAACCGGCTCTTTCCAATCTCTCGTTTGTTGCCTCTTTACTTTTGAGGCACTATCTTATTTAGCCAATACTAACCTCAAGCTCTTTGTGTAGCAGCTGAGCATGACTTTGAATTTCGGATACTCCTGCCTCCGTCTCCCTAGTCCTGGCATCACAGGGATGTGTCACTCAGCTTCTTGTGTGGAATTTTTGATACAGCTCTGGATTCCAGCCCTGACTCAGAGGGTATCTGATGGAGATCATCATACCCATCTCTTGTATCCTGGTGCTCATAAGACCTGATGACAAAGTTGCTGGGTATCCAGCAGGATAAATGGCTGTCAGGAGTTGCTCAGTAAATGCAGGTGTGCAGCATGCGAGAGTAAACGGTGGTGTGCAAATATGACGGTAGCCCTTGTGGAGATTTAAGTCAGCTCTAGGTAACTTAGAATAGCTGGGTATGGCGACACAAAACCCCAGAACTTGGGAGGTTGAAACAGGAGGATTGCGAGTTTGAGATTACTCTGGGCTACATGACCTGTGAAGAAATGGAAAGGATCAAAATGAAAGAGCAGGAGAGGGAAGAGGAGGAGGGCTGGCAAGATGGCTAGGGGCTAAAGAGGCTTGTCAGCAAGTCTGATGGCCTGAGTTCGAGCCAAAGAACTCACGTGATGGAAAGAGAGAACTGAAAATTGTTCTGACCCCGTAGGCAGTATCTCCCAGGAGAGGCTTGAGAGGCAGGTGTGTCTAGGAAATACACAGTCCTGACTCCATCTGCATCAGCAGCAGCAACAACAACAACAACAACACACACACACACACACACACACACACACACACACACACTCCTAATCACTTAGTGAAATTGTATATGGTAGTTTATGTAAATGGTGAAATTACTTAATGCATTTTCTCCTCTTTTTTACATTTATTTATTTATTTGTTTGTTTGTTTATTTATTTATCGAATCTATGAAGGTGTGTGAACATGCATGTGACACAACATGAATGTGGAGGTCAGAGGGCAAACTGTGGGAGTTGATTCTCTCCTACCACGTGGGTTCTGGGGATCGAACTCAGGCTGTCGGGATGAGTAGGAGACACCTTTATGTACTGACCCATCTTTCTGTCCCCCTCACTCATTTTTTTGAACTGTCACATAATTGTCAAGTGATGCCTGTATGAAGTTCCTTCGACCTTCCTTCCCCTTTCTAACCTTTCATCTTTTACAGTACGTCGCATCCTTCACTCTGCTTGGAGTATTTATACCCTGTTTAGTTTCGGAGAGGGGTGGATGGGAAGCCAGGCACAGTGGTGCAAAGAGGTGCAGGGTCCTTGGGAGACTGAGGTGGAAGGACCTCAAGTTTGAGACAAGTCTGGGCTGCATATGGAGTCTCAGAGAGGGTGGAGTAGAAAGGACGAGCTGAGGATATGGCTCAGCAGGTGAAGATGCTTGCTACTAAGACTGACTACCTGAGGTCAGCCCTGTGACCTACATGTTCAAGAAAGAGAAAGGATCCCAGCAAGTTGTCTTCTGTTTCTCTCATGTGCAGCACGTTTATGTGTGCACGCAAGTACACACAAATGTAAACACACACACTAAATAAGTAAATGTGTGCACACACTAAATAAATGTATGCAAACAATAAATAAATAAATAAATGTAAAAATAGAAGTAGGAAGAGAGGAAGAAAGACAAGAAAAAGGCAAATGGAAAGAGATAGGTCTTACTTTGGGGGATCTCTAGGTTGTGGGAAGTGGAGTAAAGTGGGCTCAGCATCCTTCAAATCTGACTTTGGGGGACCTCTAGGTTGTGAGGAGCTGGGTAAAGGGGCTCAGTATCCTCCAGATCTGACTTTAGGGGGACTTCTAGGGTATGGGAAGTGGGGTAAAGCAGGCTCAGTATCCTCCGCTCCCATTGCAGGATGAAGAGGGAAAGGAATTGTCTGATGAGGACATCCGGGCAGAGGCTGATACATTCATGTTTGAAGGTGAGGATGCCGAGTTAGGTGGAGAAGTGCGGCTGTCCTCCCGGTTTGGGGAACACCCCAGGGGACACCGTAGTCTGCCTGGAGGTGGCAGCTTTACCATACCTATCTGCCACAGGTCATGACACAACATCTAGTGGGCTGTCGTGGGCACTGTTCAACCTGGCGAAGTACCCGGAGTACCAGGAGAAGTGCCGGAAAGAGATCCAAGAAGTCATGAAAGGCCGGGAGCTGGAAGAGCTGGACTGGTCAGTTGGGAGGGTCAGGAGGATTGAAGGGAGGAGTCTCTGCTCTATCACTTTCGGGTTATGTGGCCTTAGACAAGTCCCTTAAGCTTTCAGAATTCCAACTAGTAACATAGGGCTGACTGTGACGCCTACCCCTTCTTCCGTAGTTCTCAGAACCACTCCACCTAGCAAACATCCCTCAAATTCAGTGGCTTGTGGCCGGCATTTAGTTATCATGTTACTCGCATATAATTTTTTGTGGTTATTGAGCCCCGTTGTATGGAGTGGGGCTATTTCCAAACTGTTGTCTGGATTCAGGTTTCTTCCAGGAGTCTCTTAATTCTGCTAGGATCCGGTGTTACTCTGGGGCTTGTTCTTCTTGAGGATTCCAGAAGTGTAAAAAAAAAAAAAAGGTCTGCATGCACCAAAACACTGTGGAGGAGGCAAGTCCCACGGTGAAACTTAACAAGAGTGTGGGGGGTGAAGGTCCCAGTGGCCTGAGAATAATGCCTGTAGACACATCACCCTCTGGGAAGGGATGTTTCAGTTTGGAGGCAGCGGCATGCCAGGGTGATCATGTTTGCAGGGAGGAAGTGCAGAAGAGAGAGCAGGAAGACAGTCTTGAGATGTGAGCTGACTCTGAGGGATGAAGAGCAGAGCCCTGGGGCCAGGCGTGGTGGCACACCGGCCATTCCAGCCTTTCAAAGGCTGAAGCAGGAAGAGGTCAAGGTCAGCCTTGTCTACATATTGTGTTTGAGGCCTGCCAGGGCTATATGAGTCACTGTTTCCAAAAAAGCAAAAGAGGTCTGGGAGATGCCGTTGTTGGCAAAATGTTGCCTTGTGAACATGAAAGAAAATCACGCTAAAAAAAAAAAGCTGGTGTTTTAGTTATTGTTTTATTGCTATAAAGAGACACCATGACTATGACAACTCTTATAAAGGAAGGTATTTGACTGGGGCTTGTTTATAGTTTCAGAGTTTAGTCCATTTCCATCATGGCAGGGAAGCATGGCAGCACCCAGGCAGACATGGTGCTAGAGAAGGAGCTTAGAGCTCTGTAGCTCAATCTATAGACAGTAAAGAGAGAGACAGTGGGCCTGGCTTGTGCACTTTATGACAGCCACATAAAGCTTCTCTGGGGCTGGAGATATGGCACAGTGGTTAAGGGGTCCTGAATTCCAATCCGAGCACTGAGCAGCTCACCACTGCTTGTCATTCCAAGTACAGGTGATACGGTGCCCCCTTCTGGCCATCATGGACATCTGCATACATGTGACAGACACAAAACTAACCTGTTAGAGTTAGATGTGGTGGCGCACAAGTCTAGTCCTGGAGGCTGAGACAGGAGGATTGCAGTAAGATTGTGACTAGCTTAAGCTGTATAACAAAACTTTGTCCCAAACAATGCAATGCACACATACATGCATGCACGCACGCACAAGAAAGAAAGAAAGAAAGAGTTTTGATTTTTAAAAAAATGAACTAACAGTTATAACTAGTCCATTTTGGATTTCTGAGTACAATAAACTATTCTGAAATCGGCAATGAAACAGAAAACACAACAGATGAAATCTGCAAAGGATGCATACAGGCTGGTAACTTGCTCCTGCTCTTAGGTTCCCAACTGCTCTGGTACCTCCTGTGATTGCACAACAATTCATCAATGCTAGGTTAGGGCTGGCCCCAGCAGCCAGCCCCATTGCTTGCTGTTTCTTTTGTCACTGCTCTGACCGGTTGATGGTCAGATAAATGTATCTGAACCTAGGACCTCATATGTACCAACCAGTTGGACTATCACTGAGAAACATCCTCAGCCCTCTTTTCCTTTTTTGTTTCTATTACATTTATTTATTCATCTAACACGTGTGTGCATGCATGTGTGTGTTACTGTATACATGTGGATGTTGAGGACAACCTGCAGGAGCTGGCTTGCTCCTTCTCCAGGGACTGAATACAGACAGTCAGGCTTAGAAGCAAGCTTAACTCACTGAGCCTTCTCACTGCCTTCCTCTGGTTTTTCTTTTGCTCTGTTTTAGGACAGGGCCTCACTAACTAAGTTTCTTGGGTTGACTTTGAACTCACTCTCTAGCACAGCGTCCCAGGTAACTGGAATATAGGCCTGGTGGTCAGATACTTTGTATCCTAAGAGTTTGTTATGAGGCTTGAGGTCACAGTCAGTGCCTTCAACAAACCAGGTTCAAATAGGCCATTCTCAACTAAAGCAGCCAAATTACTAATGGAAAACAGAAAAAGGAGATTTATTCAAAGTGGCCACATTGGGAAGGGGAGGAGGTAGAGGACAAAAAGTTAGCAGTGTTACTTTCTCAAGTCCATTCTTGCGGCCTGAAATGAGGTTAACGTTTAAGGAGAGGCCAGGGTTATATATGTGTAAACAGCCCTGTCAAGGTGTGGTTCCACCCACGATTGGCTCATCACCATATGTACTGTAAAGTGATCTAATTGTAAGTCTCTTCCTGGGAGAGAGATTCCCTCCTGGGTGCTGAGCCTTTACATTTTCCCCTTTCCTGGCATTAGATCCCTGGAGGAATTCCAGTTTCCTGGACACCATTGCTTGAGTAATCAGATCCTCAGATTGAGAGGCGCAGGGTCTCTTCAGAACATCTTTCTTCCTTCCTGGCCAGTCACACTCCTGACACCAGCCTGGGACACTGCAGACTGTAGAAGCTGTGGGACCATGGCAGATCTCTGAATTGGTTCTATGAAAACCATTCCTGTGTGTGCATGTGTGTGTTCGGGGAATTACACGTGTGTGCGTGCGTGTGTTCGAGTAGGAGTCATAGTTCCTTTCTCTTCAGGGACGACCTGACTCAGCTGCCCTTCACCACCATGTGTATCAAGGAGAGCCTCCGCCAGTTCCCACCCGTGACGCTCATCTCTCGCCGATGCACTGAGGACATCAAGCTGCCAGACGGGCGCATCATTCCCAAAGGTGCCTGCTCCGGCATGGTTTACAGGGTTCCAGCCATGCCTGCTGTGGGTGCGGGACCGCTACAATGCCTGTGTGTCTGTTGCTAGTGATGCAGGCGTCTTAGTTTCATTTCCTGCCGATGTGACAATATACATAACCCGGCAAGAGTGATTTTAGGGGTAAAGTGTTTGTTTGGTTCATGATTCCCAGTTATAGTCTATCATGGTAGATGGATTAGGGTATTGCAGCCACAGACAAAAGCAGAAAGCAAGGAATGACTCCATGCATGCCAGTGTTCAATTCTCTCCTTTTTATTCTGTCCAGGTCCTAGCCCATGAAATGGTACCACTCACACTCAGTGCGTCTTTGCATCATAAGTAATCTAGTTAAGAAGATCTTTTATGGGGGCTGGAGACATGGCTCAGTGCTTTAAGAGCGCTGGCTCCCAGTACCCATATGGTGGCTCACAACTGTCTGTAACTCTAGTCCCAGGGGATCCGATACCCTGTTCTTAACTCTGTAGGCACCAGGCTTGCATGTAATACACATACATACATGCAGGTAAAATATTCATACACACAATAAATAAATAAACCTAAAAATTTATAAAAAAGAATAAAAGGGCTTGCTATTATTGTAGAGGACCTGATTTTAGTTCCAAGCACCTTGTTGGGCAGTTCACATCCACCCATAATTCCAGAGCCAGGGTATCTGACACTCACTTCTGGCCTCTGTGAGCACCTTCATACATAAGTCATACATAAGACACATACATACATACATACAAGTACATATAAAATAAAAATAAATTTTGAAAAGGAAAACTTCTCACTGGCATGTCTACAGACAAGTCTAACGAGACAGCCCCTCACTGAGACTCCTTTTCCAGGTGATTCTAGACTGCAATAAGTTGATCTAACTGGCAGGCACAGAGGGCAACCTGGTGTGTGTGGAGGAGGTAGAGCTGGGTGGGCGCTGATGGTAGAGGGTTAGTTTCTTTAAAACAAATTATTCTCATTTTATTATTATTACTACTACTACTGCTACCCCCTTTTTATTATTATTATTACCACTACCCCTTGTGTGTGCGTGTGCGTGCGTGCGTGTGCGTGTGTGTGTGTGTACGTGCACATATATGGAGGTCAGGACAGTTTTCACCAGTCAATTCTTTTCTTTCACCATGAGTTCTAAGGTTTGAAACCAGGTCCTCAGGATTTCACAGCAAGCATTTCTACCTGCTGAGCCTTTTTAAAAAAAATTCTGACCCAGAAGGTTAGGTTCATTCAGTAGCCATCTCTCCCCTGAGAGCCAAGCTATATTTGGGGTGATGCTTGGGGCTCAGATTGAAGTACCACCCAGTTTCCAGAGAGCTGCAGTAGGCTCCACACATTCCTGTCCATGTGGCATCAAGGATGAGGAAAAGGAAGAGGCTGGCTTGAGAAGCCCAGGATGGAGGGAAGACCTCATCCAGGGAAGAAATGTGGACAGCCATTCTCCAAGATGTAAGATAAGTATGTTTATGGAGCTGAACTTCAGGGTGCAGGTGGTGAATGAATGGCCTTGAGGGCCGAGTGCAGGCACCTGACTCCATCCAGAGGGCAGAGAAGCCAAAGGAGGAGCTACATGTAGAGGGAGCATTGCTATACCTGTGAGCAGAAAAGTTGTTCTGTATGGACAGTCAGGTGATGGGGTTTGCTAGAGAGAGGCAGGGAGAACAGACACGGCAGCAAATGTTTTCAGAAAAGGACGGACAGGAAGTGGTGGTAGCTGGCGGTAGTCTCTCCCTGACTGCAGAGAGAAGCAGGAGTGTGTGTGTGTGTGTGTGTGCACGCGCCCTCAAAGGCTCCCTTGGGCCCCACTGATTCCAAATGTCTCTACAGGTATTATCTGCCTGCTCAGTATCTATGGGACACACTACAACCCCCTAGTGTGGCCTGACTCTAAGGTAAGTTCCTCCCTTTGTCCTCCCGTGGCCGTGGATCCTTCTCAGGACTGGTTGCAGGAACTGCCCACCCCCCCCCCCAGCTGCAGTCAGTCCTTGTTAGGAGGTCAACAGTCACTGAGCGGCTACAGGCTACCTTGTCCAGTGCTCAGCACTGTTAACCAACAAGGACACCGCCTTAGCCCTCAGGGCAGCAAGCCAATAAATAAGATCACTTTGGGAACTGCTAAATGCTCTAAGAAAGTAAAAACGGGTGGGATGGGGGCATTTCCCTCAGGGAGTCAGGAGAGGCCTTTAAGACGTGATTATGTTTGCGCTGAGAAGCCTGTTCCAAACTCCAGAAAAAGCAAGTGCAAAGGCCCCTGGGGTAGAAAAGAGCCTGGACGCAGGTGCTTGACAACAGGAGATAGGCATAGCTAAACTGTAGTGTCAGTAGGCTGGAACAGAGGGCCCTGAGGTGTTCCAGCAGCAGGGGCCCTCAGAGGTTGAGGTGCAGAGCAGGCAGTATGGTTGGGCTAGTCCCCAGACTCACCCAGGCAATTTCTCTCCAGGTGTACAATCCTTACCGCTTTGACCCGGACATCCCACAGCAGCGCTCCCCACTGGCCTTCGTACCTTTCTCAGCAGGTCCCAGGTAAGGCTTCTACTGACCTGAGATGTTGCCACAAATGGGAGGGACTGGGCCAGTGTCAGGTCAGGGGTGTCCTCCACGGAAGTAGAGACCAAGACTCACCCACAGGTAATTTCTGGCAACACAAGTCCCTTTGTACCCTTGGCTAAACCAAGGGTTCGGAATCAGATGGCAGTTCCATCCTTGAGGACAGGGTACCCCTCCTGTATGTTAGCCGGGGTTTTTGGACTCACACATTTCTTACAGCTCTGTGATGCGGTCTTTGGTTCTACAGAGACAGGAACTGAAGCTCAGATAAGTGTGTACTATAGTAGTAGGGTTTGAACCTTTGACTCCATGGTTGCACGTCCTAAGGATCCTTGCCTCTCATTTGAACCCTTCCTGCAGGAACTGCATTGGGCAGAGCTTCGCCTTGGCAGAGATGCGAGTGGTCGTGGCGCTGACACTGCTGCGCTTCCGCCTGAGCGTGGACCGAACGCACAAGGTGCGGCGGAAGCCGGAGCTCATTCTGCGCACGGAGAACGGGCTTTGGCTCAATGTGGAGCCTCTTCCCCCGAGGGCCTGAACGTGCCGGGCGGGGCCCGGCGGATCCCGGGGTTCAAGCTCCGCCCATTCAGGCCTAGACCACGCCTCCAAGGGTCTGGGTCCACCTCCAGGCTCTTGAAGGCGTAGACTAAGCTCCTCGAAAGTACAGGAGGTTAAAGCTTCGTGGAGGAGCCTCTTGTTGGTGACGACCACGCCCCTCAGGACAAGGCCCAGCCCCTTGGGATCTGATTCCTCCATTTGAGGTCAAAGTCCCGCCTTAAATTACCCTCATCCACCTATCAGCGTGAGGGAATCAGGCTAGGCCCCCGCTCCCTCGGGCTTGGGCCACGCTCCCAAGACAAGGCAGATCATCCTGGCCCCGCGGATTCAGGTTCCCAGACCTGACTCACAGAACCTTCCTTAGACCTAAGACTCAACGCTGGGACTGGATTCTCGTCTTACCTCCGGCTTCGCCCAGGTTAGCTTCTAAACTGAGGTTTTAGAAGCTGGAGCCTGGGGTTGCAGCCCTGAACCTTCAACATCACCTTTCTAAGACTCTATGCACCTATGCGGAAGGACTGCACAAGCTGAATCTCAGGACTTTGGCTGTTTGCTTTGTTGTTGTTGTTGTTGTTTTTTGAAACCCGGACCCTTACAAACCCCTCCTTCTTGGTCACCGTCCCTTTGCTGAGTTTTCTCACGTTTTAAGAGGAAAAGCAAAGGGATGCTTTCACCTTTCACCTCAACCCATGCCAGATCCGGAGCCCAAGATGGGGAGGAGGGGTTCTTGACGGTTGGGAAGTGACTGGGGGGAAGCTGTTTGTTCTCGAACTAAACTCGGATTTTGGGGGGCAGTTTGTGCGCTGTTTATTTGGTCAATAGATTGCAAATTAATTCAATGGCTACTGACGTGGGGCCGGGAGCACAGACCAGCCTAGTGCCTACTCTCGTTGGGGAGAAGCAGATGTTGAACGAACAGTTATACATATCAGCGATGTATTTGAAACCTATGACAAATGTTTCAAACATGAGACCCTGGTTCTGGGTGGATATGATGGAGGTGTGAGGAGTGGAGGGCCAGGGGAACTTGGATGCTGAAGATTGGAAGCTGGTCAGGAGGGAAAAGTCGCAGGCAGAGGAAGAGTGTGGGCAAAGGCCTGGGCTGGGGAAGACCATGAAGAACTTTAGAAACTCACATTAAGCAGAGCTGTTTGCGTCCATCTGGGTGGTGGGAGCAGAATGAAGGAAGGATAGTGGCCAGGGCCACACAGCAGCAGGGAGTCATGGCAGGTGTGAGCAGGGACAGGGAAGGACATGGCTAGATCAGGCTTAGTATGAAGGAGGTATACTGTGAGTTAGGGTCCAGGGAAAGATAGAAATTAGGCCCACACAGATCCGGGTAGTTAGCTAACTTTGGAACTAAAAGGAGGGAGAAGTAAGGGAGGTACCCACGCCTGACTAAGGGAGCCAGGCGGTGGAGTAATTGCTGACATGCAGAATATTAAAGTTGGGGGCAGTGATGATATTGACAATATCAGTTCATCCAATAGGCATCTGTTAAGAGCCATGCATACGTTGGGCCTCGGTGTCTGTGACATTTAGAGGGCAAGGTGATGAATGACAATAGATAAGTAAAGAAACCAGCATGTTCACTAAGCACGCTGGAGGATACTGTCTGGAGGATACCTTCTCTTGTGAGAAGAAACGGGGAACTACAGAGGGGCCTGAACAGAGGTGGGACACGATTAGTCAGCTGCTATGTTGAATGGACACTTCAAGAGGCAAAGGGGACCGGTCAGATGGAGGTGGCTGTGTTGGTCCTGATGATGATTGAATCAAGGAGTGACCATTCCATGAAGGAAGTTCTGGTAGGTTTGCCTATGTGGGGGTCAGTAGAAGGTGGGGAGGCTCTAGGTTTGGGCTCAATCTCTTGGCGACGTGGACCTGCCACAGGCTGACTGATGTAGAGGGTGCAGAGCGGAGGCGATGTCTTGGTGAGATCAGGGTGTCAGTTTTTGAGATGTGAAACCGGCCCTTAGATGTGTGCAGTGTGGGAATCAAATCTAGGGCCTTGTGCATGCTAGGCAAACACGCTACCACTGAGTTGTACCCCTGTTGAATAGGCCTTGAGCCTGAATGCGGATTCCAGGCTGGGACATACATTTTGGAAGTCTACTTGTTTAGATAACATTTCAAGACTTAGGAAGCTGGGCTTGGTGGCACATATCTTTCATCCCAGCACTCCAGAGGCAAAGGCAGGTGGATCTCTGTGAGTGTGAAGCCAGCTTGGTCTATACAGGGAGCTACAGGACAGCCAGGACTATAGAGAGAGTGTGTCTGAAAAAAAGGGTAAAGACGGAACTAAGAGGGCTGGGGCGGGACTGTAGCTCGTTTAGCAGAGCCACTACACTTGCTCTAATGTGTGTCCGAGCGCTTGCGTTTGATCTCAGCATTACAAGAAACATCACCCCCACACACACCCCGACGAAGACCGTGTGTGTGTCCTTACATTTGCGTGTGCATGTGAGTGTACTGTAATGCACACACACAGGTGATGAAGCTTTGAAGCACTCCACAGTTAATGTCTGAATGAGATTTGGGTGAGAGCTAATTCTTCCTCTGTGCTTGGCAGAGGTGGACACGCACATCTAGTTCTTGTGTCCTTGAGACGGGTTTCCACCTGGGCCAAGCTAGCCCTGAACTCCAGATGGAAGGACTCTCGTTACTTGGTTCCGTTGTCTTTCCACAGGCTCTCATTTAATCCAGGCACAGCTCCACAGTTTAGATGACTTCTGATTATTTCGTTTAATAGACGCTGAAACTGAGGCCCCAAAGGGAAGCAACTCACTAAATATCCTTGTCTTGGGGTCTCAGCGCAGATCCTCTCCTGCAGCATCTTTCAGGGTTCCTGTCTGGTTGGGTCCCTAGGCCAATGTGCAGCGGTGTCTGGAAGATCCGCTCAATTGAATTTGAAGACAGTGGCAGCGCCGCTGTGTGTCCTGGGGCGACCCCTGGTGGCATGTTGTGGGATCGTCGGCCCGTGTCCACTGTCCGCGGTACTAGTGGGTTGAGCTTCTAAACTGGCCAACCCGGGTTCTATCTAAGCCACGTGACCTCCAGTGGTGCTGTTGCGCCCACGTCGTCGCCACAATGGAGGGGCTTCAAACGCGCATCATTTTCCAATACCTTTCTACTTCTGACATGTGCAACCTTGTCGCCCTCCAGTAACATGGCAAAACAAAACAATCACAAACACTTGGTCTTGGGAGCCAATATCTAACTTTGGTAGGGCCGCTTCCTAGAGGTGGTTGTGGGCATCGGATTGCTACTCTCTGCGGCTTAATTTCCCTGGTACCATAAGTCTTACCATTTCATAAACCCCGTGAGGATGAATAAATGAGAGGAGGAAGGGAGGGATAGCGCCAGAGTTCAGGGGGCTGCCGCATCTTCATGCCCCCCCTCCTTTCTTGAGACAGAGTCTCATGTAGCCTAGGGTGGCCTGGAACCACCTATATAGCCACTAAGGGTGACTCTGAACTCCTGGATTTCTTGCCTCTACTCTCATGTGTATTGAGATTACAGGTATACATCACCAGGACTATGTGTACGCAGTCTGTGGGATTGATTTTTTTTTAAATCCCTTTCCATCTTGACCGCAATTTCAGTGACTGATCCTTTTCAGACCACGAGGCTGGGGAGGGGGCGCCCTATTCTTCTCGTAGGTGTGTAAGAGGCTCCCCCTGCTGGTTAGCGACCACTAGTCCAGACATTCTTCCTCCAAGAATCCCCGTGTTTATGTGTGAACACCTGCCAATTGACTTGTGTGTACCTGTGACCCTGAATGTGTCTAGGCAACTGCATGCACACATCTCAGGGTCTGTGCAAATGTTTATGTTCATGAACATTTGTGTATTATGTAAATGAGTATGCCCGTGTGTATGTGATTATATGTGCATGTATTGGTGGCAAAGCAGGAGAGACACCACTGCGCTTGCGACTGTCCACACAGCTGTGCTCACGGTCAGTGCCGCAGCTCTCTGTCCTAGTCTCTAAGTATGACCCTTTTCGCGCAGGCGCCACACTCCAGAGGGACACTGTCCTTGGAAGCAGCCCCAGGTCTTCGCTGGCAGGGATGACTCCGAGGTTGGTGTTCCTTGCTCTCTGTCCAGAACTGAGCACTGCTTGTCCACAGTGCAAACTTTCTTCAAACTGCCATGGCCCTCTCCCAGACCACTTCCCATGGAATGTCTGGTGTTTCCCGGGATCCCCTCCCAAAGAGATGCTTGGCAGTTAAACCTTGTCTTAGGATTGTGAACTGCCAATGCAGGTGCTGGGAAGAGCAACCAGTGCTCTTAACCACTGAGTAATCTCTCCAGCCCTATAGTAAGATTCTTTACCATATTACATGAATGACCTCTAGATTAGTTCCCAAGAGAGGTTTTTGTTTGTTTGTTTGTTTGAGACAGATTTCTCTGCATAGCCCTGGCTGCCTTGGAACTTACTCTGTAGACCAGGCTGGCCTCAAACTCAGAGATCTCCCTGCCTCAGCCTGCTGAGTGCTGGGATTGAAGGTCTGTGCCACCACTGACTGACCCCAGGGAGTTTTGATCCTTGCTGAAACTTCATGAACTGAGCCTCCCCTGTCCACATAGCTCTCAGCTCGCTATTGTCCAAACTCCTACCCTTATGGCCCATCACTCTCTACTTATAGTTTTCTAGAACTTTTCTAGATGGAAGCTCAAAACTTATCCTCATTCCCCTTGCACACCAGGCCCAAAGCCTGGGAGCCACCCTGTCAGATTTTATCACAGCACTGACTTCATTTTGACACTGGTTTGTATATTCATTACTCTTCTTGCTGTGACAGAATACCCAATGAAGGCAGCTTCAGGAAGGGAGGGCTATTTGGTTCACAGTTAAGAGTGCAGTCCTTCACTGGGTGGCGGCGACACACATCTTTAATCGTAGCACTCAGGAGGCAGAAGCAGATGGATCTCTGAGTTCAAGGCCAGCCTGATCTACAGAGTGAGTTCCAGGACAGTTAGGGGTACACAAGGAAACCCAGTCTTGGAAAAAAATAAGGGGTACGGTCCCTCATGGTGGGTAAGACCTGATGGCAGTAAGAGAAGGCAGTTTTCCACATTGTATCTAAAGTCAGGAAGCAGAGAGAGTGATCAATGCTCGTTCTCATCTTGCTTCTCCTTTTAATGTTTTTAATTAACACAATCACACCTAACGATGGGTTTCATTGTGACATATATAATGCATTTGGATCTAATCACTCTCCGTTACCTGCTATTGTCCCTGTCCCCTTTCTTCTGCTGCCTAGCTCGTCTCCCTTTTACTTTCATGCCATTAAAAATTATCTTTATTTTATGTTCATTTGGTGTTTTGCTTGCATGTCTGTGGGTGGGTGTCAGATACCCTGAAGTGGAGTTATAGATGTTATGCCCATATAGTCCCCCAAAAACCAACTAGGAGGCTGAGTCCTGTATGTAAAAGCAAAGAGCCTTTATTCTTATTCAAGTTCAAACTTGGACTATCTGTGTGTCCAACGTATTGACATGATCAGAGAGCCCCAAGCTCAGTTGAGCGGGGATTTTATAATAGCTGAGGTTAGGGTGAGGGATTTCTAAGGTTCAGAACCCTTATTGGCTGACATTTGTGGGTGTCCTGGTGAAAAGCGTTGGGTGTGTGCTGGCATGTGATGCTATCTACAAAGGTTAGATGGTAGGAATTTCCTTTGGATGGTTTGTTCCTGGGTGGTGTCTGGGGGTATCAGTTTGTGGTCTTTCTTTGAACCAGGTATTGCCTTAGGGTAAACTACTGAGACTTGGGCCTCTATTGAGCTTGTCATGGCTGGGTCCTACATTCCCCCCTTCACAAGTACCCATGAAAGGACCCAATCACGGGTCCTGTTTGTCCAGGGGTTTAAGGGGATAGTATTGGGACCCAAGAACCATTAGCTAACAGATTTCTCTAGGAAAACGGCCATCCTCTGCTACCAGGCCCTGTAGCTCTGATCTTTGAGTACAACCAAATTGTAACTATAATCCTGAATGTCCTCTTTGGTTCTGTGGTTCTGCATAAAGAACCAAAGAATCCTATTATAGAACTATTTTAGCTAATAAATCCATTAATTGACAACTTTGGTCCCATTTTCTTGATATGTCAGGACACTATAGGTAGCCATTTTTGTTCTCCATGCCAGGGAGTTCCCCCTTGTCTTAGCATTTTAATCTATTTTGGGCAGGGAGCATGGGACAATGTGTTCTTTTCTGTAACTACTTTGAGCTGACATTGGGTCATTGTTATAAGGACCCAAGTAGACTGAAATGTTGGTCAAGGATAAGGGAGGGAATTCAGGCAATGGGACATTTATCAGAAGCTTCTGGTTTGTTCACTGTGCTGAAGAGACAGGGAGCATCAGCCCACATCAGCGCTCACAGTCATTTGGAGCAGGCTGTAGTCAGCAGCTGATGCTTGACTGCGCCTGTCAGTCAAGTGGAAACCTGTTGAGACAAGTTTAAACTAGGAACAGGAGCTAAAATTTATGAACTTAGATGAAAATATTACATTTGAAGCTTTTAGGAAGGGGAGGAGTCCCAAGACCAGGGAAAAGAAAATTCTCATCTTCAGGAATAGAAAGATGGGGAAAATTTAGGTTGTATTTATCTGGAATCATTTTGTTCTGTGAGAAGTGGTTCTAGGTTTTTTTTTTCTGAAGCCTATATGAATTTTTATTTTCTGAAAGGAAATAAAAGTTTTAGATATATTAATATTACCAATCTATACTTGTTGTCGGAGGCTGCTTGTTCGTTCCCGGCTGCCCAGAACTGAAATAATCACACAGAAACTATATTATTTGCAATATTGTTTGGCCAATAACTTAAGCGTATTTCCGGCTAGTTCATATCTTAAATGAACCCATTTCTATTAATCTGTGTATTGCTATGTGACTGTGGCTTACAGGGAAAAGTTCTGGAGTCTGTCTGCCCAGGTGCCCACTTTCCCCTCCTCTATCTGCTTGGAACTCCTGCCTTGCCCTATTCTGCGAAGCCCCTGACTGAAACAATCTTATTCATTAACCAATAAAAGCAAAACATAGACAGAAGGACCTCCCACACCTTGTACTGAAATCCACATAGCAGAAAAAGCAGGTAACAGGTGTCTGTAAAACATCAGGACTGGACTCATTTGAGTCCTAGTAGAAACTGCCGATTTGGGTTAGAAGCATGTATGTTTTTGTTCTGTACTGAGAGCCAGGTATAGGTTGGAAAGAGATATCTTTGGCCTGAGGAGAAGCACCTTTAAGTTTATATTTAGAAGGCAACCAAAATAATCCAAAATCTTGAGCTTGTGACTGAGTAGGAAGTAGCCACTGCTCTATCAACTTATTGGAACTCTATTAAATGCTAAACTCTGAACTTAGAATCATAGAAGGGGAAAACAATCTGAAACTGTTTTTATATCTTAAATTATTTATTTATATTTTTTAATTAGCATCTACCTCTCAAATCATTTTTGAGACTCTTAAAGCTTATAAGCTTTTATATCCTCAGACCATTTTTTAGACCCATATCAAGGCTTGATTTTTATATATAAAATGAACTAACAAATTGGCTATAGCTACCCCCATAAAAAGGTTTTATTTCTAACCCCCAAAGGGTCAAGACCCAATGGATTGAGAAACTGTCCCGAGTCCTTGGCCAGATTGCTGCATTACAAGAAATGAACATTCCAGTTTCTGACTACCATTTGATACTTATGACTCTAACCCTAATTTTTAACCTTTTATTTTAATTCCAAATATTAACAATATAAAACATTTTACAGCCTAATTATCCTATAGCTTTATAAATTTAAATATTTTAAAAAACTTTTTTTAAAAATTAAAATCTCTCAAATGTCTTCCTGCAATATCAAATAAAGTACCTCTTTGGCCCCATCTTTGATGGCATATACATGACCTGTCTTTTAGATCTCAGTCTGTTCCATTTCACTGTAGCTGGTGCTTCTTGTGACTGTCACCTGGCACAGATGTATCTAAGACTGTGAAGGTCCATCCTCGAAACTGGGCTCTTTTTGGGACTCTAGTCCTGCCATGCATTTGCAAACCTCGGCTCTTTCCCATGATTCTTTTATGTTCTAAAAAACCACTATCATTTGGGTGACTTTTAAAATCACAAAGTTTAGCTGACAGAGCAACAAAGAACATTTTTGAGTATAAAAGCACTGAGGTGTGGCTTTAATATTTTAAATTTTATTTTGTTTACAAACCTCGTTTTTAGGACATGACATGAATCATATAAAAATCTATACCAATCCAAATTATCTTGGAGATTGGTTGTCTCTTAATCAGGCCCATTTTACATTGTTATCTGTAATCAAGGAGGCAGTGAATCTTGTGACATCCATCCTTTTTTTTTTTTAAATTGCATCAAAATGAAAACCAGGCATGTGACTGATTAAAAAATGGTGGCAATCCAAATTGGAATCATGTCATCTGGTTCCTTTAAAGTTACCAATAAAATCTTAAATTATCAATTTCTAGTGTTACTAGTTTTAACTTTCTAACTAGTTTTAATTTTTAACCATATTTAACAAAATAAACTTATACATTTTAAAGTACAGTATGGTCACATAAGAAAATGTTTGGGCCGTTCTGCTTTGTTTCCTTCTCCGGGTCAGTGTGTCAGAGGCACAGATGAACAGAGTGGCAGAGAGGAGAATTTGAATATGCCTGGGCCAGCTTTCCAATAACGAACACCACAAAACAGTTTTAACGTTATCGCTATCAAGAAGACACCTGGACTCCTGTTAACTCAAATACAGTGACCTGAGTTCAGAAATAAATTTTGAGCCCTGACCAAAAATGCAGTCACAGTAGCAGTGGGCGGTGATTGGCTGCTGTTAGCAAAACTGTCCAAACCATTTCTGTTTCAGCTCCATGCTTGCAACAAAACTTATGAGCACACCGGAAATCACAGACAAAGTTTTTCAACAAAACAAGCAGACATTATTTTCTCGAAAAACAGACAAAACTCTCCAATAGGACAATATTTTCAAACCAGAATTAACCTAATATGGTCAATAAACTTTAAATGCCTGTACCATCATGATGCATCTGACCCCTTTAAATGATACCATAGGTCATAAATATCATTTAAAGGGATGCACAAAAGACAAAACAAAACTGCACACAGAACAACACAGAGTCCTCCTGGCCCCTGGAGGCAAAACTGACCCAAAGACTCTGGCTCTATGCTGGAATGCGGGTGCGACCTGCTCTGTCTTTTTAGAGAGACCAGAGGGATTCCAGCCCATACAGAAGAGTCTGGTCCTGGGATCCAAATTAATCAGAGGGATACATTCCTGTACAGACGGGCACTGGAACATCTTCTTGGATACCCCACCTGTGGTTATTTCATGCACATCTGCCAGACCGTCAACAGGCTCTCCCAGATTCTGGGCCCATTTACAGACGGATATCCAAAACAGAAAGACATGAAACAAAACGTAGACACAGAAAACGGCTGGAGGCTCTATAGGACGGTGGTCCCTGTGGGCTTGGGAGATCCTGGTGAGCCCCCAAATGTTATGCCCAGATCATGGAATCCCCAAAAACCAACTAGGAGACTAAGTCCTTTATGTAAAAGTAAAGAGTCTTTATTCTTATTCAAGTTTGAACTCGGATTCTTTGTGTGTCTAGTGTCTAGTGTATTCGAGTAATCAGAGAGCCCCAAACTCAGTTGGGGTGGGGTTTTTTATAATAGCTGAGGTTGGGGTGAGGGATTTCTAAGGTTCGGGACCCCTTTACTGGCTGACATTTGTCTAGCCGTGTCCTGGTGAAAAGCAGAACATGTGTGCTGGCAGGTGATCCTATCCACAATGGTTGGAACGTTAGGCATAGTGTTTGGACGGTCTGTTCCTGAGTGGTGCCTGGGTCTCAGTTTGTGGACCTTCTTGGGACTAGATATTGCCTTAGGGTAAACTACTGAGACTCAGGCCTTTATTGAGCTTGTTATGGCTGGGTCCTATAACAGACAGGTGTGAGTTGCCATGTAGGTGTTAGGAACTGAACCTGGATCCTCTGGAAGAACAGCCAGTGTTCTTAACCACCAAACCATCTCTCCAGCCCCTTACTTTCATGCCTTTAAAGTGTATTCATTTATTTCCTTATTCATTTGTGGGCATGCATATGGCATGGATTGTGTGCAGAGGTCAGAAGACAACTTACAGGAGTCTGTTCTTTCCTTCCATCATGGAGGCCTTGTTGGCGGGAGGCCCTTTGTTCATTCCCAGCTGCCCAGCCCTAAAATAATCACACAGAAGCTATATTATTTAAATCACTGCTTGGCCAATCACTTAAGCATATCGCTAGCTAGCTCTTATATTTTTAGTTAATCCATCTCTATTATTTTATGTTTTACCATGAAGTTCAAGGCCTACTGTCAAGGTTTTGGCTGGTGGCTTGTTTCTTTCCCCTTTGGCGGCTCCATGGCTTCTCTCTGACTCTGCCTACTCTCTCCCAACATTCAGTTCAGTTTTCCCCACCTAGCTCTACTCTGCCCTATCACAGGTCAAGGAAGCTTCTTTATTCATTAATCAATAAAAGCAACACATATACAGAAGGACTTCCCACACCATTTCCCCTTTTCTGTTTAAATAAAAAGGAAGGTTTTAACTTTAACATAGTAAAATTACATGTAACAAAACAGGTATTAAGCAAGAATTACAGTTACAATATTTATATCTACTTTATCCTTTATCATGACTAAGGAAAACTATATCTATTCTTCAACTCCATCAAAGACTCCAGAAGGATATAATATTACCTAAGTAAATAAGAAGTGCATTGTAAGCAACTTCGAAAACTCTAGAATTGACAGAGACATCTCACTGCCTGGACAGTCACTCAAAGTTCTTCTGTAACATTAAAGCATCCAATCTTCAGCCCATAGGCACACAGTATCTAGCAGACTTTTCCATGAAGCAGGAAATTTCAAAGACAGTTCCACCTGTATTGGCAGTGAAGAACATGTCTCCCCTCTCCCGGCAGCCAGTAACTGCCTATAGATCTTCAGGAAGGGGTGAGGCCTCGTGAATCCCTCCCACTCCATGATAGGCCCAGTTTTGTGCAGGCCTTAGGCAGGTAATCACAGCTGCTGTTTGTTCAAGAGTGCAGTAGCCATGTTATACCTGGAGGACAGAGTTCCACAACAGTCTGCACCTTTATCTGCCTCCTACAGTCTTCCTGCCCCTTCTTCATGAGCCTTGTAGGTGGTGATGTAAATACTCCGTTTGTGACTGAGCGTTCAACAGCCACATATGTAATCGTTCTGACCAACTATGAGCACTTGCAACTACCATATCCCCATTGCAAAAAGAAGCTTCTCTGGCCAGGGTGGAGAATAGCACTAATCTGTAGTGTTTGGTTTAATCTTAAGAAAAACTGCTCCTCCAACACAAATAACTCCAATTAGACCAGATTAGACCAAATTAAAATGCCCACATTTAATAAATGCAGCAATTTCGGGTGGACTAAGACAGCATGGTGGGGAGAGGAGCCCACGCAAACCCTGGTGACCAAGTGTTTCTTTTTCTGGCATGAGCCTAAATAGCCTTTGGGAGTGGTCCTGACATGGGGGCAGGGTCAGTGCTTGGCAGGCTGGGAATTGTTGGAGTCCAAGTGCTTGGCAGGCTGGGAATTAGAGTATGGACCAGGGCAATTCCCAGGCCAGGGGCTGGGGTGACACTTCCAACTCAATATTACATTCCAGACTCTGTGGATATAGGGGTGTTAGAGGGCTGGGGTCTTACTTTTGACCAAACATCCCAGAGTCCTTGAGTATAGGGGCATGGGCTCAAGTCTGGCTACTTCCTGTGGGCATGGGGCGAGGTGGGATAGGGGAGAGTTGGGAGTTGGTGCTCACGCTCAGTGAGAGGTGGGCTGGGAGGCGTCCTGTTTGCTTCATTCTGGAGTCCTTAGGCAGCTGCTTTTTGAGGGAGATGAGAAGGCAAGGAGAAAAAATACTGTTATCACTGGTCCTGTGCATTAACTGCCAGAAAGAATGGGACAGGGAAATGCCCTGGTTGGACAGGTGAGGCTCAGGTGTATCGGATACAACCAGATTTTAGTTGGTGGGTGTCCTTGGTCTAGGAGAGTTGGTACCAATGGTGAAGTTCCAGGAGCTGTTGCAGGAATTATTTGGAGAGCACTTTGTGAGCTGGTTTCAGCCCAGGCAGCAGGAGTGACCTGTAAAATATGCTTGAAACTGGCTGGGGTTAGTGTAGCAGAACTTTTTCCTGGAAGCTGTAAGAGAACTGGAACAGATCAAAAGGCTATTGCTTTAGGTTAAAAGGTAAAAGAAACTTGGAACTCTGTACCTCTGAAGACATTCCTGAAACCTGTTAGTCCTGGACTATGAAGCCTGTGAAAGAGGCTCACCTGTGTTTTAGCAGGAAACTTTATTAAATGCCATGGATGAAGTAATAAGTTAACAATACCTTAAGTTGTCAAATGCCATTAGACAGATCTGGGAGGGATAAATGAGCAAAAATGAAACAGCTTTTTAGCTATGTAGGCAATCCCAAATCCTCTCCTTAGTCCTTGGAGAACTCCAGTGTTAGAAGCAGTGCTTGCCATGAGCTGCTGAGGACAAGAGGCCCAAAGATTTTTATGTGGTGGTGGTGTGTGTGTGTGGGGGGGGAGATTTAATCTATTTGGCTTGGCAGGATGAGGAGATCGATTCCCTTGGTAAAGAAGCATCCAGGAAGCTGAAGAGGTGAAAGGCCACTTTTTGCTGCTAAAATACAGACAGGTATGCCTCTTGCACGGGCTTCATAGTCCACCCTGCCAAGTGCTGACGCCTTCGCCAGGGAGGGTCAGGACTACTCCCAAAGGCTATTTAGGCTCAAGCTGGAGACATGGGGTCTCCAGAGTGTGCATGAGCTCCTCTCCTGCCATGCTGTCTCAGTCCACCCTAGAGTGCTGCATTTATTAAACGCTGGCATTTTAATTTGGTCTAATCCGGTCTAATTGGAATTATCTGAGTCAGCAGAGCGGCTTTTCTTAAGATTAAACCAAACATGTAGGCATAAGAATAAAGATTTAGAAAGTAATTTGATGGGCACAATAGCTTATGCCTTGTCCTGGTTAGTTTTATGTCAACTGTAAGTAAGCTAGAGTCATTTGGGAAGAAGAGCTCTCAGTTGAGAAAATGCTCTCATCTGTATTGCCTATACAAGGCAAGTCTGTAGGGTAATTTTTGCTTAATAATTGATGCAGAAGGGCCCAGTCTACTGTGGGTAGTGCTACCCCGAGCCAGTGGTCCTGCATTGTGTAAGAAAGCAGTGAAAGCCATGAAAATCAAGCTAGTTGTTATGCCCCCATCCATGAAGCCCCCCCAAACCAGCAAGGAGACTGGGTCCCGTACATAAAAACAAAGAGCCTTTATTTTATGCAAGTTTGCAAACTCGGTCTCTTCGCATGTCCAAAGTATTGGAATAAACGGAGAGCCCAGAGCTCAGTTAGAGTTGGGTTTTTATAGTAGTAAAGGTGGGGGTGAGGGATTTCTAAGGTTCAGGACCCCTGATTGGCTGTCATTTGAGTGACCTGGTGAGTGTGTGCTGGCAGGTGATCCTATCTACAGTGGTTGGAACATTAGGCATTTCCTTTGGATGGTCTGTTCTTGGATGGTACTCAGATAATCTTAGTTTGTGGTTCTTCCTGCAACCAGGTATTGTTTCAGGATAAACTACTGAGATTCAGGCCTTCATTAAACTTCTGGATGTCTGAGTCCTACTCTGGCAGGTGATAATGGTTGGAAGTAAAGAACTTCCTTTTGGTGCTCTGTTTCTATTTAGCTTATCATGGCTGGCTCCTGCACTAGTCAGCAGTGCTCCTCCACATCATTTCTTGATGTGGGAGTGTCATATATCAATCTGTTGATTTCATTGGTTAAGCAATAAAGAAACTGCTTGGCTGACCCTGATAGGTTAAAACATAGGTGGGAGGAGTAAACAGAACAGAATGCTGGGAGGAAGAGGAAGTGAGCTCAGAGACTCCATAGCTCCTCTCAGAGACACACGCGATGAAGCTCCGACCCAGGATGGACGTAGGCTAGAATCTTCCCGGTAAGCGCACCTTGGGGTGCTTACACACATTATTAGAAATGGGCTAGTCCAGGTGCGAGAGTTAGCCGAGAAGAGGCTAGGTAGAAATGGGCCAAGCAGTGTTTAAATGAATACAGTTTGTATGTTGTTATTTCGGGCATAAGCTAGCAGGCGGCCGGGGTGCTGGGGATGCAGTCCTGCCGCTCCTATTACTACAGTTTCTGCTTCAGTTCCTGCTTCTAGGTTCCAGCCATGACTTCCTTCAGTGATGAACTATTATGTGCAGGTATAATATGACATAAACCCTTCTCCCCAAGTTGCCTTTGGTCATAGTATTTCATCACAGCAATAGAAATCTCAACTAAGATGCCCCCTAAGTATCTATGACCTCCATAGCTTCAGCGTTTTGATGGGTTCACAGTACCAGTCAGAAAGGAGTTGGTTACCCCCACGACAGTCCTGCCACTATTGCTTCAGTGTACACATCTTGCCCGCTCAGTCACTAATATCATCCTGTCTTAGTTGCTGTAAGAAAGCACAGAACCAAGGCGATTTACAGGGAGTGCAGGGGAGCACATTTTACTTTCTAGTTCCAGAGGTTTAGAGTCCCCAGTGGCAAGAAAAGCATGGCAGCATGTGGCAGACATGGTGGCTGGAGCAGGAAGCTGAGAGCTCACACCTTGTAAGCATAAGGCAGAGAACAAACTGCAAGCAGGGGAGGCTTTTAAAATCCCCCAGTGATATACTTCCTCTCAGCAAGGGTGCAGCATCTAAACCTCCCCAAACAACTGGGGATCAAGTGTTCAAGTGCTAATACTATGAGAGACATTTTTCATTCAAACCACCACATACTCCGAGTACACAGGCGAGTGGGACTGCTGACAATTCTTCATCACCCCACACAGCATCTGCAGTCCTCTTAAGGTTACCCAGTTGGGAAGAAGCTTCCAGCTTAGTTCTTACCTGAACTTCTTTTTCATTCAGTTTGGAACTGCAGAGCAGAGGATGGGGCTACCTACATTCAAGGTGACTCTTCAAATTTCAGCCAAACCTTTCTGGAAGCATTATAGACACACCCAGATGTGTGTTTCCATGGTAATTCTAAACCAAGGAGATAATTTAGGCTCACCACCAACTCAGATGCTCTGTGTGATGGTTAGTGTTCACTGATGACATCCAGACTCACCTAGGAGGTGGGCCTTGGGCAGGCTTCTGGTCTGTTTCAGGGACAGCTCCCCAGGCTGCTGAGAAGAATGGGTGTTTTGCTGTGTGTGCACAGAATGTTCTGCAAATGTCTGTTAGGCCCATGTGATCAATGGTGCCACTTAATTCCGACACTGCACACGCCTTTAATTCCAGCACTCAGGAGGTAAAGGCGGTTACCCACAGAGCCATCTCATTCTCCCCTGAAATACTTCCACCTATTGTTTCACTCTAAGGTTGCGCCTGTCTTTTGTGGTGAGGAATTTCTTGGTGGCAACAAACAGATGTTTCCAGATGTTTGCTCCAATTTACTAGCCTGTGCCTTTGAGGGCAGAATTGAGACCAATGACATCCAGAGTTATTATTAAAATGTATGTGTTAATTCCTGCTATTCTGTCGTGTTTTTTTCCCCTTTCTCCCTTTCTTAAATATTATTCTAGCTTGTTTTATTTTTCCTGGGCACCGTGGACTGTTTTTTTCCTCTTCATTCTGAAGGGTGCCATCAGGCATCTTCCATAGAGCTGGCTCGGTGCTCATACATTCCTTTAGTCTATTTTTACCCTGAAAAGTTTTTCACTTTTCTTCCATTATGACAGATAGATTTGCTGGGTGCAGTACTCTGGGTTGGCAGTTGTTATCTTTCACGACTTTAAATAGATTACTGCACACCCTCGGGCTTTTACTCTTTCAGCTGAATGGATAATGGTGTTGTTCTGACAGCCTGCCTTAAATGTAAATCGGAGTTTTCTTTCAGCTCTCATACCCAGTTCTCTCCTCTCCCGCCTGTACTCCCACCTGTATTCCCTACTCTCCCCCCCTCCGGCCCCCCCACCTCGCCTACTGCCAACTCCAGCTTGACCCCTCCCATCTGCTTCCTGTCTGAACTCTGGCTCCTCAGCTGGGAGTTTTAGTTTCAGAATCAATCCCACTCTGACCCAGTAGGGCTAAATTCTTTGTTTCTGGAAGTCTTGTCTCCACTCAGAACTTGGATTACTTGGAGGCTCGGCTTGAATTCTGCCAGGCTTTGCAGCTGTCGGGCAGAGGCTCCAAGTCTCTCGGTTCTGCACTGAGAAATGCTGCCTTGTTGTGCCCCAGCCTGCTGTGCCTTGGGCGAGAGAGGCTGGAAACTTTGGCTCTTAAGACACCGTTGTCCTGGCTGAGATAGAAGGTTCTCAGAACCTCCTGCCTGGGAAGGTCACTCTAAATCCCGCTTCGGGTTGGCTCCGCCCCGGGGCTGGGAGGAGACAGCTAGGCCTGGGGATGATTGGCTCAGCCCAGATCATCAGTCCACACACACACACACACACACACACACACACACACACACACACACAC
>JABTXL010009450.1:241256-254820 GCA_025134845.1 Neodon shergylaensis | reverse complement strand
CCTTCCTTCCTTCCTTCCTTCCTTCCTTCCTTCCTTCCTTCCTTCCTTCCTTCCTTTTATTTTTCCCAAGACAGGGTTTCTTTGGTGCCTGACCTGGAACTAGCTCTTATAGACCAGCTGTCCTCAAACTCACAGAGATCCACCTGCCTCTGCCTCCCGAGTGCTGGGCTTAAAGGCGTGTGCCACCACCTCCCAGCCCTGAGAAAAATGTTCTTATAATTCAGTTTCCTTCGAGCCACTCCTGGCACCACAATTTGTGTTAGTCAAAGTTCTTTACAGGAACAGGCTGACTACAAAGTATTTATAGTTTAAAAGAGAATTACTGGAATGACGCTCCACTAGAAGGTCCTGGATGAACTCAGCCACCCATCATGTTTCGTGATCACAATGATGATGGACAGTTGGGTGACGTGTAAGCTCCCATCCATCCACCCCACCATCCCTCTTTTATTCTTCTCCAGCTTGCTCATTCATCATAGCCTCATGGGCAGAGTCTTCATACGCTGCCCCCTCTCTCTGACTGCTCCTTATTCTTGTCACCTTGTCATTTCCAGGTCCTCAAATCCTGGCCCCATGGAATCTTTATTGCCACGGCTTTCTGCTGTTCTGTCTCTATCATTCTTCTAAGAATCTCTTTTCGTTGTTCTAGGATGAGACTTCCCTGGTCTCCCCTGAGGGTCCTCTCTCCCCTGAACTTTGTACATCGGATCTTTCACTATCTTCTCCCTTCTCTTTCCCAAGGCTGCTTCCTTACATGAAAATCCAGCACCTAAGCTGGCTGTCAGTTTTCTCCTGAGGGGAGTTATTTCTTTCCCCTGGGACAGGGTTTCTCTGTGTAGCCCTGGCTGTCATGGAACTCACTCTGTAGACCAGGCTGACCTTAATCTCACAGAGATTCACCTGCCTCTGCCTACTGAGTGCTGGGATTAATTCTAATCTCATTTTCCTTCTGAACTAAGAACCAAGACTATAGATGTCTCTAAGTATTCTTTGCTTCAGAACTGCAGAGGCACTTGGCCAGTGCTGGGGAAAATTAGCTGAGTTTACTCTGAGTTTATATGAATGGTAAGGAGAGAGGGGGAAGATATCCGAAGAATCAGATGTAAAAAAAATATAATAAAGACACATGAAGAGGCATACAGAGGCAAGGGAGAGAGGGAGAGGGAGAGAGAGAGAGCGCGCGCGCAAAAGAGAGCCAGAATGATACAGATACACAGAGAGAGTTACACAAAGTGGAACAGATAATTGGTGGTGAAATATATACACAGATACACTCATAAATTTAATTATATCTAAGAAATTTTACTTCTTTGTCAGTTATCTATTATGTATTCCTATTCCCTTTACTTATCTATTAAATATTATATCTATAAATCATTTGTGCATCCATACTTATCCATCAAGTGTCTGTCTGTCTGTCTATCTATCTATCTATCTATCTATCTATCTATCTATCTATCTATCTATCTATCCTTCTATCTGTCTATCCGTCCATCCAAGAAACAGAGAGAGGTTGAAGAGATGGCTCAGCGGCTAAGAACCCTTGCTGTTCTTGCAGAGAAGCTGGCTTCAGTACCTAGCCCCCATATCAGGCAGTTGGCATCTGCCTGAAACTGCATTTTCAGTTGTTCCAACACCTTCTTCTGGGCTACATGGGCATCTGCATAAAATATGTAGCTATATACACATATACAAATAATAAACCAATAAATCTTAAGAAACAAGACAAGCTGGGTAGTGGTGGTACACCTTTCATCCCAGCACTCAGGAGACAGAGACAGGCAGAATTTTATGAGTTTGAGGCCAGCCTGGTCTTCAAAGTGAGTTCTAGGACAGCAAAGGCTACACAGAGAACCCTGTCTCAAAAAAAATAAAATAAAAAAAGAGGGACAGGAGAATAAGGCTTCAGAGAGAGAGAGAGAGAGAGAGAGAGAGAGAGAGAGAGAGAGAGAAAGAGAGACAGAGAGAGACAGAGAGAGACACACAGAGCTATGTATATAGATGTAATAGATGCATATAGAGACATAAATTTTAAAAAAAAGATGCACACAGTTTAACCCAGGTTTCCAGGTTGATTTAGCAAGAGCCATAGCTGAATGAACCATTGAGAAGTCTAAGAGTGGTGTGTGATTTGATTGGCAAGAAAATGTGGCTATCTGAGGCCCCAGTCAAGACTAACCTTCGCCTTCTCCATCCCCAGGTCAAGAGCAATGAGGAAGGCATGCAGCTGATGACTGAAGTGGGCTACTACTACCCTGATGTCCACCTCTTTTGGTTTGGGGCCTTCTACCCCATCCTGAGGCTCACCCACCCCAAGTTCATTGCTCCCGTGCTCCAGGCCCCAGGTATTTTCCCCAGGATCCAATGACTGGTCTGTTCTCTTCCTTTTCTCCCAGCCTTTCCATCCGTGCACAAGCCAGGTGGGCAGGAGAGAGTGAGTCATGTCTAATAGAAGCCACAATCCTGCTACTAACCTGACTGACCCTGGACAAGGCTTTTGGTTCCTTTAGATCCTGAGTTCTGTTGAGTGAGTGATGGAAATTCAGCCCAGTGTTGTCTTAGGAAAGAAAGAAGATCTACTGGCTGGAGGTGTAGCTTTGTAGTGGGATGCTTCTCTGCAATGTACAGAGCCTTAGACTGCATGCCTAGGCGCTGAAATTAAACAAACAAACAAACAAACAACAACAAAAGAACAACTAAAGAAATTTGTTGGCAGAAAAATCCAGGGAGAGTTCTCTTCAAGCACATCTGGGTTCAGGTCTCAAACATGCTGCAGGATCTTGATGTCTTGGTTCCGTCTTCCTCTGGGATGATTTCATGCTCATCTGGGGAAAGGTGACCCCTAATGGCTCAACCCCTTGAAAAAAATCCCTGTGGGTCCAGCATGAGTTCTGGGACTCCCTTAACTTTGCCTCGTTTGGGTGACAGGACAGATTCTTCATCTCCCACTGTGACTTGATTGTCTCATACTATTTTAGACATAAAAATGACGAATAACAAGACTGCATTTTTTTTTTTTTTTGTCGGATGGGGTTTCTCTGTTGTAGTCCTAGATGTCCTGGAACTCACTCTGTAGACGAGGCTGTCTTTGAACACAAAGAGATCTGCTTGCCTCTGCCTTCCAAGTTCTGGGATTAAAGGCGTGAGTCACGACTGTCCAACCTGTTTTGTGAATTCTTCAACAGAACCAAAGCGGAAAAGGACACATGAGTCGTTATAGCACTTTCTTAAAACAAAAGCAAAAGGCTAGAAGGTCTTTTGCATACTTAGGGTATATGATCTTTCCCTATTTTTTGATCCTTGACAAAACATCTCTAGTAAAGAAATAAAATAAAATATGAAGATCTGCTGGGTGTAGCGTGCACCCCTTTAAGGCCAGTGGTAGGAAGGCAGAGACAGGTAGATCTCTGTGTGTTCAAGTTCCATGGGTCTACAAATTTATTTTTCACAAACAAACAGACAAAGAAATCCATTTAATGGCCATTTGTCATAGGATTCAGAATACAGCATTGACAAACACCATTACAGGCATTCATCATTTTCGGGCTCATTAGCATAATCAGATCAATTTATCAGGACACTTCTCAAGAGGTTGTTGCCAGGAATGGAGGCTATGACCGCCCTTCTAACAGAGATCTGACACAGGCGAGATAGACCAGAACCGAACAGAGCAGAAGGGTTTAGAGTTCAGGAAACTGATGCCCAAAGAGACACACAGCCCGCCAGGGATTCCACCCACCTGAGTTTAGTGTCTTACAGTTGCTTCAGCCGCTTCTGATGAAAGGGACCTTAAACTGGAAAGTGACTCTGGACAGAGAGAGGGTGGGTGGATTACTTCAGGAGATCTGGATGGGTTCAGCTGTGTGTGGCTGGCCCTGGAGCTGCTTGATGGCTTGGGGGGCAGTGGCAGTTCTTGGAAGGAACACATGGGGCCAGCATCCTGTGGCCTTTGAGGATAGGGGAGTCTTTAACTCTGCATACTCAATGCTTAGCATGGTATAAAGGAGGATACATGAAAATTATGGGGCATGTTTAGGTCACATTTGGAGTATGAATGGGACACATTTAAATCCTATCTGGGGTTATCTAAAGGGCACAATTAGATCATGTCAGATAGTTGCATTCCAATGCTAGACCATACTGTATCATCTCAGGGAAGATCAAATATGTCGTGTTCCTAACTGTGTCCCTGTCTTACCTGCAGGATGTGTCAGGACTTGTCAGAGAGCTGACATAGACAATGTGTTTCTCAGGTCTCTGTAAAGGCATACAAGGGTGTTGTACTGGGGTTCAGATGTGTAGTATGTGCTAGACTATGTAGCGGCCATGTGGAGGTGTGTTGGGGCATGCTGTGCCCTGTCAGGCTCATGATGGCTCTCCCTGCTACTGCAGCCTGGTCTAGACTCGTCTCAGCTCCTTCCTCCTCCTAGTTTCCTTTGTCCCTTTCCCCTTCCTGCCTTGCTGGACTTGGAGGGGAAGTGCACAGCCCTGGGACTGAGAGTCCCCACCCACTCCCAAAGTTCACATTTGATTTCTCCATGGCCCCTGATTGTCCATCACGGCAGCTGCGGTGGCCCCTAAGGAAATGACTTTCTATGGTTTCCTGAAGCCATGGCTGGGTGAGTACCTCAAGGTCAGGGTCAGGAGACATCCCTGTGGGCCCAGAGAAAGGTGCCACCTTTGCTTACTGCCATGGCTGCCCTCCTAGGGGATGGGCTGTTGGTGAGCACTGGAGAGAAATGGAGCCACCAACGCCGCCTGCTGACGCCTGCCTTCCACTTTGACATCCTGAAGCCCTATGTGAAGGTTTTTAATAGGAGTGTGAACATCATGCACGTGAGTTTGTGTGTATTTGTTTGTATGGGATGGTTTTCTTTAAAATTAAATATTTTAAATATATAAATAAATAAGTATATATTTAAAATATTTAATCTTAAAGAATTTAAATATATATATTTAAAATATATACATTTATTTTATGTGTATTGGTGTTGCCTGCATGTATACACTTCTAGTGCTTGTAAAGTCCAGAAGAGGGCACTGGATATCCTACAACTGGAGTTAAAGACAGTTGTGCGTCACTATATAGGTACTGAGAATTAAACCTGGATCCTCTGTAAGAGCAACAAGTGCTCTTAACTTCTGATCCACCTCTTCACCCCCGTGTGGAGTTATTTCAGTAGGCACACACCGGTTGACATTTATGGAGTACCTACTATCCATCTGCAATATTATGCCAGTTACATGATCTATGTTGTCTGTTGTAATTCCTGCACCATCCTGAGGTTGAGGCGACTATGACAATTACATCATAGATGAGGGAACTGGGGCCATACGGTACCAGGTTCATCAGCAGTAAGGTGAGTGGTGGACTGTGGCTTATGGGACAACAGATGTGGTCAAATTAATTGTTGCTGAAGGCTTAACAAGTGGGAACCAGGAGAGGGAAATGTGCTGACCAGAAGCATACAGGCATTAGACTTGAACTCGGGGTTTCTGAGTCCCAGCGTGTCTTCTTTTCTTCCATCCACATCTGGCTTATTATGGAGGCAGAGGACCAAGTGCGCGCTCTCTCTCTCTCTCTCTCTCTCTCTCTGTGTGTGTGTGTGTGTATGTGTCTACCCCAGTGTTTGGAGTTAGGCAGGGATACAGGAACCAATGCCTTGTTCTGCTTCCTTCTCTGTCCAGGCCAAGTGGCAGCACCTGATCTCCAAGGGCAGCGCCCGTCTGGACATGTTTGAACACATCAGCCTCATGACCTTGGACAGTCTGCAGAAATGTGTCTTCAGCTTAGACAGCAACTGTCAGGAGTGAGTCACTGTCTTTGTCTGGGAACCTGAGCTGTGGACCAAGGCAGGAGGGTGGGGAGAGAAGACTGGCCAGAGGGAACAGAGGGGATTCCCTGGAGGATGTGGGTCATAACAGGCATTGAAGGACAGTGAAGAGAAAGAGTCGGTGTTGCTCTTTCAGGGAGGTAGATTGCCTGGATAAAGGTAAGGTGTGGCTAGGCAGTAAATGAAGCAAACAAAGCCGGGCGGTGGTAGCGCACGCCTTTAATACCAGCACTTGGGAGGCAGAGGCAGGTGGATCTCTGTGAGTTTGAGGTTAGCCTGGTCAACAGAACAGGCTCCAAAACTACACAGAGAAACCCTGTCTCAAAAACCCAAAGCAAACAGACAAGAAACAAACAAAGTAAATCAGTCAATCAATCAATCAGGCAAGGGGGGGGGGTTTCTTGTCAATATCTGAGTGAAACGAAGAAGGAAAGGCTGATGTCGGCTCCCGGTTTCAAAGGTTTCAGTCCAGCCGGGCGATGGTGGGGCACGCCTTTAATCCCAGCACTCGGGAAGCAGAGGCAGGCGGATCTCTGTGAGTTTGAGGCCAGCCTGGACTACAAGAGCTAGTTCCAGGACAGGAACCAAAAAGCTACGGAGAAACCCTGTCTCGAAAAATCCAAAAAAAAAAAAAAAAAAGAAACAAAGGTTTCAGTCCATTCTGGTGGGTGGGGCAGGGCATCAGGAGCCCCTCCCATTACGAAGGCCAAGAAGTAGAGAGGGAGAGGTAGTCTGTCCTAGCAAGCTTCCCCCTCTGTTTCCTGTTCTTCTTTATGGGCCCCTAGCCCGTGGGACGAAACTTTTGCCCCCTCAGCCAGTGCTCTGGGGAACATCCTCATAGACAAACCCAGGGATGTGCTTTATGAAGGCTAGGGATGGGGCCCGGTCAGTGATGTGCTTGCCACGCAAGGCCACAGACTTGAGTTCTGATCCCAAGCTCCCCAAGCCAGTGTGATTGATATCTGCGATCCTATGCTGGAGGGAGCTTTAGAGAGGGGAAATAACTGGAGCTCATCCGCTAGCAGAGTCAATGAGCTTCCTGTTCAGTGAGAAACCCTTTCTCAAAAATCAAGGTGGAGCCGCATGCTGGTGGCACGTGCCTTTAATCCCAGCACTCTGGAAGCAGAGGCGGGGAAATCTCTGTGAGTTCAAGGCTATTGTGGTCTATAGAGCCAGTTCCAGGTCAGGCTCCAAAACTCCCTGTCTTGAAAAAACCAAACTAAACCAAAACAACAACAACAACAACAAAAACTCAAGGTGGAGTGCAATTGAAGAAGATATCTGAGGGCAACCTACAGGCTCCACATGCACGTGCACATATGTGTATCAGCACATGTACATGAGACAACTACATGGCATGTACATATAAGACATGTGTGAGTGCGTGTGCATGTATGTGTACGTGCACACACACGCATGCATGCACACACAGACACACACACTGAAAATAAGTGATTTGATCTAAGCACTTCTTAATCTAATCAAGCTGATAGTCAAGGTTAATAATCCCAGGGAGTCTACAAAGAGAGTTACAGGACAGCTAGGGCTACTCAGACCCCGTTTCAAAACTTGCCCTCCTGAAACGGAAAAAAAAAAAACTCCCCCAATCATGAGGAGTTAACAGTGCCCCTCCCCCGTCGCTTTCCTGCATCACTTGC
The DNA here is from genome assembly GCA_025134845.1 of Neodon shergylaensis. Lineage (NCBI taxonomy): Eukaryota > Metazoa > Chordata > Mammalia > Rodentia > Cricetidae > Neodon > Neodon shergylaensis. The sequence goes on along the minus strand of JABTXL010009450.1, from coordinate 247,328 downwards.
TTTTCTGTTGCTGTTATAAAACGCTATGGTCTTTTAGAAGGAACAATATATTTTGGATGACCATTCTGAAAGGGAAATCCATAACGCAAAGGAGGCATGGTATCTGGAGCAGGAAACTGCCCCACCACGTTTCAGCAGCTGCACCCAGAAAACAAGGAGCACAGACTGGAAGTGGGGCAAGGATACAGATTCTCAAAGTACACTCCACCAACAAGGCTTTCATCCTAAAAGCTCCATAAGCTCTTCTTCCTCCCTCCCTCCCTCCCTCCCTCCCTCCCTCCCTCCCTCCCTCCCTCCTTCTCTCCCTCCCTCCCTCCTTCTCTCCCTCCCTCCCTCCTTCCCTCCCTCCTCCCTCCCTTCCTTCTTTTTTCTTTTTCTTTCCCTCCCTCTCTCCTTCCTGCCTTCTTCCCTTCCCTTTCTTAATGGTATCTTACTATGTTGTCTAGGCCAACTCAGAATTGAACAGGTACTTCAGGCTGAACTTGAACTCATGATCCCCCTGCCTCCCTCTCCCGGGTGCTGGGATTGCAGTCAGAAGCCACCATGTCTATCTAGTGGGCAGATCTTAAGGATGTTGTATACCCAGCAAGAAGGGCATGAACTCTCTGAGTTTTCCAAGCAGTCATGGAAGGCATTTAAGCAGCTGGGAGTCATAGTCACAGCTGAGATCAGACAACTGACCCAGTAGAGGAATGTCACGTAGACACAGGATACAAGGGATCTGAAGAAGAGGGTATGAACTTGACTGCAAGAAATCAGGAAAGAAAAGATGGAGCAGATGCTGAGGGAAAGAATGGTAGGAACAACCATATCTACCTTTGAGTCCTGGTGGGCCAGGCTACTCACGGGGAATAGGGAGCAGGAGAGGTATGCCTGGCTAGAGCCCTTTTCTGGATAAATTATGCTTCTGTGACTCTGGCTGAAACGTCTCTGGGGTTTCATGTGTGTTACGTTGCTTTCTATCTCTGGCTGCCCTGCAGGTCTCCCAGTGAATACATTGCTGCCATTTTGGAGCTCAGCTCCCTCATCATGAAACGGCACTTCCAGCCCATCCTCTATGTGGACTTCCTGTACTATCTCACTGCTGATGGGCGGCGCTTCCGCAAGGCCTGTGACCTGGTGCACAACTTCACAGAGGCTGTCATCAGGGAGAGACGCCGCACCCTCTCCAGCCAAAGTGTTGATGAGTCTGTGAAGGCCAAGACTAAGTCTAAGACTTTGGACTTCATTGATGTGCTCTTGTTGGCCAAGGTGGGCTTTTGTGGGATCTCAACTGAGAACTTAACCAAGAACCTTGACATTAAATGTTAGATAGAAGTTGGACTTGATCAAGAGGGTATTTGGGGAAGCGATAGGTAGTGTTTATAATAAGTAAGGACAGGATACAGAGACATTTTAGAAGTGCTTCTGTTGAGCACTGTGTGGAAGGAGTGGACAACAGCAGGAATCCAAGGAGGGAAGTGTGGGACCAACTCTGGAAAGGACAGGGAAGGCATTCTGTGTGCACAAGGGAACAAGAACCTGTCTCAGGTCAGCGTCACTTCTCAGACATGGAATGAGTTGAGGGTACTAGTTTTGTCTCCAGGATGAACATGGAGAGGAGCTGTCTGACGAGGCCATCCGAGCAGAAGCTGACACCTTCATGTTTGGAGGTGAGGGTCCCTGTGTAGGTCTACAGTGAAGGTAAGAGTCTATCAATCCCAATTAGGTGTTTTGAGGAGACACCAGATCTCTCCGTTCCACCATCCACCCTCCCCTCCCCTTTCCTTGAGATGCTAAAGCAGCCCAGACAGACTTTCCTTTGTGCCCCTCAGGTCATGACACCACCGCCAGTGGGCTCTCCTGGACCCTGTACAACCTGGCAAGGCACCCGGAATACCAGGAGGTGCGGGAGCTGCTGAGGGACCGAGAACCCGAGGAGATAGAATGGTGAGCGCAGGTTCAGTGCCATGAATACAGTTGTGCAGCAGAATGGTAGTTGCTACTTTTGATTTGTACAATCTCACTGATTTATTTATCTGTGTGTCACTGTGATGGGGGTGTGCATGTGCCAAGAACACATGTGGAGGTTGGAGGACAACTTTCAGGAGTGGGTCTGTCCTTCTACCACGTGGGTTCTAGGGACTGAACTTGGGTGGTCAGGATCAACAGCAAGTGTCTCTGAGGAGTCACCTCCATGGCTCTACTTTTAATTTTTTTTGTCTAGTTATAAGCTGGCCTGGAACTCACTGTTCTCTTCTCCTGTGTCTCCCTCTTAGAATCACATGAACAGCTTGGCCATCTCTTGTTAAATCTCTACTGTCTGACCCCTGAGAATTCCTAGATCATAGCCTCTACTCTTCTCTTGGGTTATGTGTCCTTTTTTGATTTGAATCACTCTCTCACACACACATACATACATATACACAACATACACACTCACCCCCTTACACACTCACACACATACACACAGTCGCACACATTCACCAGGTGTGGTAGCACAAGTCTTTTAAGTCCAACACTTGGGAAGTAGAGGCAGGTGTATCTCTGAGTTTGAGGCCAGCTTGGTTTACAGGGAGTTCTAGGGTAGCAAAGGCTACTTAGTGACACCTTGTCTGAAACACTAAGTAAAATCTATGAACAGGGCAGGGGAGATGGCCCAGTGGGTAATGTACTTGCTGCTAGCATGAGGACTTCAGTTTGGATTCCCAGAATCCACGTAAAAGGCTCAGGGAGCGGGAGATCGGATTGTGTTGGACAGCCAGTCTAACCTAACCATCCAGTTCTTACATGCAGGGAGAGACACACTATCTCAAAACAGAAAATATAGAAGGATAGAGGAAGATGCTCAAATGTGACCTCTGACCTACAAACACATTCACGTACAAATAAACATCATAAAATGAACAAGTATGTTTGATTCATCTTAAGTTAACTTTGTTATAGGACTAATAATCACGGGGAGGAAGTAGGAATTTCAGCAAATGGCAGTGAGGCTGATCAGTACCGTTTATACCGTTTACTCTGTGTGTGTGTGTGTGTGTGTGTGTGTGTGTGGCGTGTGTGTGTGTGTACATGGTACATGTGCGGAGGTTGGAAGACAATCCTTGAGAGCTGGTTCTCTCCTATTACCCTGTGTGGTGTGAGTATTGGATTCAGGCCGTGAAACGTGGGTGCTAACCCTCCAAGGCCAAGCCATCTAGCAGGCCTGGCGTTGTTTTTACTCCCTGGATAATTGTGTGGTGGTTCCTCTTTACTCCCTGGATAATTGTGTGGTGGTTCCTCAGGGACGACCTGGCCCAGCTGCCCTTCCTGACCATGTGCATCAAGGAGAGTCTGCGGCTGCATCCTCCGGTCATCTCCATCTCTCGGTGCTGCACCCAGGACATTGTGCTGCCAGATGGCCGGGTCATCCCTAAAGGTGTGGGCTGTATTGGGGGTCCGGTGGCTCCTGGTGGTCCCCAGTGACAGGGTTGACTTTCTCCTGACTGTCACTTCTTGTCCAAAGGGAACGACTGTATCATCAGCATCTTTGGGGTTCATCACAACCCTTCAATCTGGACAGATCCTGAGGTGCGACTCCCCCCCCCCCCAAATTCTGGGGCCTGGGGGGGAGGGGCAAGGCTCGTACCTGGGAATCCAGAACTGTCACTCTTCTGTCACCATATCTATCTTTTCTGGAGCTGGCTGGTTGTGCAGAAGGACACGGTCCATCAGTTTAGTCTTGCTTGGCCCGCAGGTCTATGACCCCTTCCGCTTTGACCCAGAAAACCCTCAGAAGAGGTCACCTCTGGCTTTTATTCCCATTTCTGCTGGGCCCAGGTGAGGGCGATAGTGATCAGGAGCTGACAGCCGGGGGTGGGGGGTGGGAGGGGGGGGGGGTGGGGGGATGGGGGAGGGGGAGGGGGAGAATGGGAAGTCGGGATGGTTAGGTTCTGGGTCTCCTTCCCGCCCTCTGCTCAGGGTGTGCCTAGAGAGCCAGGATTGGAAGGAGGGGGCTCTGTGCTCAGAGCTTCGCCCTAGTCTATCTTGGGCGCTGAGTCTGAGTGAACTTCGGGCGTGCGGATGCACATTTGGGGTCCCGGCAGCGTCAGGACTGCCCAGGCATAACCGGGACTTGGCCAAGTTCAAACCCTGAGGGCTGGTTGGGTCCCAGTGTATTCAGAGTCCTCCACCCCGCCTTCCCGCAGGAACTGCATAGGACAGACTTTCGCCATGAGCGAGATGAAGGTGGCGCTGGCGCTCACACTGCTGCGCTTCCGCCTCCGGCCGGACGACAAGGAGCCGCGCAGGCAGCCGGAGCTGATCCTGCGCGCGGAGGGCGGGCTGTGGCTGCGGGTGGAGCCGCTGAGCTCAGGATCTCCGTGACTGGGCCTGGGACTGGCCCACTCACTTTCCTCGGAGAATCCGGAATAAGCAGAGCCTCACCGAGAGCCAGCAGGCGGCGCTGCAGGACAGTAGAGAATCACCGGTGGCCTGGATGAGACAGGTGGCGCTGGTTTCCTCTTGGGTCATCCACAGAACCTGCAGGCTGATGGGAGTCACCCAAGCTCAAGAACGGGCTTTATTTTGGCGATAGAGCCACCATAGATGTTTGAGCTGTGAGTTCCTGAACAGCTAGAGCTATGTAACCCCCCCCCCCAAAAAAAAGCGTGATGGGGGAGCATTGCTCATATCCCATAGGTCTTGTTCTTTGGGGAAAAAACTGGCAGGTGACCTTTGGGCTTGACTGCCTTGGGAATGTTCTGAGTGCAACCATTGTCTTCGAGGGAGAGTACCGAATAGGTATTTTGGTAGACATTGGGGTGGACTATTTTAGTGACTGATAATTGTGTAATTTCCGGTTACCATACTCTGATGATTTCCATAGTTTTATAGTGCATCTTAGAAGAATAATGGGAATCCTGCAACTGTATTTTTATTTTTGAATAATTTTTGAATCTCCTATGCCGCTTGGGTTTTCATATAAAGTTTACAATGAATTTACTCATGCAAAGAATCCTGCCGTGATTTTGAGTTTTCGGTAAATTAAAGGACCAGGTGAGGAGAATCATCATCTTACCATTACTGAGCCATCCTATCCATGAATATTGTATAATTCTGCATACAATACTGAGTTATCCTGGATTTCTTTCACCCTGTGTCTTGAAGTTCTCATCACAGATAAGCCATATATATTTTGTTCAACTTTTACCTGAGTAAAATTTCATAGCGTATATTCAAATAATGATTCTTGAAAAAATTATTTACTAGTTATTGTTATACATAGAAGAAATTGGAACACTTTTTAAAAATGATTTACTTATTTATTTTATGTATATGAGTATTTTGTCTGCATACACCAGAAGAGGGAATTGGATCCCATATACTTATAGACATCTGTCTATAACTGTAATGTGGGTTCTGGGAATTGAACCCTGGACCTCTGGAAGAGCAGCCAGTGCTCTCTTAATCACAAAGTCATCCCTTCAGACCTTTCTTTCTTCCTTCCTTCCTTCCTTCTTCCTTCCTTCCTTCCTTCCTTCCTTCCTTCCTTCCTTCCTTCTTTCCTTCTTTCCTTTCTTCCCTCCCTCTCTCCCTCCCTCTTTCTGTTCTGTTTTTTTTTTTTGAGACAGGGTTTCTTTGTGTAATCCTTACTATCCTGGAACTCACTTTGTAGACCAGGCTGCTCTTGAACTCATAGAGATCCTCCTGCCTCTGTCTTCGGTGTGTTGGAATTAAAGGTGTGCACCACCATTGCCCAGCTTCCCTCTTTTTTTCTTAAAGTGGAATATAATAAATATTTAGACTTGCAGGTGTTCCGGTATTCCAATTCATGTTGTACTCACTTCCCTCTCTTACTCCAACTTCTTTGCGATTTAAAAACCATTTTTAGCCCATAAGTAATACACAAAGAAGCTTGATGCGTGGGTAACCACAGTGTGCTGAGCACTGCGTAGGATAGATTTTTGTGCATTGTCTAGGTATCATTGCTGTCAGAATACAAATAATGACATGTCCTTAATCACAAAATCTTTTCCCTTGACCTACCTTTTTTTCTTTCTTTCTTTCTTTCTTTCTTTCTTTCTTTCTTTCTTTCTTTCTTTCTTTCTT
>JABTXL010009450.1:216904-241246 GCA_025134845.1 Neodon shergylaensis | reverse complement strand
CTTTCTTTCTTTCTTTCTTTCTTTCTTTCTTTCTTTCTTTCTTTCTTAAAGGTGTCTTTATTTAGCTGGGAGGTGGTGGTGCAGGCAGCACACTAATGACCTCTGCAAGAGTAGCACATGTCCTTAACCTCTGAGTTAGTCAGCACTTCAGCCCCATCTTCTTGTTGTTTTTTTTTCTATGCAAAATTTTCTAATATGGGTATCTGCTTCAGCAGAGAGTCCTGATGCAATTTTAAGTCTTTAACTTGTTGATAATTTTTGTGTATGTCTGAGTGTGTTTGTTCATGCATGCAATATGAATTTGTGAGTGTGGAGGTCAGAGGACAATACAGATTGGTCCCTACTTTCCCACACGTTTGAGGCAGGTTTTCTTGAGCATCTAGAACGGTCCTTATAAACCTGTGGGGTCTCAACCATTAGGTTGATGACAACCATCTGTGATACCATCAGAAAACACAGATATTTACATTATGATTCATAACAGTAGCAAAATTATAGTTGTAAAGTAGCAATAAAAATAATGTTATGGTTGGGGTCAGCACAGCATGAGGAATTCTATGAAAGGGTCACAGTGTTAGAAAAGTTGAGAAGCACTGATCTAGAGAGTCTCCTGTCTCCGGTTCCCAACTACCTGCAGGGGTACAGTAGAGATTACAAACACCCCACCTCTGTCCTACAAGCTCTAATTTTGATCTCAATGCTAAATGCATCTATTCAGCTTCTAAACCTGCCATCATTTAAAGCAACCCCAACACTATTCAAAAGTCTTAAGTTCACAGTTTCTTATGAGATGTGAGCGGAGTCCTTAATTGTGAGGTCCTATAAGAAACATACAACAAGCAAAAAACCCACCTAATAGTATATTTCTAATATATATAGGACAGAATAAACATCTCAGTCTAAGATGGAATAATATGGGCATAGAAAAGAAGAATAAGAAAAGAACAAGCAAAAGACTGAAACGAATCAGGGAAACAAGCAACAACAACAACAAAACATAGCCACTCTATCTCCAACATCTGGGGCTCCTGATGGAATCATTTCTGCTCCAACAGCCCTTGGCAGCCGTGTCCCTTCAGCAATCTCTGGAAGCAAATGGAATCTTTTTTGAGTCTGTTCCTCTTTGTGCCTAAAGCATTCTACAGCTTCTCCCAATATACCAGGATCTTCGTATCAACTAAGCGTTCAAATTCCCAGCAATATGCACCAGACTGTCGAGGCCTTTCTAAAACACATCACCAGGCTTCAGCGGCTTTCTGGTAGCCTGGTGCAAGCCTACAAGCCCCAAATCAATCTCATGTTTCATGCTCAGAGATCCAATACTATATGTGATGTTGTTGACAGGTTCTGCTGACCCTAATGGCCTTTGTGTCCCAGGAAAACAATTCCCTAGGTGACCACTTCGCATCAGGGAATCCTGTCAGCATTCTTAGTCCAGAATCCCTCCTTTCAGATGTATTTTTATTGTTTCAAGTGGAGCCATCAGTAACTGGGGTCTTGCCTTCAGGGCACCTGCCTTACTGTCCCAGGCAGGACAGGTTTCTCTTTAATGGGTTAATCTGAGCATCACAGCTGTTTTCTCTTCACCCTCCTCGTCTGCCACGTCAAACACTCTCACACCCCTTTCTGCACAGACTTCAGGTTTTCATGTCTTTCTCTTCTGTTCACTGTGCTCTTTCTCACAGGAGACCTGGATAAGAGCAGTGAGCAGTAACCATGGCACAGCCCGAGTGTAGCCAATCCTCAGATTTCCTCAGCCAATCAAATCAGCCCATGAATTTTGAATCCAGCTTCACTCAAGTTCTCGGAACATGAGCAGACTGAAGCCAATGGATGCCTTGTGGCCCTCAGAATTTCACCTAAATCACACCATCATTGTTCATATTTCTGTCAGCACTGTGGTGCTCTGAGCACTAATCAGTGTTATGGGTATGGGGCCATTCAGAGATTCACCAGCCTGACCATGAATACATTTTAACAAGTAAGAGGCTTTATTAAACACTGGCCAGGTCCATACCTGAGTCTAATGCTCGGAGTATTGTGCTAAATTATGTTAGCCAGGGACTTAAAAAGGCAAAACGCACAAGGCTACATACTTCCTGCCTTTGAGCAATCAGAGACAAGCACACGTCTTGACGTATGTCTTGTCCATGTGTTATCAAGCAAGCATCCTGTGCAACTGGAGCAACCAAATGCATTAACAGAAGCGAAAACACGTGGTTTGTTATTTTACATGACCAACAGCCTCCAGCATTCCAGGAAAGGCAAGTGGTGCTTACGGGTTAGAGGTGCTTTTTGTTTTATAGGTCTCTTAAACAATCAAAACTTATAATATTAGCCACCACAATCAGAACATCCCATTCTGTTCTGCTTAAGTAATCTAGGGATTGTACATCACAGAATTTCAAACTCTTCCATGTTCCTTCAACAAACCAGCCCCAAATTGCTCCTAATGTGGTTAGGTTATCACACTAATGACCTCATTCTCATATAGATTTTCTGTATTAGCTACTTTTCTCTTCTCACTGATAAAATACCTGGAAAAGTTAGTCAAGGAAGGAAGAGATTCTTTTTGCCCAAGGGTCCCGTCCATCATGGTGGAAACATAAGGAGGCAAGAGCATGAGGCAGCTGGTCACACGATATCTTAAGTCAGGAAGCAAAGAGGCTATTTGTGGTATTTGGCTTATTTTCTTATTTTTATTTAGCCAGGGAATACAGTCCTGGAAATGAAGCTGCCCACAGTCAGGGTGGTCATTCAATCCTTCTGAAAGACTCTCCAGGGCACCCCCAGAGGTCTGCTTCTATGATTCTAGATCTAGTCAAGACGACAGTGATGATTGACTATTGTGACCATTATATCAGGGTCTGTGTAATTTATCGGAAGATTAAACTTTGCTATATGTCATACATTTATCTTATCATATGTAGCCCAGGTTGGCCTTGGTTCATATTCCTCTTGCGTCAATCTCCTAAATGGCCTGATTATAGGGGTAATCTTTGTTTATTTATAGCTTAATAAGTTAATTTTAGAAACTGACACCTGTGATTATGGGGTTGGGAAGGCCAAAGTCTGTATAACCCTAAAGCCCGGGTGGGGCTTCAGACAGGTGTGTTTTCAGTGCACACTTCTTCCTGACTGTGGAAGTCAGTGTTTGTTCTCAGGTCCTTCCAAAGATTCACAATGTCCAGAGGAGGTCATCAGTTTCTTCTGGTCTTGACCCCAGCAGCAGTATCGGTTTCTGTGTGTGGAAAGAGAATTTGGTTGAGACACAGTGTCATAGAAAACACATAGAATTTAATCAGAGCAAGGAAGGAAGCAAGAATATACTCCTAGAAAATGAGCAGGTGAGGGAGCTGAAGTTGCATTTTATGTTTCAATTACTATGCCTAAGAAATCCATGAAACAAAAATGCCTCTGATCTGCAAGCCCCTTGCCCGAGGACAGGTAGTTCCTGAAATGCTGGAGACCACATGTGTTCACTCCCCTAAGCAAGTTTGTTTGACCCATCTGTACCGGTGTGCTTGATCATATGTGGCCACTTCTCTGTTTCTTATCTTGACTGGGGATGTAGCTCAGCGGGAGAACACTTGTCTACCAAGAACAAGCTTTAGGTTCCATCCCTAGAACTGGGAAGAAGACTCTCTTTTATGAATGTTTATGTGTGTACATATGTGTATGTGGGTGCACACACATGTGTATATGCATGTATGTGGAGGACAGAGGACAACCCTTCTTGTCATTTCTAGAACCACTGTCAACTTTTTCCCTCACTGGCAGGAGCTTACCAGTAAAGCTAGACTCGCTGTCCAATAAGCCTCAGGGATTCTCCTTGTTTCTTCCTTCCTTGCTGGCATTTTTACATGGGCTCTTGGGATGAAACTTAGATTCTTTTTTTTTTTTTTTTTTTTGGTTTTTCGAGACAGGGTTTCTCTGTGGCTTTGGAGCCTGTCCTGGCAAACTAGCTTTGTAGACCAGGCTGGTCTCGAACTCACAGAGATCTGCCTGCCTCTGCCTCCCGAGTGCTGGGATTAAAGGCGTGCGCCACCATCGCCCGGCTGAAACTTAGATTCTTAATGCTTGCAAAGCAAGTATTTTTCTGACTGAGCGATCTCCTCATCCACAAGAATTATGTCTGCCAGAGGGGTCTTTAGGTACAGTTGATCCTAGATACCTTACAGTGCAATCAGGAATCTTCATCTTCTAGTTCTATTTTCCTCTTTGAGGACCTTATCTTCTTGCTTGGAAAGATGTATTCTAGTCATTCAATCACCAAGAAAAATTCTGTGATTCTAGATAAAGTTATAGATAACCCACCCTGTTTCTTCTGCTTAGTTCAATGAGTCTTGGCTGTCCCAGCAACCTTAAAGGCAATTTAAAGATAGAGATTTTTTGGGATAGAGATGGTACGCCGAGTACCGCAGGGAATTTCCACTGGAGTCCAGATGGGTTAGCTGTGTCTGGTTGGTCCTGGGACTGCTTGATGGCTGGAGAAGGCAGAGGCACACAGCTCTGAGAATAGAGATGCCCTTAATTTTGAAAGCTTAATGCTTAGTGTGGCATAGAGGAGAGAACTAGAGGGGTCAGGGACATATCTAGGTCACATTCAGGACTCAAAAGGGACCATATTTCAGTGCCAATCTGGGATTATATATTTGAAGGGCACAATTAGGTCATGCCAGACTTTTATATACCCATGTTGTGTCATGTCAGGGAATATCATGTGTGTTGTGTCTATGACAGGTTGTGATGACATGTGCCCCTGTCATATATATCAGGATGTGTCAGGACATGTCAGAGAGATGCAAATGACGGTGTGTCCTAGGGCTTTGCAAAGGCCTGTAGAGTGCTGTGCTGAGCTCAGATATGGAAGACAGAATGGACCATGTAGCAGCCATGTGAAGGCATGCTGGGGCATGTTGTTCCCTGCCAGGATGACCTTTGCTCTTTCTGCAGCTGCAGTCTGGTCTGGTTTTGTCTCACCTCCTTCCTCTTCCCTGCTTTCTTTGTCCCTGTTCCCTTCCCACCTTCCTGTGTTTGTCAGGGAAGTGGGGAGCCCTGGGGCTGGAAGTCCCCACCCTCTCCCAAAGTTCACCTTTCACCCTCTCCATGTCTCCTGATTGTCTTCCTTCATTGCAGCTATGGTGGCCCCCAAAAACATAACTTTCTACGACTTCCTAAAGCCCTGGCTAGGTGAGTACCCCAGGTGAGGATCAGGGGACACCTTGGGGATCAGAGGAAGCGTCCACCTTTGCCCACTGCCCTGGCTTCCCTTCCAGGGGATGGGCTCTTCCTGCGTTCAGGTGACAAGTGGAGCTGCCATCGCCGCCTGTTGATGTCCGCCTTCCACTTTGACATCCTGAAGTCCTATGTGAAGAATTTTAATAAGAGTGTGTACATCATGCACGTGAGTTCCTCAAACCCAGGGTCACACAAAGAACACTGCAGAACAGGGAGTGACTTCAGCCAGATGTAATCTGAAGGTGTGTTTCTGCTGCATGGACTTGGGGACATCAGTTTTCCTCCCCAATCCTCAGTTTCCCCATCTTTAAAATGAGGATAATAATCTGAATTTAAAGGTGATCAGAAGGACTCCATGGAGTCATGTTTGTAGCATGTAAACAGGGATCACAGAAGGCCAGTATCTACTTTCTCTTACAGAACTTCTGGAAAGCCAACATGTTACTGTCGAGTTTTGCACAGTAGACCTTTCTTAGTTCATTGACCTTTAGCTGGGCATGGTGACATGCTGTTGTATTTCCAGCACTGGGGAGGTGGAGGCAGAAGAATTGTGAGTTCAAGGTCCATCAGGTCTTGAGTATAGTTCCAACTAGCTAGCCTCCCATGGGCAAGGCCCTGGTTTCTTTCAGCAGCATTGAGAAAAAAAATAATTTAACTGCTCTTGATAGGGCAGCCAGGCCTTCCCCTTCATCCCTTCATCCTTAGGGAATCATTGCTTTGCTAGCGTGGAGATATTGATTCATTCGAGACAGAGGAGGCAGAATGCTCGGTGGCTTTCCAAGCTACATTCCAGCACAGCAGCATAGAGTCTTTTTCACAATGCTCTTGAGCGAAGTTCTCAATTCAGTTCAGACCTGGGGAGATGGGTCCCCCCTCCCAGTGGAACTGCTTTCCCAATTTCATCGCAATGGCTGATAATAGAGGAATTATGAATCCTGGGCCATTTCTATAGTCACTTACCACTGTGCTAATGATGGTGATAACTACTGATAACACTTATTGAGCATCTACTGTATGCCAGTTCTGGGATCTGTTGTCTGTTGTAATTTCTGCACTGCTCTGAGGTAGAGGTGACTATGACAGTTACATTATAGATGGCAAATCTGAGGGTCATAGGGGTCAGGGAGCGAATACAAGTCCACCAGCCATAAGAGAGTGTGAGTGATGAGCAGACATTGAAGTATGGCTTTTGAGGAAACAAATACGCTCAAGTTGAAGGCTTAATTAGTAGTAACTGGTGAGGGCAGTAGCATGATCAAGAAAGTTGTGGAGATAACTGAAAGCTCTTGACTCCTAACTCTGCATCTCTATTTCCTACAGTCCCACCTTCTGTTCCCATCCAAGTCTGGCTTCTCTGGGGTCAGGTAGAACCTGAGGCAGAAGATCAAGAGGAGGGTTCCAGAAGAGAGGGTGTCCTGATGTTTTGCTGGGACACAGGTTCAAGGGGCCAAGGCTTATCCTTGTCGTTGTCCTCTTCTCGAAAGGTCAGGTGGAAGCGTCTTGCCTCAGAAGGCAGCGCCCGTCTGGAAATGTTTGAGAACATCAGCCTCATGACATTGGACAGTCTGCAGAAATGCCTCTTTGGCTTTGACAGCAACTGTCAAGAGTGAGTCCCTGTGCTGGGCCAGAAACCTGAACCAAGGATCAAGAGAGAAGGTTGGGGAGGAGGGACTGGCAAGAGCGAGCAGAGGGAGCTCCCTGAAGGAGGTGGGTGACCACTGCTGTAGAAGGATGCAGGAGAAGGAGATAGAGTAAGTGGTCCTTGCAGAGTTTCAATTATTTGGGTAAAGGCAAGAAGATGCAGATGAGTGGTACCTGAAACAGGCAATGAAGCCATACCTCGGAAACAAGTTTGGAGGATGTGTTTGATTTGTTTTTGTGACAGCATGTCTAAGCAAAACATGTTTTATTTGTTTATTTATTTATATTTTTGTTTTTTCAAGACAGAGATTCTCTGTAGCTTTAGAGTCCAAATTGGAACTTGCTCTGTAGACCATGCTGGCCTCAAACTCACAGAGATCCACCTGCCTCTGCATCCTGAGTGCTGGGACTAAAGGCGTGCGCCACCAATGCCTGGCTAAGCAAAACATGTTAAGAAGGAAAGACATAGTTGGTCCCCTGGTATCAGTCCATTGTGGTGGGGAATGACAGGGCAAAGCAGCTCCCACCATGATGGCTGAGCTTCCTAATCTTTGCTTCTCAAACAGTGATTTGAGGCTGACCACATGGAGAAGTTTTTACCTCTTGGCTAGAAACTCCCTACCCCATGCAGATGTGTGTTTTTACTGATCTCAAAGATGCCTCTCAGTCTTACATAGATTATCGAGGTAGCCATCAAGGATAGATCTAAAGTGCACAAACCTTTTCTTTCTTAGCCTTGTCTCCCTTGCCCTTCCTCCTTTCCTTTCTCCTTTACCTTGCTTCCTTTCTTCACCCTTTTCTTTCTTGACAGCATCTCAATCTGCAGTCAGTCTGGTCTGGAACTCACTATGTAGATGAAATTGGACTTGTACTTCCAATCCTCCTGCATCCACCTTCTACATGTTGGGATCACAGCCAAGAGTCACCATTTCTAGCTAGGGGCCAAATCTTAAACAGGTTGTAAAAAAAGGTGTCTGTACAGAGGGGAAGTCCTAGATACAGTGAGCTTGGGCAATCTAATCAACAAAGGAGCTTCATGGAAATACAGGATGCAAGGAACCAGGAGACGAGGGTCTGAGCCTGGGCAGAATCACAAGAAACCAAGGGAGAAGAGCAGGAGCAGAGGCTGAGTGAATTAGAAGAGGAAATGATGTCCATTTATTCCCTGGAAACCTGGGTCAGGGAGCTACTCGTGGGGAACAAAAAACAGAATTTGGGCTTTGTGGATGCTCTTTTCAGGATGGATCCTGGACCTGGGACTCTGGCTGGAGCTTCTCTGGGGTTTTTGTGTGTGCTAAGTTGCTTACTCTCTGGCCTGAACTGCAGGTCTCCCAGTGAATACAGTGCTGCCATTTTGGAGCTCAGTTCTTTGGTAGCAAAAAAGTACCAGCAGCTCTTCCTGTATGTGGACTTCCTGTACTACCTCACTGCTGATGGGTAGCGCTTCCTCAAGGCCTGTGACCTGGTGCACAACTTCACAGATGCTGTCATCAGGGAGAGACACCGCACCCTCTCCAGCCAAAGTGTTAATGAGTTCCTGAAATCCAGGACTAAATCCAAGACTTTGGACTTCATTGATGTGCTCTTGCTGGCCAAGGTGGGTTTATGTGGGTTACAGTAATGTTAATGTTCTTTGTTAGATAGAAAACATTGCATTCGGTCAAAAGGATACTGAAGAGCCTTCGATAGTACTTGTAAAACAAAGGGCAGGTTAGAAAGAAATTCCACAGGAGTGCTTCGCTTCTGTTGAACACTGTGTGGAAGGAACAAGCAACAGTCGAAAACCAAGGAGGGATGTGTGGGGCAGGCTCTGGGGGAGACAAGGCAGGGTCCTGTGAGTACAATGGCTATGAGAGCTGTGTCAGATCAGGCTCATCAGCCCTGAGACATGACAAGCATTGAGGGCCACATTTTGTCTTCAGGATGATCACGGAAAGGAGCTATCTGATGAGGACATCCAGGCAGAGGCTGACACTTTCATGTTTGGAGGGTCCTGTACAAATCCAGAGGAGGCAGCGATTAGTCAATCCAAGGGCCTCATGGAGGAGGCTCCATTTATACCCTTGATATCTTGTCAATCTGCACCAAGTTTAGATACTCCTGTCCTGACTCCTTTTATCCAGTTTCTATGTCTAGTCATCCACCCCTTCCTATTCTCCCGGGGATGTTAATACCTGAGCATTGCCCATTCTGTGGTGCCGAGATGCCAGAGATCTAGGTTTGCCTGTGTGCCCCTCAGGCCACGACACCACAGCCAGTGCTCTGTCCTGGACCCTGTACAACCTGGCAAGGCACCCAGAATACCAAGAGCGCTGCCGGCAGGAGGTGCAGGAGCTGCTGAGGGGCCGTGATCCTGAGGAGATTGAATGGTGAGCGCAGGCCCATGTAGTCTCTGTTGCTGTTATTATAGGTGTAAGCCACCATACTGGGTGCTCCAGGGTGGTCTGGAAGTCAGTATCTTAATGCCTCTACATTCAGGGATTACACGCCCAGTTTGAACATATCTCCATCTAATTCATTAATTAATTAGTTTGCATACAGTGTGTTAGGGTTCATTATGGCGTTTCAAACCTAATTTCTTCTTCTTCATTCTCATCCCCATCTCTAGTATCTTCTGTATGATCTGTTTTACACTTTCTCCTCCCACCCCTTGCCTCTGTTCTACTTTCATGGTATCTCTCTCTTTAACATCTTGAGCCTGAGCCTATAGAAATCCTACAATATAACCTTTGAGTCACATGTCATTTGCCTGTTTATTGGCAGCAATTACTTTATATTTATATGTGTGTGTATGTGTTTATGTATATGTGTCTATACACATATATGTATAGTTCTTCAGTGACTGTAGATATCACTGAATCTCCCATCTTAATTCTATTTTGTCCGTAGTTTCTTAATATACAGAAATTATTTTCTCATTTAGGTTGGTTTCTCCTTTATTTGTTCCTGCATTTTCTACTCTAGATGTTTAAACATCCTTCCTGCTAGGTCATAAAAATATCGCTTCCCTTCCTCCTGTCTGGGAAGGGGTTCGCCCAGTGGAGGCTTAGAAAGCTGGCAGAGTTGCATTTCTTTTCTCTACTGTGCACACCGGCATTACCAGTTGAAAAGAATGTGTTGCACACCTCAAAATAACCAGAGGAAAGGATTTTGAATATTCCTACTACAAGGAAATGAGAAATCTTTGAAGTGACCGATACGCTAATTCACTTTAAAAGTTTAATGTTTTATGTGTGTTGGGGTGGGGGGGAGAATCTGCCCTGTTTGGAGGAGACGTTTTCCCCCCTTTTCTGAGACCGTTTCTTATGAAGGTCTCGGTGGCTTCCACCTTGCTGTGTGGCTGAAGCTATTTTTGACTGTTCTAATCCTCCGGCCTCCACCTCCTCACAGCTGCAATTCCACACCTGGTTGATGTAGCACTTTTTGTTTGCTTATTGCTAGTTCTTCTTGAACTCTCCTACTCTACCTATCCACTTCTCAGCCATGTGTGCAGTCTTCGGTCAATGCCTTATTTCCAGGTATCCACGTGCCCACCTCATTCTGGATCCCAGACATCTCTTTTCATGTTCTTGTGGAGTATCATAGTTTTTTTTAAAAGTTATTCTCATTTTTTGCTACTATGGTTTTTTAATAGGTTTTAGTAAATGGTAGGTTGTCTCCTTAAAAAAAATTTTTTTTTGAGACAGTCACACTATATAGCTCTAGCTCTCCTGCAACTTACTATGTCAATCAGGGTGGCCTCCGACTTAGAAATCCCCCCTGCCTCTGATTCCAGAGAGTTGGGATTCAAGGTATGAGCCACCATTCATGGCTCCCTTTTTATGTTTAGATTGACTTGTCTTTGTAAACTTTAACTCTTTTAATTCGAATAAGGTTTTCAGGTGGGGACACAGTTTAGTTGTGGGTACTTCACTAGTGTTTAAGTTCTGTGATGCCCACTGCTGGAAAAGAAGGATTGCCATGTTCTAACAATAAATAAATAAATAGTAGAGAAAGGAAGGAAGAAAGACAAAACATGGAAGTAGGGAGGTTTCATTAAGAAGGGGATGAGGACAAAAGAGGGGAGTGGAGGGTGAATATAATCAAAATACACGTTGATGAAAATATCAACAAATAAATCCTGAAAAGGAAACAACTCTCAAGAGTTTGATTGGATGATGTTGAATATGTTGATCATTTGGAAAACCTGACACATTTCTAGTGATAGATCACCCTTGAGTATGGAGTGCATGTGCGTATTCCAGGCAGCTCACAGCACGGGAAGAGACACTGACCGAGGAAACATATAGAAGAAAGTGTTTCATTGGGCTTGCTTACAGCTGCAGAGGGCTGTGAGGATCACTACGGTGACATGGTTCTGGAGAAGCAGCGGAGAGCTTACAGGTGGCAGGCAGAGGAAGAAAGAGAGGGAGGGAGAGAGAGAAAGAGACAGACTGGGCCTGACATGGGCTTTTGAAACCTCAGAGTCCACCCTCAGTGACACATCTCCTTCACCAAGCCTGTATCTCCTAATGCTTCCCCAACTGTTCACCAAATGGGGACTAAGCATACAAGCCTATGGGGCCATTCTCACTCATACCAACACACAGCACCTTAAAGGATACTTTTCTTCTACTAAAAAAATAAATTATGTTCATTCATTCATTCATTCATTCATTCATGTACTTATCTATTTGTGTGTGTGTCTGCAAGCACATGTGGCAGATAACTAGGCTACAGTCGGCTCTCTTTTGCTATCATCTATGTCCTGGGGATTGACCTTATATAATCAGGTTTGGTGTCAGGTTCTTTTACCATCTGAGCTGTCTCACCAGCCCAGGAATATTTATTTCTGCTTTTGTTATTTCACGATATAGTTTTATTTTATGCAGCATTTCCTGTAGCCTAGGCTAGCCTCTAACTCCTGATCCTCCTGCCTCCACTTTCTGAGGCTAAGTGCCACCCCACCAAGGTCAGTGAATAAAATTTTTAAAGCATTTTCATTTCGAATGTATGGAAGCATTTGAGAGGATACCTTTTGAAGGGTATGTTTCCTTGTAAACATTTGTAATACAAGGTCAAGCTTTTTTTCTGGTATTTTTGTGATTTTCAGATTTTTTTTGAGACAGGGTTTCTCTGTGGTTTTGGAGCTTGTCCTGGAACTAGCTCTTGTAGACCAGGCTGGTCTCTAACTCACAGAGATCCACCTGCCTCTGCCTTCCAAATTCTGAGATTACAGAGGTCCGCTACCAAGAATGGCTCTGGACTGAAGAATAAGCCTTAAAACTGAAAATCACCAGCACTTGGGAGGCAGAGGCAGGTGGATCAGGAGTTCAAGGTCATTCTTCATTGCTTGAGGTGTTGGTTAACAATCAAAATAACAAATAGACATCTTTGATAAGTCTGACTGAAGAAGGTCAAGGTGGTTAGTATCCCTGGATGGTAGTGAGACTGAGTGGGACTCCGTTTTGCTCACGGTTAATTGTGTGGTGGTTTTCTCAGGGACGACCTGGCCCAGCTGCCCTTCCTGACCATGTGCATCAAGGAGAGTCTGCGGCTGCATCCTCCGGGTACAGACCTGGTCCAGGGCTGCATCCAGGACATTGTGTTGCCGGATGGTCGAGTCATCCCCAAAGGTGCCCACACAAATAGGGAAGAGGCCCCTGGGTTGGTGGGTTCCTAGAAGGAGCACAGACCTGGTACTGACTGTCTTCTACCCAAAGGCAGCACATGCGTCATCAGCATTTTCGGAGTTCATCACAATCTTTCAGTCTGGCCAGACCCGGAGGTGAGGCTCCTCCCTTCATCTCTAGGACTTGGGAAGGTTGAATGGTTCTCCTGTCTTCACTTCCGTCTTTTCTGAGCTGGACAGACACGACCCATCAGATTAGTTTTTGCTTGACCCGCAGGTCTATGACCTTTTCCGCTTTGACCCAGAAAACCCTCAGAAGAGGTCACCTCTGGCTTTTATTCCCTTTTCTGCCGGGCCCAGGTGAGGCTAGAGGGCTTAGGGTGAAGGGGAAACATCTGAACATGACTGGGGGGAAGTGGAAGGGGTTGGAATGGTCGGGTTTTGGGTCTCCTTTCCCGTTCTTTGCACAAGGTATGCCAACAGTCACCAGAGCTTGGGGTTGGAAGGTGAAGGGTGGCCACTCTGTGCTCAGAGCCCTGCCCTGGTCTGAATTGGGCGCCGCGGCTGAGCCAGGCTCCTGGGATGCGGATGCACAAGCGGTGTCCCAGGCCTGTCACCGTCCCTCCTGCCCTTCATGCTGACCAGGCGCGGCGGGGGCCCAATCGTGTGTTTTGGGGGATGCACCTGTGTGTACAAAGGCCAGAAGAGGATTTTTTAAAAATCACTCTCTGCTGAGTTCTTTGAGGCAGAGTCTCTCTGAACCTAGGGCTCCCATTTTCTTAGCTAAGTTAGAAACCACTGAGCCCCAGCAATCCTCTTGCATCCACTCCCCTGGGATTGCAGGTATGTGCACGACGCTCAATTTCTGTGTATGCTGGGGTCCAAATTCTGTTCCTCATGATTGTGTAACAAGTACTCTTAACTGTGGACCCATCTAACAGTCCCTATGTTCTTGACTGAATTTTGTCTCTAATTATTTCGTCAGTTTTAGGTTTGGAGTTCCGGGTCTGTCACATGGTGCATGTGTTCTCCGATTAAGCTTCATTAATCCATGCGACCTAGTTTTGGACCAGTATATGAGTGCTTGTTCGTTACGTCTCCAGATAAGGCAGAAGTCCACAGGGACAGTCTCACTCAGAAAGGACCAGTGGACTTCTGGACAGCACAGAATACTGCTGAGACCTCATGGCCGGCATGTTCTGTTCTCTCTTGTAACATGGATGATTCTCTTGGTGGTTTTGGTGTCATTTTGTCAATCATGCATGGGACAGATATGATCTCTTGAAAACGTCTTTTTTTTTTCCTTGAGTATCTCTCCCTACAATTGTTTGGGGCCGATGTTTCTCAGGTTTCTCGTCTAGGGATGTCAGCTGTCACTCCAGACGCAGGAGCTGTTCTGATTCAGTGCTGACAGAATTGGAGGCAGATCACCCCTATTTCTGTAAATACGTTTTGAACTGTTTGTTGTTCTTGAAAATGTGGGCCTACGTCAATCACCTTTTAGTTGTCTAAAGACAGGATGTACCTGGCTTTGTATTTGGCCAAGGTAGCAAAGTGGTAAGTGTTGTTTTGGGTTTAAAAATGTTTTGATGTAAAAGTTGGGAAAAACATATTTGACATATTCGTTTCTGCCAGACGTTAACGTTGGAGGATGGGGAAAGCTAGTTTGTTAGTTTGGAAAAGCATGCTTGGTTTTGTTGTTTAAATAAAACCTCGGGGCCAGCCATTTGTGCCACTCATCTGGGGGTTGGTAAATCACTTCTTTGCTCTGATGCCTCTTCCCTGTCTCAGGGACCCAGTCTGCGGCTGGACCTCCACAGCTTCATGCCCAGCCGACTCTGTATTGTAACTCTCTTTTCCTGTTACTTGCTCACTGAAGGAATTGGAAAAGATTTCATTTTGAGTTTTGTAACAAACAATTAAGTTTTGCATTGACTGAAGTGCTGAGTCTCAGTGAGATTCCAAGTAGGCACAACCCAGTCCTGACTCCACTACATAGGCTGGAGTGACTACCACTTTTGATTTTTTTTTAAAGATTTATTTATTTATTATGTGTACAGTAGTCTCAGTATTCTGTCTGCATGTATGCATGCAGGCCAGAAGAGGGCACCAGATCTCATTACAGATGGTTGTGAGTCACCATGTGGTTGCTGGGAATTGAACTCAGGACCTTTGGAAGAGCAGGCAGTGCCCCCAACCACTGAGCCATCTCTCCAGCCTGCCACCTTTGATTTTTATAGTTTTCAGATTACACTAACCCACAGCAGTGCTTGTGGGGTGTATAAATGTCACCCAGAGAACTTTGCGCAACATAGAGGGGTCAGGTGAAATTTGGGTTCGACTCAGTTGGGAACGTTGTGTGTCTGTATTGGGTCTGTGTGACGGTATTGTTTCTCAGCACAGGTGACAAGGGAAGCCAGGAGAGGGTGTCAGAGCCTTGAATTTGGAGTCACATGTGGTAGTAAGATGCCTAACATGGTATTGGGAAACAGCTCATGTCCTTTGAAAGCCACAAACGCTCTTAGCTGCTGAACCACGCATCCAGCCCTGGTTATGATTGTTTTACTGCTTTTTGTGTGTGGAGCTCTGGGCATGCACGTGGAGAGCAGAGGCCAACATTTAGATGTTGGTCCTGGCCCATAAACTTTCATTTCATCTCACAGTGCACCACTCATTGACTCTGGAAAGTGTTAGCTTTAGTCCCTCTACTGGTTAAGAGTCAGAAGTCCAAAGTCTCTTAGGTGCCCTCTCAGCTATGAGCCCATATGCAATAAAACAAAATAAAAAATAAAATGACCAACTTACATATTTCCAATATCCAATGGTATGAAATAAATATCCCAGTCATAAGGGAATAATATAGGGAAGTAATGAGCACAAATTGAGTCTAACACCAGCAGAGGAAATAAACAAAACCAACCGGCCAACCAACCAAGCAAACAAAATCCTGCCACTGCATGTCCAGCCAGCATCTGGGGCTCCTGATGGAATCATTTCGGCTCCAGCAGCTTTTCGGCAGCCTTGTCCCTTCAATCTGCTGCTAACAGGAAACAGTCTCTTTGATGACCAGCTCCACTCTGTACTCTTTGCATCTGCACCGCCCGGGGTCTCCATCTCACTTCAGGGGTCTCATATTTTAATATAATGCATGGGCCTTCCGTGGCTTTCTGGAAGTCTGGCGCAAGCCTCCAAGTTCCCCATCACTTTCATACCTTTCGTGCTCGAAAAACCAATGTGCTGCTGCCAAGTTCTGTTGTCAGGCTGAGATGTAGCCTGTCTCCCTTGGACCGTAGCCCCATGGCCTCTGTGTGACTTTAAAGTTGATTCCGGGGCAACAACTCTCTAGGTAACCACTTTGCAGCACCGACCGGCAGAGGTGGGGCAGACGTGGTAGAACTGGGAGGTGAGCCAGATGGGCATGCTTGCTGTGAGGTTCCCAAATAATCAAGAGAAATATTATGTGCAGGCAGGGTCTTAGCCCACCCGGATGAGGATGAGCTGGGTCTGAGGAAAGGTAAGTGCGTCTCTCTCCCATTCCCAGCCTCTTTTGCCCAGTAAACATCTTTTAAAGCAAAAACCCCACAGGGCTATAGGGGAAAAGGGGCCAGCCAATCATTTTAGAGGTCACCCTATCTGACTTTCTTTCTGGTGCCATCTTAGCTGCCCATGTGGCCTGTTTTTAAATTAGGCCCACCTCTTTTTGAGGTTCATGCTCAGGGGCACCTCTTTATGAGGTTCACCCCTTTGGCACCTTTTCCTTAAGGTTTGCCCAGAACATAGTGGGAGTCTTCGGCATTGAGCTTATAATGAGCTTATCTGTGGGCTGGATCTCCTGAGTTTTAGTCCTTATTGTTAGGAATATTTTCTAACATGAGCTCTCTGCCGACACAAAAATCCCAATCAAGCCAAATCAAAACAAACCAAATTAAAAGATATCCAGGTTTAATTGGACTCCTGTGCCCCGGGTGGCCCCGAGGGAGGGAAACCGGAAAGGGACTGATGGACAGACAGGACAGAGACGACACATGCTTGTTTTTTTGGGGAGCAGTTTAAATAGAGTGGGGGAGTGGTCTTGACCTTTTCTGGGGAGGGGTCAAGGTGCAAGGGCTCCAGGAGCAGGGCCTCCATAGGTCAGAGACCAGGATTTACACTTATGAGTTTAACTAACCTGTTGAATATGCAGGGCCCAAAAGTACAGATCAGGGTAAGTATTATGAGCGGTCCTATAATGTTGAAATTAGTGTGGTTAACCAGAGGGACCAGTCAAACTATTGTTTATACCAACTAGTACTTAAATCCTTTTTTCTCTCCTTGATTCGTTTCCTGATCTCATCGAGATTTTGAGTGACTATACCAGAGTGGTCAGCATAAAAACAGCATTCTTCCTCCAAGTGCCTGGCATAAGTCTTAATGCTGTAAAAATAAAAGATCCAGTACTTATGGGACAGTAGGTAGTTGATCAGCCCAATTATTTCCCATGGATAGAAATCTGGGGAGATTTGATTGTCCTCTTAAATGTTGGATATGAATGGGAGCCCCTCGTCCTTCCAACAATCCCCTGAGGGTAACCATAAGGGGGGAAATAGGGTCATCATCCAGTTTAACAAGTGCTTGGGAAAGGTGGGGAAGTAAATTAACCATATATAAGCTATCGGAATATAAAGTAAAGGGCTCTTGAATATCTTGAGGGACCATGATGATAGCAAGCATCTTCTTATATTGAGCTCACCCCTGACAAGTCTGGAACCCTTCATAACCTGGTGTTTCTTGTTGTTTCCTAAAGGCTTCATATACAGAGCCTGTCTGACCTCCATCAGTTAAAACATGAAAAGCACTGGGGATAGGCTTAGGAGAGAACAGAGAAGGCATCTTCACGGGAAGTCACCATAGCATGGATGTCCATTTAGACGGCCCATAATGGCAATCAATATGTCCTAGAAACCCCTCCACGGGGAGAGCAAGGTGGGCATTGGCGCAGCAAGCTCAGTCGGTAGAGCACGAGACTCTTAAATCTCAGGGTCGTGGGTTCGATCCCCACATTGGGTGCCAGGTGCAGAGTCTTAGCCTACCTGGATGAGGATGAGCTGGGTCTGAGGAAAGGTAAGTGCAATGCTCACCCATTCCCCAGCCTCCCTTGATCCTGGAGGTATACCCAGCAGGGAGTCGAGTCAAAGCAGTAAAGATCTTTTAAAGCAAAAAACCACAGGGCCATGGGGAGAAAATGAGCCAGCCAATCACTGTAGAGGTCACCCTATCACATGCTCAGGAACCCTACATTTACTCTATTGTCCACAAGCTGTTCATATGCTGACATCATCTTGCCTGATTCTGGTGTCCAATCAGGTCTTGGTGTAAATGATTCAGGGCCCGCCCGTCTGACTTCCTTTGACTCCATCTTTGCTGCCCATGTGCCCTACAATTTTGTTTATAAAAACCAAAACCAAACAAACAAAACCTAGAACAGAGATTCAGCTGAACACTCATCAGCACGTCTCGTTCAGAACTGCTTACAGTAATCTGGGATTTTATATCACAGAATTCAAAACTCCTCCGTGTTCCTTCACAAATCAGTAAAATTCCTCCTTTGCCACATGGCCAGGTTATGACCTCACCCCTTATACAAACTTTCTGAGTCGAAGGGACTCTAGCTCACTCAAACATGTGATTCTGGCAGGCCTTGCCTTTCTCCCCATTCCTTCTGCCCTGCTAAAACAAAACAAAGCAAAACAAAACCCTAGATTACATTCCTAAAGCGAGCCACCAAAGTCTATCCCTTTATTTGGTCACTTCCTCCTTCTGTGGCTGACTACACAAAGTCCAGCAATCAAAAGCCCCTTTGGTTCACCTACTTAACATGCCCAATTAAAATGAAATGCCTCATTCTATCATGGGTTTCCCCCCTTTTCCTTTACAAACTGTCGCTTGCCTATGTGCCACCTCTCCGTAATGCCTCCTCCCCCTCTCCCTTGGTTTCTTCTCCCTTTCCCTTGTTCCCTTCTTCCTTTCCCACCTCACCCTAATCCGTTCTAACACGGATCTTCCCCCTTTTCTTCACTTAAAAATTACACCTGCAAGGTCATTTGCTGCTGTTTTCTTCCTGAGTCAGAAAGCAACCACTTTGATTTCTTCCCCGCTTAAAAAAGGACCTCTCTGCGGAAACAGGTGTTTGGGTGTGGTTTGTGTCTCACCCGGGGATTCAAGAGGAAGCCCCGGCTGAGTGGGGTCTCCTTCATGCGTCAGTTACCTATCCCTTCTCAGGATAAAGTAGCTGGAAAAAGTAAGTCAAGAAAGGAAGGGATACCTTTGGCTCACCGTCTGTCCATCGTGGTCTAAACATAAGGAGGCAAGAGCATGAGGCAGCTGGTCACATGATATCTTAGTCAGGAAGCAAAGAGATTATTGTTAGGTATTTTCTCTTAGAGGAGCCTTTTTGCTGATGTAAATAATCCCAATCAAACCAAATTAAACTGAATTAAAGATGCCCATGTTTAATAGATAGCCTTACTCCCAGGTGGCCCCGGGGAAACATGGAGAGGGAAAGACCATGTGAAACCGGGAGACCAAGTGTTCATTCCCTGAGGTGGCGGTGGGGCATATAACTAGCCTGTGGGAGTGGTCTTGACCTTCCCTGGGAAGGGGTCACTGTCTGGTGGGCTTTCTCTGAGGTGGAGTTTGGACTGAGGCAACTCCCAGGGGAGGGAGCTTATGCCAGGAGCTTGGGTGAAGCCCTTGGACAAACAATCTGGACTCTTTGTAAAAAGGGGTGTTAGGGAACTGAGGTGATGCTTTCAACCAAACAATTATGTGTGGTATTTGGCTCATTTCCTTATTTTTTATTTAGCCAGAGAACACAGTCCTGGGAATGAAGCTGTCCACTTTCAGGGTGGTCATGCAACCCTTCTGGAAAGACTCTCCTGGGCACCCCCAGAGGTCTGCTTCCATGGTGATTCTAGATCCAGTCAAGATGACAGTAATGATTGACTATTGTGACCATTATATCAGGGTGTATGTAATTTATCTGAAGATTAAATTTTGCTATATGTCATATAATTGTCTTATCATATGTAGCCCAGGTTGGCCTTGGTTCATATTCCTCTTACGTCAATCTCCTAAATGGCCTGATTATAGGTGTGATCTTTGTGTACTTATACCTTAGCAGGTTTATTTTTAGAAATTGGCACCTGTGATTATGGGTTTGGAAAGGCTAAAGTCTGTGTGGCCTCAGACGCCTGATAGGACTTCAGACAGATGCTAAAGCTGTGTCTTTAGAGCAGACTTCCTCCAGCCTTTGAAAGTCAGTGTTTGACCTCAGGTCCTGTATCAGGTCAAGGATCCACAATGTCCTGAGGAGGCAGTGCGTTCTGCTCTCGGCTCTGGCAGCAGTGTGAGTTCCTGTGCTCCTGAAAGGGAAGAATGTGGTTGGGACACGGTAGTAGAGAAAGCTGTCAAGAGTTTAATCAGAACAAGGAAGGAAACAAGAATATACTCCTTGAAAAAGGACCATCCAGGTCTAGAGAGATGGCTTAGAGGTTAAGAGCACTGACTATTGTTCCAGAGGAGCCGGGTTCAATTCCCAGGACCCACATGGTGCTTTGAGACTTTCTGTAACTCCAGTCTCAAGGATCTGATACCCTTTTCTCTGCAAACCTTCTGGAATCTGGCATACATGTGGTACATAGACGCATATGCAGACAAAACACCCCTACACATAAATCAAGTAAGTAAAATAAAATAAAAGGTAAAAAGGCCAGGTCAAGCTTCACAGCCATGGTCTCAGCCCTGACAAATGTGGGCTTTAGACTGTTGTGGTCCCTATACTGCCCTTCCTTGTGTCTCCTCCAGTGTGGACTCTTCTAGAAAAGGTGAGTGTTTTCCTCAGATGTCTGTTTCACTCAGACTTCAGTTCTATAGTTAGTTGTATAATTGCAAGAATGTGCATGTGTTTTTAAGTACTTTTCAGTGAAGTTGAAAAGTTGATCAGGGAAGTGGGAGAACACTGGAAAATCCCCTGGGGAGGAAGGAAGCCATGAAGTTGCTTTATTCTGATTTCCCTATCACGGACCCTAGCCACTGTTTGGGTGGAAGTTCCATTCCAAGCCCCCTCCCTTGGGAGTTGCCTCAGCTCAGACTCCACCCCGGAGAAAGCCTGCCAAAGGACGACCCCTCTCCAGAGATGCTCAAGACCACTCCCACAGGGTATTTAAATTGCCCCCCAGAGAACAAACACGTGACAAGGTTTTCCTGTCTCCTCTCTCTGGAGGTTTGGAAGGCCACCTGGAAGTGCTGGTAGCCATTAAACCTTTTCTAATTCAGTTTGATTTGGCCTGATTTGGATTATTGCATCAGCGGAGAGGTTTATTGGGGTGCAGAAACTTTTCAGCCACCATTGCCCCTCATATCTGGTTTAGGGAGCCCTGAGTTGACCCATCTGGATTTGTCCACCAACCACTGCCCTTATCGTTCTGTAGCAATGCCAGTCAACTACCTTTCCGCCCTGTTTCAGGACTTTGAACTTGCTTTTGTCTGCCAACCTTTGAGCTGTCCCCCTCCCCTCGCCATTGTTCTTTATGTCCCTGCTTTGGGGGCCTACTGGCCCCTCCTAGTAACAAATGCGGAGTATGACCATGCGTGGGTTTAGCAACCGCTGAGCCTAAGACATTGCCATTAAGGATAGTTTCTGGACAACATAAGCCACCTTTAAGGGCAGTGCCCCAGTTCACGCTGGGAAGGCCGTTCACCCCAGCCTTGCTCTTCCTGGCCTGTACTGCCTCAGCTACAGCCTCTTTACAGCTCCCTCTGGTCCTCCACACTTCCACTCTGAACTATGAGCCTCCAGCCTCCGGTGTGTTTTCCCAGTTAGAGCTTTTATCTCCTCGGTCTGGTCCTGGCTAGATTCTCTGCTTTAGTATGGAATACTGGGCTGCTGGAGGAAAGGTCTTAACTCTGCCAGGCTGTGCATTCCAGAGCCAGTCCTGCAGTTCTGCAGTGGGAAGTTCTGCATGCTCCCGGTTGTGCAGAGAATCTGGGGAGATGCTCTGGAACTGTCCTATCTTTTTTTTTTTTTTAATTTTTTATTGAGAAAAAGAAAAAAAAAGTTTCTGCCTAGTCCCAGAACTAGGTTTCTTGCAGCTGTACTTCTGCCTTCGTGGGTTTAATCTGTAGACCATCGGGCTTGGAAGGGCAGGGGTGGCTGTAAAGTTGATGACCCAGAGTCACCTTTGGTCTTGACTCAGAAGAGCTGCAGCCAAAAGGTCCCCTTGCGTGCAGTGCGTCTGAGTTCTGCTGCACTCCAGGCTGACCTTGCCCAACTAGTTTTGGCTTGCTGCCCAGGCAGGAAGGAAGTGGTGGAGCTTGCGAGTGATTGGTTCAGCCCAGATGCAGCCCAGCCTCCTACACAGCTCCCTGCTGTTAGGAAGCAGAGGATAAATGCTTTTCACAGAAGTGGCAAAGTCTTGAGGTACAGGCTGCCCCTGAAATACGGTACAATCCTGGGGTGTGAGGCAAGAGAGGGTCCTGCCGCTGATCAGGAACGGCTTAACAGCATTGGAAGTCTCCTTGGAGCCAGCTGGCATAAGCGACCCTGGGTTCTGGGTAACTAACTGCCTGAGGCCAGTTCCATGCGCTTGAGGCTGAGCTATTTCAGACTCTGAACAGCTCTTGTCTGTGTGTCCCTTCCCCTCCTGGTCCTTCTCTTGCGCACTTACTCTCTCTCCCTGGGTGGGTGTGGATCTCCCTTTCCTTCCTTGTTATGCTTCAAGCGCACAGTCTGTGCCCTTGCTCAGTAATTCTGGAGTTTCCCAGTCTTTCTCCCGAGCCCCAAAATCTCCCTGCTGTGTTGATCTGCTTTGCAGGATGCTGGAGCTGAGTGTCTCTGGGCTGGACCTGACCTCCGTGTTGGCCTCTCCATGGCATCTTCTGTTGCTTGGAGCGGCTTCCTGGCTTGTGGCCAGAATTCTTGCCTGGACCTACTCATTCTGTGAGAACTGCTCCCGCCTCAGATGCTTCCCTGAGTCCCCTAGAAGGAATTGGTTTTTGGGTCACCTGGGCCAGGTAAGTATAGCAGCAGATAGGACTGGAGCTTTGGGTGGATGTGCTCCCTAGGAGTCAGGAGAGGTCAGGAGTGGTCCGAGGCAGCCAGAAGTCAGGGAGGCAAAGTGAGCCCCTGTCTGCTCATCACACCAGCACATCCATTTGCCTTTCTGTCACACCTGTGCACCAGCTCCAGTGTGGGTCACATTCTCAACAGGACTGAGATTTCCTCTCAATCTTGGATACTCGTCACATTCAGCAGCTCCCATGGTGGGCAGCGCAGAGCAAGGACATCCCTGGTATATTCAGTTCTCATTGTTAGTTTTGAGGCCTTTCTGCAGTATGTTCAAGGTCTTGCCCTGACTGGCCTGTATCTCTTGATTTCCGATCAGTGTTTGTGACTCTCTGGGTTGCTGCTTGCCCTGTTGGAATCAGCCGTGATTTCTTACCTCCACCTTCAGGGGCTCTTTTGGGGTAGAAGAAAGATTATAGTTTCTTTTCCCCCCGCAACCCCTTGGCCACTCTCCTTTCTCATCTTGCCCACTGTCCTGAACATGCATTAGCGATTATCTGAAGCACTTGGGGTATGTGCATGCGAGGCAACTAATTTATTCCAGAACCACACCGCAGCATGCCCAACTTTTCTTCCGACCTCATTCGTAATGGCTACACATCGGGGGGGGGGAGTTCCTACTCAGCACCTCTGGGTCCCCTTGCTCCATGCTACACTGGCTCTCTATTGCAGAACCACAGATTGGATTTCGCTTTCACTCATACTATAGATATTCCGTCTACTGATATTTGTTAAAGTACTACTGTCTCTCTTCAGAGTCCACTATCATTCAACATACTCATTTACCCTCTCATTCAATGTCCCCTCAGCATCTCTCTCCATCCTTGTACATTCTAACTTATCAGCTTTCTGACAGTCCCCCTTCATCTCCACCTCATTCAGATTCCCATCAAGAGTCACAGTCTGAGGTTCTTGACAATTCAATTTCCTTTCGATATTTGGAAAATTGTTGCTTTTGATGACTGCAAACTCCCATCTTCTATGCGTTATCCACAGTGATGCTGTCCAGTCAGATGATATGTCAGCTCGTATTCATGTACCTCCAATATGGCTCTTTCTGCACTAAACCTCCAGCCTGCTTACTCTGCCATCTTCTTATGGACAAAGAGTACTCTTCATTGGTTGTCCCTTTCTGGTCTGCCTCTCTTCTCTGTCACCCTTATGATCTCTAGATCCTTGGATCCTGGCTCCGTCTCATTCATTTCCTCAATGCTCTCTGGTATTGGCTTCTCTATCTTTTCCAGAAGTTCCTGTTTGGGTCCAGGCTGATGTCCTCACTGGTCTCCCCTGAGCTCCCCGAGACTCCTCTGTCTGCTGCTGGGTCCTCCTTCCCCTGATTCCCCTGCCACTCTCTCCCATCTTCCCTCCCCTATCTTACTTAAAGCTGCCTCCTTACCTCAGGGTCCAGCTCCTGAGCTGACCATCATTTTCCCCTTTAGATGACTTCCAAGTTCACATCTCTCCTGATCTGGGAACCAAGATTTGGGAACCTTCATGATCCTTTGCTGTAAATCTAGGGAGATGCCTGCCCAGAGGGGTGTCAGTGGGCTCTGCTGGGGTTAGGGACAAGTGAGGGAGGTGTGTGGCACGAACTTAACTGAAGGAGAGGATTGAAGGGATGAGGGAGGGAAGAGGAGAGAGGCAATTTAGCCATGGGGGAAAATCCCATAAGAAAAAGGGAAATACACATACCCAGAGATGAGAGAGAGAGAGAGAGAGAGAGAGAGAGAGAGAGAGAGAGAGAGAG
>JABTXL010009450.1:200194-216894 GCA_025134845.1 Neodon shergylaensis | reverse complement strand
GAGAGAGAGAGAGAGAGAGAGAGAGAGAGAGAGAGAGAGAGAGAGAGGTGGGGAGAGGGAGAGAGGTGATTAGATGAAGGAAATGAAGAGAAAGACAAAGGAAACAGAATTATGGTAAAGAGATAAACACACACACATACACATACGTATGTATTTAGACCCACTTCTCTAGTCATTTGTCTATCATACCTCTCCATGTATCTATGTTATCTATCATGTATCTGTCTATGTATTTTATGTATAATTATCAGCAGTCAGTTTGTCTGTCTGTCTATCTCTATCTATCTATCTATCTATCTATCTATCTATCTATCTATCATCTATCTATCTATCTATCTATCTATCTATCTATCTATCTATCTATCATCTATCTATCTATCTATCATCTATCTATCTCCTCCAATCTCTCTATGAATTAGTTTATACCTCTGTCACTACTATTCAAAATCTGTGTATATGAATGTATCTGTATGTCCACTGATCCATCAATTATCTATATCTAGGTCACAAATAAAGATATGAGAGTGGTACATCAGAGAGGCGTGTAGACAGATGCAGGACACAGGAAGGGACACTCATAGTTGAACTCAGATTAACTCATCAAGAGACACAGATGAACGACCCAAGTAGCAGGGTGAGAGGTGCTACGTGGTGGGCAGAGGGTGGGAACATCTGAAACACTCTGCCTGGATTGCCTCAACTTTTTCCCTCCCCAGATTCAGAACAATGAGGAAGGCATGCAGTTGGTGACTGAAATGGGCCAGACCTTCCGAGATGTCCATCTCTGTTGGTTGGGACCCGTCATCCCTGTGCTGAGACTTGTTGACCCTGCATTTGTTGCCCCCCTGCTCCATGCCTCAGGTATCTCTTTTAGGATCCCAACACTTGGCCTTTTCTTTGTCTCTTGTCCAAGTCCTTCCTATCCTCGGATTGGCCAGGCTGAACAGCAGATGGGGCTGTTCCCGACGGTGGCCATGTCTCTGTAGCTGAGTGAACTTGGATAAGGTTCTGCTGCTGAGATCTGCTTGAGCTGTGAAAGAGGGAAGTTCAACCTTAAGTATGATCTAAGCCAGGAAAGTGAATGTATGGCTGAGGATGTACTCAGCAGTAGAACACTTGTCTACCACGGACAAAGTCATAGGTTGCAACCTAGAACAGGAAAAACAAAACTCTCTTTGAAGAATCTTTTTGTGTGTATATGTTTATGCATGTGCCTGTGGGTGCCTTGTGTGGGTGCCATGTGTATGTGTGTGTGTGCACATGAATGTGGAGGACAGCAAGCAACTTGAGCTGCTATCCTTGGAACCGCTTCATACCTTATCGAGGTGGGATCTCTCATTGCCCTGGAGTTCACCTGTTGAGTTACACTGTCTGGTCAGTAAGTCCCGGGGACCCGGAGTCTCCTAAAAATGATTTCTTTTTTTTTTTTAAATATTTATTTATTTATTATGTATACAATATTCTGTCTGTGTGTATGCCTGAAGGCCAGAAGAGGGCGCCAGACCTCTTTACAGATGGTTGTGAGCCACCATGTGGTTGCTGGGAATTGAACTCAGGACCTTTGGAAGAGCAGGCAATGCTCTTAACCACTGAGCCATCTCTCCAGCCCCCCTAAAAATGATTTCTTTTTGAGGCATTTATTTAGTTTATTTGAGGCACTGTATAGCCTTAGGTAGTCTGGAATTCACTTTGTAGATCAGGATGACCTTGAACTCACAGAGATCCATCTGCTTCTGTCCCTTAGGTCCTGGTATTAAAGGTGTGCATGATTGTGCCAGGCCTTTGTTTTTATTTTATTTATTTATTTATTTATTTATTTATTTATTTATTTATTTTTCTGTTTTTATTATATATGTGTAATTATTTGCCAGCATGGATGTGTGTCTACCATGCAGTACCCTCAGGGGCCATAAGAGGGTGTGAGATTCTTTGTAAGCAGAGTTACAGGTGATCGTGAGCTGTCATGTGGATACTGAGAACTATACCCAGGTCTTCTGCAGGAACAAGTGCTCACAACCATTGAACCATCTCTCCAGTGACTGAATCTTTAAATTGCTCATAATTTACCAAGTCTGTGTTCTGAGAAGATAGTAAGTGAGTCAACAGCCTTAAACATGACTGTGTCTTCTGTGTGTGCAGCAAAAGCAAGCAGAACTTCCAGACCCCAGTCCCAACCTTCTGGTTCCATGATTAGTCTTGCCTCCGAGATCCAAAGTGTGTTGATGGTTGGAACATTCCTAAAGACTCTGAGTTTGATGAGGCTCTGTGATGTGGGTCTCCCATTCTTCTTGGTATTCTCCATAGTTACCTCAGAACTTCAAACTATTAGCAATGTGTGGGAAGTCCTTCTGTCTATGTGCTGCTTTTATTGGTTAATGAAAGAAACTGCCTTGGCCTGTGATAGGTCAGAACTTAGGTAGGTGGGGACAAGTGGACTGAATTCTGGAAGAAGGTAAGCTGAGAGAGAGACGCCATGGATCCGCTGCTGGAGATAGACATGCTGAAACTTTGCTGGCAGGCCACGACCCCATGTGATACACAGATTAATAGAAATGGGTTAAATTAAAATGTAAGAGTTAGCCAATAAGACACTAGAGCTAATGGGCCAAGCAGTGATTTAATTAATAGAGTTTCTGTGTGATTATTTCAGCTCTGGGCGGCCAGGATGAACAAGTGGTTCCTTGCAACATTGCACTATTGACAATGTATGCATGCAGATTCCTTGCACAATATGGAGTGCAAATGGTTCTGTATAGTACAGAACAACACAATGCCTTTTTACTTCTCTCATGTCCCCAATGACATAAACAGCATCCTGCAAGATGGTGCCTCCTAGGTGAACAGCTGAGGTTGGGGGAAGCACGTGACATAACGTAAACTCCTCCCCACCTGCTGGTTCAATGAATCTTGGCTGTCCCAGCCACCTTTGTAAAAGAGACCCCCAAACTGGAGATGGTTTGGGACAGAGATGGTATGCTGAGTACTGCAGGGGATGTCCACTGGAGTCCTGATGGGTTAGCTGTGTCTGGTTCGTTGGTCCTGGGGCTGCTTGATGACTGGAGAAAGCAGAGACAACTTCTTCCCAGTTGGCACTTGGCTCTGAGAATAGAGGCACCCTTAATTTTGAAAGCTTAATGCTTAGTATGGCATAGAGGAGAGAACTAGAGGAGTCTGGGACATATCTAGGACACATTTGGGACTCAAAAAAGACCATATTTCAATGCCAATCTGAAGGGCACAATTAGGTCATGCCAGACTTTTACACACCAGTGTTGTGTCATGTCAGGGAATATCATGTGTGTTGTGTCTATGACAGGTTGTGATGACATGTGCCCCTGTCATATATATCAGGATGTGTCAGGACATGTCAGAGAGCTGCTAATCAAGGTGTGTCCTAGGTCTTTGTAAAGGCCTGTAGGTGCTGTTCTGAGCTCAGATATGGAAGACAGAATGGACCATGTAGCAGCCATGTGAAGGCATGCTTGGGCATGTTGTTCCCCGCCAGGATGACCTTTGCTCTTTCTGCTGCTGCAGTCTGGTCTGGTCTTCTTCTCTTCTCTGGCCTTCCTCTTCTCTGCTTTCTTTGTCCCTATTCCCTTCCCACCTTCCTGTGTTTGGAGGGGAAGTGGGGAACCCTGGGGCTGAGAGTCTCCACCCTCTCCCAAAGTTCACCTTTCACCCTCTCCATGGCTCCTGATTGTCTTCCTTCATTGCAGCTTTGGTGGCCCCCAAGGACATGACTTTCTTAGGCTTCCTGAAGCCCTGGCTGGGTGAGTACCTCAAAGTGAGGGTCAGGGGACACTTTGGGGATCAGAGGAAGCTTCCACCTTTGCCCACTGCCATGGCTTCCCTTTCCAGGGGATGGGCTCTTCCTGAGTTCAGGTGACAAGTGGAGCCGCCATCGCCGCCTGCTGACGCCTGCCTTCCACTTTGACATCCTAAAGCCCTATGTGAAGAATTTTAATAAGAGCGTGAACATCATGCATGTGAGTTCCTCAAACCCAGGGTCCCACAAAGAACAATGCAGAACAAGGAATGACTTCAGCCAGATGTAGTCTGAAGGTGTGTTTCTGCTGCATGGACTTGGGGACATCAGTTTTCCTCACCAAACCTCAGTTTCCCCATCTTTAAAATAAAAGATAATAATCTGAACTTAAAAGGTGATCAGAAGGACACCTTGGAGTCATACTCTTTCCATATAGATGGGGCACCTAGCAGATCAGTATCTACTCTTCTTTGCAGAAGCCCTGGAGAATCAGTCATCTGGTTAGCATTGATTATCAATGTAGCTCTTTCTTTGTAGAATACTAGTTTAGACTATGTTGCCCCTAAAATGGCCATGGTGAGGCATTTCTCAATCCCAGCCTGGGGAGACTGAGGAAGAAAGACTATGAATTTCAGGCCAGTCCAGACTACATTAACAACAAGACCTTGTTTTAAAAAAACTTAGGTCCGTGGGCTGGAGAGATGGCTCAGCCGTTAAGAGCATTGCCTGCTCTTCCAAAGGTCCTGAGTTCAATTCCCAGCAACCACATGGTGGCTCACAACCATCTGTAATGAGGTTTGGTGCCCTCTTCTGGCCTGCAGGCATACACACAGACAGAACATTGTATACATAATAAATAAATTAAAAAAAATACTTAGGTCCTTCTGGGAGAAGTTGGTTGGGCATGGGTCAAGATTATGGTCAAAACTCATTTAAAAATGAAACTAAAGGTATTGGGTAGAGCTGAGTTCACTCTGGGTTTTCAAGCATGGAAAATGCTGGTTCAAAAAGGGTGAAAGCCGAAACTTTATATGGACACATTGCAAATTCTGAGAATGGAGGACTTAGAGAAAACTGGGGTCATTTCTGTAGCCAACTATAATTATACTATTGAGGATGGTAACCACTGTTGACACTTATCGAACACCTCTGCATATAGAATATTATATCAGGTCTACCGTTTATGTTGAATGTTGTAATTTTTATATTGCTGTGAGCCAGAGGTGCGTATGACTGCTATATTATGGATGATGAAACCAAAGGTAGGAGAGGTCAGTGTTCTCCAAGTTTACAAAAAGTAAGTGAGCGTGAATGGCAGAGCAAGCACTTGTATAGTTTACTGGGTAATCAATCCTGCACCTTAATTGTGGCTGAAGACTTGACAAACAGGACCTAGGAGAAGGCAGCAAGCAGACCGAGAGCACACAGAAAGTAGCATTAGACTCGGGTGAACCAAGGGCTTCACCTTTTCTGTCTTTTGCTCCCACCAGAGTCGTTCTTCTCTGGGGTCAGGTGCCTGTTCCAGTGTTTAGGGTTGGGAAGGGACTCAAGGATCAAAGGCTTAACCCCATGTCTGTTCCCTCCTCTGGTCAGGACAAGTGGAAGCGCCTAGCCTTGGAGGGCAGCGCACGACTGGAAATGTTTGAGAACATCAGCCTCATGACGTTGGACAGTCTGCAGAAATGCCTCTTTGGCTTTGACAGCAACTGTCAAGAGTGAGTCCCTGTCCCAACCTTGGAACATGGGGCAGGTACCAAGGAAGTACTTTGGGGATGGAGGGCTGCCTAGAGGGAGTAGAAGAGACTCTGCAGGAGTTGGGTCAAAAGTGGGAGTGAAGGACAGGAAAAAAGAGGATGAGTTGTTCTTCTAGGGAGGTGTGCATAAAGGCTAGGAGGGGTGGGTGAAAGAGGCCATTCAGAAAGAGGCATCTTTGGCAGGACACACAAAGGTGTGCTACAGTTTCATAGTAAAATATCGCAAATGAAACAAGCTAAGAGGGAAAGATGTAGTTTATTCTGTGGTTTCAGTCCATCGTGGTGGGGATTGGTAAGTTCCCACCATCATGGCAGAGAAGTGCAGAGAGAACATTTCTGTGCCAGCAAGCTTCTTCCTTCTTCCCTTCTCATCCATGTGACTCCCTTCAGTGGGAAGAAGCTGTCCATGTTCAGTGCAGGCTTTAAGCACTCATTTAATTTCATCTGGAGACTAAACACCATCTCTGACATACACAGGAATGTGCTTTATTAATCTTTGGTACAGCTCAGTGTAATGTAGATTCTCAAAGTTAAGCACTGCAGAGCATTAGACAGTACCACGTTTTTTCTCCTTCCCTTCCCTTCCCTCTCTTTTTTTTTTCTTGAGCTCATCTCAATCTGTGGTTAGTCTGGCCTGGAGCTCACTATGTAGATGATATTGGACTTGTGCTTCTGATCCTTCTGCATCCACCTCCTATGTGTTGGGATCACAGCCAGGAGTCACCATTTTCAGTAAGGGGCCAGATCTTAAAGGCGTTACCTAGCCAGAAGGGTGTGAACTCCATCCTGAGTTTTCCAGGTCATAAGAGAAAGTGTCTGTACAGAGGGGAGTCCTAGTTACAGCAAGCTTGGACAATCTAATCAACAAAGGAGCTTCATGGAGATATAGGATGCAAGAAACCAGGAGAGGAGGGTCTGAGCCTGAGCAGAGTCACAAGAAACCAAGGGAGAAGAGCAGGAGCAGTTGCTGAGTGAATTAGAAGAAGAAATGATGTCCATTTATTCCCTGGAAACCTGGGTCAGGGAGCTACTTTTGGGGAACAAAAAACAGAATTTGGGCTTTGTGGATGCTCTTTTCAGGATGGATCCTGGACCTGGGACTCTGGCTGGAGCTTCTCTGGGGTTTTTGTGTGTGCTAAGTTGCTTCCTCTCTGGCCTGAACTGCAGGTCTCCCAGTGAATACATTGCTGCCATTTTGGAGCTTAGCTCCCTTATGGTAAAAAGGTCCCAGCAGCTCTTCCTGTATGTGGACTTCCTGTACTACCGCACTGCTGATGGGCGGCGCTTCCTCGAGGCCTGTGACCTGGTGCACAACTTCACAGATGCTGTCATCAGGGAGAGACGCCGCACCCTCTCCAGCCAAAGTGTTGATGAGTTCCTGAAATCCAGGACTAAATCCAAGACTTTGGACTTCATTGATGTGCTCTTGCTGGCCAAGGTGGGTTTATGTGGGATTATATAGGATCTGTGTTATAGGAATGTTAATGTTCTGGGTATAAATTGAAGATGCTGGACTTGATCAGCATGGTACTGGGGAGTTACAAATGGTGCTTAGGAAAATTAGGCACATGACAGGGATATATTTTAGAGGTACCTTTTTTGATGGGGACAGAACACAAAGGATGAAATGGAGGCAAGCTCCAGAGAGGATAGAGGAGGCATCCTGTGTGCATAGTGGGTATCAGGACCTGTCTCTTATCACCTCAGATATGGTATAAATTGAGGGTCTTGTTTTGGCATTAGGACGAACATGGAAAGGAGCTGTCTGATGAGGACATCCGGGCAGAGGCTGACACCTTCATGTTTGGAGGTGAGGGTCCCTGGTCCCTGTGTGAGACTCCTCTACCTAGAGGTCTGTCAATCCCATGTAGGTATTGTGGGGAATCTGAAATCCTTCCATTCTGTCCATTCATACCTTCCCCATCATTCTCTGGGGACCTCATTCTGGGTACTTTACTCCATCGTGCTGAAAAATGCCAGAGACCCAAGCTTGCCTGTCTGTCTACCCTTCAGGCCATGACACCACAGCTAGTGGGCTCTCCTGGATCCTGTATAACCTGGCGAGGCACCCGGAATACCAGGAGCGCTGCCGGCAGGAGGTACAGGAGCTATTGAGGGGCCGAGAATCCGAGGAGATTGAGTGGTGAGTTCCGGTCCATGTTGTCTCTGGTGCTGTTACTATAACGTGGTGCTACTTCTGAGATTTTTTTTTGTTGATTTTTCGAGACAGGGTTTCTCCATAGCTTTTGGTTCCTGTCCTTGATCTAGCTCTTGTAGACCAGGCTGACCTCGAACTCACAGAGATCCACCTGTCTCTGCCTCCCGAGTGCTGTGATTAAAGGCGTGCGCCACCACCGCCTCGCAACTTCTGAGATTTTGATGTAGGATCTGCTTATGCAGCCAAGGCTGACTCACAGTATTCTAACACCTTTGTATTAGGGATGGCCTGCCGAGTTTGGGTGTCTCTTCATTTAGTTGGTTGCATTGCACACAGCACAGTAGGGTTCATTATGGCTGCTTTCAAACCCAGTTTGTTTTTCTTGAGTCTCTTCCTCCCGTCTTGTGAATTTCCATTGGCTGTTGTACCATTCTTCTGTTTGTAGTTCAGGGACACCTCTTTTTTCTTTTTAATTTTTTCTTTATTTGAATTCTAATCACAGCTCTTCCTCTCACCTCCTTTTCCTCCCTTACAGCCCACCCTCCATCTACTGCTCCCAATGGGTAAGGGCTCCGATGGGGAGTCAACAAAGTCTGGCACATTAAGTTGGGGCAGGACCAAGCCCCTGCACTGCAATAAGGCTGAGCATAACATCCCACCATTGGGAATGGGCTCTAATGTGGTAACTCATGGACCAGGGATAAATCCTGGCCCTAATGCCAGGGGACCCTCAGATAGTCCAAGCTTCACCACTGTCTCCCACATAGTGGAGGGGCTTGTTTCATCCCATGGAGGCTCCACAGCTGTCGGTCTAGAGTTCATGAGTTTCCATGAGCTTGGTTCAGCTGTCTCTGTAGATTTTTCCATCTTGACCTTGACCTCCCTTGTTCATATATTCCCTCTTTTAGATTGGATTTCCAGAGCTTTGCCTTGTGTTTGGTTGTGGATCTCTGCATCTGGTTCCATCAGTTACTGGATGAAGGCTCTATGATGATAGTTGGGGTATTTACCAATGTGATTACAGGGGAAGGCCAGCTTGGGCACCCTTTCCACTATTGCTAGGAGTCTTAGCTGGGGTCATCCTTGTGGATTCTTGGAAGTTTCCCTAGCACCAGGTTTCTCCCTCACCCCATAGTGCTTCTTTCTATCAAGATCTCTCTTTTATTCCTCTCCCACTCCATCCTTCTCCCTCCCCTCACCATCTCATTCTTTCATGTTCTCATCCCCCATCCCCTCCCCTTTACCTCTCTTGCTCCCTTTCCTACAGCAATCAGTGGAACTTCTTTTTCAACCCTTGTAAAATTCTATCCTGTATCTTGGTCTACTTTTCAGTAACATTTTGTTCATTGAAAATACCAAGAGGGAAAAAAAGGATTTTCAATATTCTCACCATGAAGAGATGACAAGTCTTTGGGACAATAGACGTGCTCCCTAACTTATAGTTTTAGTATTCCTGATGTATTTGAGAGGGGCTGTATTTGGAGAGGCTAAGAATTTTTTTAGATAGGGTTACACTGTGTTGCCTTGGCTGGCCTGGAACTCACTGTGTGAATCAGGCTGGTCTCAAACTCAAAGATTTGCCTGCCTGTCTTCCAAGTGCTGGATTTAAAGGTATGGGCAACCATGGTGTGCAAGCATTGAATGCATCTGTCTGTCTGTCTGTCTGCCTGTCTATTTATTTATTGAGACTCTGCTTGCTGAGGTAACGACAACCCCCAGCTTACTCTGTAGCTGAGGCTGACTTTGACCTCTGGTCCTGCCCTCTCTACTCCAATCCTGGGATTCTTTGGCTGGCTGCATTTAATTCTTTTAGTTTGATTAATGCCAGTTTTCTTAACATCTTCCTCCAAACTGCCTGCCCATTTCCCAGGAGTGTGTGGACTGTCTTGTGCCCACCTCAACTCTATAGTCTACAGGTCTCCTTAGTAACTTTAGTTTTTAAAAACTTATTTTCATTTTTATCACTACAGTTTTGTAATAGGTTTTAGTGACTGGTAGGTTGGCTCCATCTTTAATTTTTAAATTGGCTTGCCTCTGCATGAAGTTTAGCTCTTCCAACTGGAATAACGTTG
Source organism: Neodon shergylaensis (assembly GCA_025134845.1). Taxonomy (NCBI): domain Eukaryota; kingdom Metazoa; phylum Chordata; class Mammalia; order Rodentia; family Cricetidae; genus Neodon; species Neodon shergylaensis. Next base: position 207,144 of record JABTXL010009450.1, on the reverse strand, counting down.
TTGAGAACGGATGCAGTTAGTGGTGGACACTTGTCTGTCATGCAAGGCTCTGTGATATCCAGTCCTGGGAAAGAATTTTTAGGTTCTAAAATACAAATTCTCTCTCTCTCCCCCCCCCAACTCGCCATGCTCATTCAGGCAACTTTAACTTCATCAGGTCCCAAACAGATAAGACATAGGAGGGCAAAGGGAGGGCAGAGGAAGAGGGAGGAGACGAGAGAGCCCTTCCAGGATAATATGTATGACATACATGTCTAAAAATGCAAAAATGCATTTTAAAAAGACAAAAAACAGCTAAAGGGTTAATGGATAGTACTGAAAATTAATATAGAAAGGACTAGCTGGGTGATGTTGGTGGCTCATGACTTTAATCCCAGCATGTGGGAGGCAGGGTCAGGCAGATCTCTGAGCTCAACACTAGTCTGGTCTATAAGCAAATTCCAAGACAGTCAGGGCTACACCTAGAAGTCCTGTCTTAAAAAACAGAAAGAGAGAGAGAGAGAGAGGGAGAGAGAGAGAGAACCTGATACCTTTATAGTAAAGAGTCCTTTTCCCCATCACCACTTTCCCAGGGAATACATATTTTCATTTAAATAACCTTATGGCCTTTAAGGATCTGTATTTCTGCTCTTGTTATTTCATTATATAAATCATTTCTGATGCAAGGTCTCCTATAGCCCAGGTTGTCCATTTACTTATTTATTCCTGATCTTCCACCCTTCACTTTCGTGAGGATCACCACATTCAGGTCATCGTATAAAAATTTGAAAGCTTTTGCATTGCAAGTTTATCAAATGGTTTAAGAATCAATTTGAAAGTTTATGCTTTAATTAGAAATATTTCAGGGTTTTTTTTCTGATGTTTTTTTGTGATGGGGGAGGGGTTCATCTTTGATCCAGATCTCAGCTGACACCTGTGACCTCTAAACTTGGGAAATGGAATGGGAGCTATAAGGAGTTCATGGTTGTTTTTAATAGCTAGAGACAAACAAAGGGACCGGCAGACTTATTGACTTCATCTGGAATATAATTTATTACAGAACTAAGGTTGCCAGGAAAGTGGTAAGAATCCAACTGCGTGCCAGTGAGGCTGAGCAGGGCTTTGTTTTTGCTCCTGGATAATTGTGTGGTGGCTTCCTCAGGGACGACCTGGCCCAGCTGCCCTTCCTGACCATGTGCATCAAGGAGAGTCTGCGGCTGCATCCTCCGGTCATAGACCTTCTGCGCAGCTGTGCCCAGGATATTGCGCTACCTGATGGCAGGGTCATCCCCAAAGGTGCCTCTGGGACATGGCTGAGGGGAGGTGCAGAGGGGAGGCCCCTGAGTATGGTGATGGTCCCTAGGGGCAGCTCAGACTTGATACTGACTGAGTGTTCCTGCCCAACAGGGAACATCTGTGTCATCAGCATCTTTGGTATTCATCACAATCCTTCAGTGTGGCCAGACCCTGAGGTGGGGGATCCTTCAGGCATCTCTGGGACCTGGGGAGGGGTTCGGCCTTAACCTGGAAACAAGCTGTCACTCCTCTTTCCATGCCTGCCTTTTCTGGGGTTGGCTGGCTGTGTTCAGAGACCCAACCTAGAAGACTAATCTTGCCTCTCCCCCAGATCTACAACCCCTTCCGCTTTGACCCAGAAAACCCTCAGAAGAGGTCACCTCTGGCTTTTATTCCCTTCTCCGCGGGGCCCAGGTGAGCCTGGATGGGCCAGAGTCTGGGACTGTCAGTGGGAATAGGAGTTGGGGTGGCTGGGTTCTGTGTCTTCTTCCCTGGCTCGGCTTAGGGCGTGCGGGTAAGTCTGCAGAGCCTGGGGATGGAAGGCGAAGGGCTGACCAGGCGCCGCCCGGACCGGGTCAGGTTGGGTCTGATGGTGCCTGGTTGGGTCCCGGTGCATCCGAGTCTCCCACCCCGCCCTCCCGCAGGAACTGCATAGGACAGACTTTCGCCATGAGCGAGATTAAAGTGGCGGTGGCGCTGACACTGCTGCGCTTCCGCCTCCTGCCCGACGACAATGCGCCGCGCCGGAAGCCGGAGCTGATCCTGCGCGCGGAGGGCGGACTGTGGCTGCGGGTGGAGCCGCTGAAGTCGGGTGCACAGTGACACCCGCCCCCCCTCCTGACCTGGGACCTCCTCACCCCACCCACTACCGAACTCGGTGGAGCCCAGAATAAACCGAGCCCGGTTAATGACCAGCAGGGGGCGGTGGAGAGCAACAGAACCAGCTGTGCTCTGGGAGGGAAGAGGCTGGGCTGCTGTGTTTGAGCTGAATAACCTTACTGTTTGCTGATTAGCCATGCAAGGCTTCCATGCCGATGGCAGTTCTTTTCCAGCTCAAGCTTGAACTTCATCGTGCAAGAGCCACTGTAGCTTTCTGAGCTGAGTAGGAGAGGGAACGGGGTTTCAGGCCCGCTGGAGCCTCCTAGGCACTGAAGCAAAGCCTTAATTGCACTGTTTCCGTTTTCTTCTACCTCATCTTCTGCATCATCATATTTGAAGCGATCATCCAGTTTTTGTCTTCTTAGTGTTGCACTTATTGGAATGGGTTGCTGCATTATACCTGGAGGGATATTTGTAAAGTCTGAGTAAAATGGTTTCTCAGAAAAGGGACATCTTGGCACCCTTGAGAAGTGTGTTAAATGACATTCAAGGTTTGTAATAACTAAGATCACTAAAGCAGCTTAAAACGTATGAAATTACACTTATAGAATCCTTCATTTCCCTTTTGTCCTGGGCGATGTTCACCGAGAATCCCACTGGCTTCACAAGATTCTTATAATTTTCCTTTCTTATATCAGTTTTGGGCTCTGATTCCTCTTCCCCCCTCATCATGAGACCATTGAAACTGTCAGATGGGCATGGTGACACGTACCCGAAATCCCAGGACTTGGGAGGGTGAGAGTTGGAGACTATCTTGGACTATATAGAAAGTTTGAGACCAGTCTGGGAGACATAATGAAACTATGTCTCCAAAAACAAAAATTAAACCAGCTAAAATTCCTGACTTGAGAAATAGATTGGGGGGTTTGGGGCTCAGCAGGAGGCAGGGGAGGGGAGGTTGGGCTGGGGTCACTGAGGCCAGGAGGCAGATGTGGGATCTGGGTCCAGGGCAGGTATAGAGGCAGGAGCTATGACTGGAGTTGGACCAAGCCCTGAAAGGGTGCAGACAGGCTGCTGGATTGCTGGCCAGGAGGTTGTTACACATTCAGATGACAATCTGGCCATCACTGGCCTCATGCTGGCGCCCTCTACAAGGACAACCTGCCCATCTGCCCCATCACTCCCAGCCAGGCAGACAATGAGTGCTTCACCACCTGCTGTCTGGCAGCCTTGGTGCCTGGTTCTCAGGTCTCCATCCTTGACCTGTGAAGTAAGGCTTTCAGGTCTACCCCCCACCCCAGGTAAATCCAGACAGAACACTTGGCATTGTGAGACTTTCATATGGACACCTTGCTCTCCCTGAGTACCTCACCACACACCTCTGTCCTGTGTAACATGAGGGGCTGCTCCCAGCCGTTTAGTCCCAGAGAAAATCACACAGAGGACTCCATAAGATTATAAACCTATTGGCCCATTAGCTCAGGCTACTTATTAGCTCTTGTAGCTTATATTAACCCATTATTCTTATCTGTGTTAGCCACATGGCTCAGTACCTTTCTTAGCTGGGTAGCTCACATCCTACTTCTTCAGTGATCTGGGCAGGAGTGGGGAATGGGCTCCTCCTTCCTAGAATTCTTCTGTTTTCATCGCCTCATCTCTACTTCCTGTCTGGTTGACCCATATATGCTTCCTGCCTGGCCAATCAGTATTTATTTAAAACATGATTGACAGAATACAGACAATTATCCTGCACTGATGTGGGAGTGTCATATATCAACCTGTTGATTTCATTGGTTAAGTAATAAAGGAACTGCTTGGCCCTCATAGGTTAAAACATAGGTGGGAGGAGTAAACAGAATAGCATACTGGGAGGAAGAGGAAGTGAGCTCAGACTCGACAGCTCTGCTCTCTGGAGCAGAGACGCCATGCTCCGCTCCTCTCAGAGAAACACGCGATGAAGCTCCGACCCAGGATGGACGTAGGCTAGAATCTGCCCGGTAAGCGCACCTAGCGGTGCTACACAGATGATTAGAAATGGGCTAAATTGATATGAGAGAATTAGCCTAGAAGAGGCTAGATAGAAATGGGCCAAGCAGTGTTAAAAGGAATACAATTTGTGTGTTGTTATTTCGGGGCATAAGCTAAGCTAGCAGGCAGCTGGGGTGCTGGGGACGCAGCCCCGGCCGCACTTATTTCAACACTGCACCAGTCCTGGTCCAGGGATGTGGGTAGGGCGGGGGCTATGCATCAGTTCTGACCACTTCAGTGTCAAGTCAGACCCAAACCTGCCCAGCAGTCAGACTGAGACACTTGGCAGCACTATGATATCCAAACAGATAGCCTTCCAGTCTGGATTCTGGCCTACCTCTATTTTGGCTGTGCCTTAGATCCTACCAACCTAGAAGGTAGATATGTCATCAGCTATGTCCTCAATGTCGAAACCCAACCTATCCAATGCTTTTGAGCACGGTGTCAAATTTACCTGGAGCCATATCTGCTGGAGCCTGAGCCTCGCCTCTCCCCGTTCTTCCCAGAGCCCATCAACTTCATTGGGCTCTATAAAGTGTGGTGTCTTGATGCACTGCCTCTCCGGCACCAGTGGCTCAGTGACTGTCCCTGTAGTTTATCTGATGCAAACAATGAACCTGTGTCTCGATGATGCCAGCAAGAGGAAAAAGTGGGCCTGGTGTGTGTGTGTCTGTGTGTATGTGTGTTTGTGTTCCCTAGTCTGCCACCTACCCTCAAGAACCCACAGATATCACCTGTGTCTAGAGAAGCAGGCTAAGCAGTGGCTGGATGTCCTTGCTGGCCTGTGGGCCAGGACCCACAGCATGGCTGCTTGTGGTCAGATTTCTGGGAGTGGCTTCAGCTTTGGATACGTGAGCTGTGGAAATGAGCGTTGGCTTCCGCTCTCAGACACATGGCTGGTGGGCCGGGGAGGCTCATCTCTGTCCTAGGACATCCCATTCTGCTGATGGCAAGGCCAGTCTGACTGCTTTAAAGATGTATGTATGGATCCGAGTTTACTTCTTACTTTTGGCTGACAAATCCAAGCTCCTTGAAGGACCAAGAGTGCTCAAGATCTTCTTGGTTTTTCTTGTTTTAACAAAAAGTTATTTTTTTCAGGCTACATGCTACAGTGGATTGTATAAGCCAACATTTTACCCCTTTCTTAACCTGAGAGGTGACAAGGGAGGTTCTTAGTTTTATTTCTTCTTTTTTTAAAAATCAGCCATTAGTGTGTTTTCTTCTCTTTAGCGAATTAAAAAAAAATCCTATGCTCTTGACCAAATGCATTTTGAACACTTATCCATTTCCCGGTGGGTCATTCCTGAAGGGTGATGGTTGCTGCTCTTCAGGCATCAGGATCCCTGGTCGCATTGTTCCCTACATGTGGCCCAACCCAGTTCAGTGCCACTTTTGCAAGGTCAGCTGCAAGGTATGCATGGTGTTTGCTCATCCATTATCCTGAGAGTCCAGTAGAATTCTCTGAGTCAGAAGATGGTGACTCTGGAATGTCCTGCTTGGGGGGTGGTGGTGCAGGGGAAGGCCAAGCAACAGCATTAGCCATCTGGTATCAGCCCTTAGAAAGGCTGGGCCTGTGACCCTTTCATAAATTTACCTACCACTTGTGTCATGATTTCTGTCTCTGGGAATGGAGGACCCACAGTCCCTGAATAAAGCTTACGTGGTAGGGTGCAGCTTTGCATTTCCCTTGCCTTCATTGCCTTTGGTTTAGTTGCCATTCCCTGCCCCACCCCCTGTTCTGATTTACACATGTCCATGGGTCTATGTTGTCCATGCCTTCTGCCTGAAGGCAACTTATACTCATTGATGTGGGAGGTCCTTCTGTCTGTGCTGGTTTTCTTGGTTAATGAATAAAGAAACTGCCCTGGCCTGTGATACGGTAGAACTTAGGTAGGCAGGGAAGACGGACCTGAATGCTGGGAGAAAGATGGGCAGAGTTGGAGAAGGCATGGAACCACCACCAGAGATGGATGCTGGAACTTTAGCTGGTAAGCCACTGCCACATGGAGGTGATACACAGATTAATGGAAATGGGTTAAGATGTAAGAGTTAGCCAATAAGAAGTTAGAGCTAACAGGCCAAGCAGTGTTTTAATTAATACAGTTTCTGAGTGATTATTTCAGTTCTGGGTGGTCTGGATGAACAAGCAGCTCCCTACAACAACTCATTGCTCTAAAGGGCTGTGGCAGGTGGAACAAGGACGGGCCAGTGGAGGGTGTGGGAGACTGTGTCTGCCACTCTGGCACCCACAGAGCAAAGCTTCGGGTTCCATAATGCTCCCCCACTTTATTCCTTCTCCAGTCTTAGTTCTCACCAGATGCCACTAGGGCTGGAATAGAAAAGGGGAATGCTTGGGTCCCTGATGGAACCATTATTGGCTGTGGGCAGTGAATGAGGCCATAGAAATTGTGCCCCACATCTTACCTCCCAGGGGTGGTTTGATGTTCAGGGATTCTTTAGAATAGCAGAATAAAGCCTTGCCATAGTTGAGACAAAAGAAACAACCAAACAAATCAGTCTCTGAAGCAGAACGAGTAAAAGCGGGGGTGGGGGACAAGCAAGAGTCAAATAATCCCAAGCCAACTCAAAAAAGAGTAGTCCAAGATTATTCTTTATTGTAAGGGAAAAATTCAAAGTACAGGAACGGGAGGTCCAACCTTCAAGGTGTAAAGCACAGAGAAAAGAGAGAGAGAGAGAGAGCTGAATGAGTAGGTGATTTTCTCTGGGTACCTGAAAAGTCACATCCCAACCTGGTCCAACCTCTTAAAGGTCATTGGCTGAAGGAAGTTCCCCATCAAGTCTCTCTCTCCTCTCCTCTCCTCTCCTCT
>JABTXL010009450.1:149931-200184 GCA_025134845.1 Neodon shergylaensis | reverse complement strand
TCTCTCTCTCTCTCTCTCTCTCTCTCTCTCTCTCTCTCTTTCTCTCTTTCTCATAAAAATACCAGAAAGACATATCTGATTATAAATAAGCATACACCAGTAGGAAGCCAATTTTGCTTTATGATTTTATGAAGGAAAATTTGCAATTCTACATGCCGCAGACTGACTCTCTTCGAGATGGAAGACCAAGGGAGAACAGGGGTGAAGGCTTAGGAGAAACCATCGCCAGGAACAAAGTGAACGAGATTGTTGAGGCTAATCAGGCACCTCAACTCGAGCAGACTACCAGGGAACTGCCAGGGGCCAAGCTCCAAGAAGTACGAGCCCCTCATTGTCACACAGGCGAGACAGCCGTGGATGTGGCATCTACACACATGCATACACACACGCATGCACGCACACATGTGTGCATCTGGAGGCAGCAATAGGAATTTGTTTATATTGGAAATAGTAATTGTCCTTTGTTTGACAAATGGAGTCAGAGAAAAAACATAATTAACATTTTAAAAAGACTTGTTTATTTGATGCTTTGTTTATTTATGTGTCTGTAAGTTAGAGTGCAGCTTGAAGGACCTATGTGGGTTCTGGGGAATCGAACTCAGGTCATCAGGGCTTGCAGCAGGTGCTCTTACTTACTGAGACGTCTTCCCAGCCCCCCATGTTCCACTTATCTTTAGATTTCTGTTCTCATTTACAGTGTCTTTGTAATTTTGTTTCTGGGGGTTGGAATCCAAGATCTTGCAGAGTCTAAGCAGTGCTTCCCTGCTGAGCTAGTCCCTCAGGTGACTCTAATTTCTTACTGTCTTTCCATGTCATTTATTCACTGAAAGATTGGAAAAATTATTCAGGTTTTACATAGACTGTAAAACAGCTAGAATTTAGCTTACAGCTCTCATGTATGATTCTAGGTTTAAAATTTAAGAATTTTTTTTACTTTATGTGTATGAGTGTTTTACCTGCACGTATGTCTGTGCATCACACGTGTGCCTGTGGAGGTCAGAAGAGGGTATCAGATGCCCTAGAAGTGGCCAAAAACAGAGGCTATTACATAGTTACAAAGAATTGGTCAGACTAGAAATCCTGAACAGAGTAGTAATGAACTACATTGGAAAGATGGTGAAGGCCATGAAGGAACTTGTCATCCATATATTATTTCTTATTTACCCGTAAATTTGTGGGGCCAAGATATTATGTCTAGAATGGGGGCATATTTATATTCCCCCAGCATAGCTGTTACTAATCAGATGTTTCAACAAGGATTATTACCTAATCAAAGTCTAGGCAAGAATAATAAGGGAAAGATTGATTCTGTCATACCAGATGGTAGACCTCCTAGGGCAGGATTAGGGTATTTTAGGAGAGGTCACTGAAATACCTCCACTCCATGCAGACCCAATAGTATGGAAAAGGGATGAACCTGTATGGGTGAATCAGTGGCCTCTAATACAAGAAAAATTAAGAGCTGCCCAGCAGTTAGTGCAGGAACAGCTGGATAATGGGCACATCAAGCCATCTAATTCACCATGGAATTCTCAAATTTTTGTTATTAAAAAGAAATCAGGAAAGTGGAGATTGATTCAGAATTTAAGGGAGGTCAATGCAACCATGCAGCCAATGGGAGCAATACTGCCAGGGCTGCCTTCTCCTACTCAATACCAAAGGACACCCATAAAATTATTTTAGACTTAAAAGATTATTTTTATATCATCCCTTTGGTACCACAAGAGTGCCAAAGATTTATTTTTAGTATTCCCTCAGTTAATTTTAGAGAGCCAATGAAGAGATATCAATGGAATATCTTACCTCAGGGCATGGCAAACAGTGTTATCTTATGCCAGAAGTTCGTAGTTCAGGCTATACAAAGGGTTAGAGATCAATTTCCACAGGTTTATATTATCCATTATATGGAGGATATCCTGCTTGCTCATAGAGATGAGGTTATTTTGCTAGAGACATATGGATTATTATGACAGAGCCTAAGCCATGCAGGGCTAATTATTGCTCCTGAGGAAGTGCAGAGGCACCCACCTTTTCAATATCTAGGTCATATGTTATACCCCAAAGAAATTAAGCCTCAGAAAATAGAAATTAGGAAGGATGGTTTAAAGACTCTCAATGACTTTCAGAGGTTTTTTAGGAAATATACAATGGCTGAGGCCTTATCTAAGGTTTCCTACAGGAGACCTCGAGCCTCTAAGTGAAATCCTTAAAGGAGACAGTGATCCAAATTCCAGCAGGCAGCTTTCAGAAGCTGCCAGACAGATCCTCTCACAGATGGAGCAGGCTATACAAAAACAGCAGGTATATTATATTGATTACAGCCAAGCAAGGCAGTCATGTATCTTACCTTCAAAACTAGCTCCTACAACCGTTTTATGGCAAAATGGAGCACTTCTATGGCTGCACATTCCTGTATCACCAGTTAAAGTATTAAATCCTTATTTTGAAGCAGTAGCATGTTTAGCACAAAAAAGCAGGATAGAATTTAGGAAATATTTTGGCAAGGAACCAGCTATAATTAATGTTCTTTACACTAAGCAGCAAATTGAATGGTTATTCCAAAATAGTGATTCTTGGGCAATTGTGTTTGCTCAGTTTCAAGGTCAGGTTACTAATCTTTTTCCGGGTGGCGATTTACTGCAGTTTACACAACTGCATTTATTCATTTTTCCTAAAATGGTGGCAAAAGATTCCATAAAGGATGCTTTGTTAATTTTCACTGATGGCTCATCTAATGGGATGGCTGTATATGTGGTTAATGGTAAAGGACATGCCATGCAGACAGAACCAGCTTCAGCGCAAATAGAAGAGCTGTGAGCCGTAGCTTTAGTGTTTAGAAGTTTTGCAAATGAGCCTTTTTAATCTATATACTGACAGCTGGTATATTTATAACACTTTGCAAATATTGGAAACCGTCCCTTATATAGGGACTAGCAATAACCAAGTTAAGATATTGTTCCAGCAGATTCAGGAGGCCATACAACATAGAAAGTTACCATGTTTTGTGGGACATATCAGAACACATTCAAATCTTTATGGTCCATTAACTAAAGGTAATGCTTTAGCTGATGAACTTATAAAATTAATTGCTCTTTCTCAGATTGAACTTGCTCAGCAGTTGCATGCTTTGCACCATCAAAACAGTTTAAGTTTAAGAAAGCAATTTGAATTGACCAGGGAAGCTGCTCGGCAAATTGTTAAGCAATGTGAGAGATCCCCACAATATTTACCTGTGCCTCATTTGGGGGTAAATCTCCGAGGCCTGCTTCCTAATTATCTATGGCAAATGGATGTTACTCATGTTACTGAATTTGGAAAATTGAGCTATGTGCATGTGACAATTGATATGTATTCAAGATTCATGATGGACACTGCACAAACTGGGGAAGCCACCAAGCATGTAATATCTCATTGCTTGAAATGCTTTTCATGCATGGGAACTCCAAAAGTAATAAAGGCAAACAATGGGTCAGGATGTGTTAACAGAGCATTTCAAAGATTTTGTGCTCAATGGAATATTGTACATAAAACCAGTATTCCTTATAGTCCTCAAAGGCAAGGAATTGTGGAGCTCCTTGAAAACACAACTTCAAAAGATAGAAGCAGGAGAATTATGTCTGCAGATGCCACATAATGCCTTAAATCATGCACTGTTTACACTAAATTCTTTAAATATGGATGTCCATGAGTGATCAGCAGTGGACAGATTGTGGCATAATAGTACAAAGACCACCTTTTCTAAAGCAAGGTGGAGAGACCCTTGCACTGAAATATGGAGAGGGCCAGATCCTATATTAATTTGGGGTAGAGGATTTGTCTGTGTTTTTCCCAGGATGAAGATCAAGCCAGATGACTTCCAGAGTGACTGGTTTGGTGCATTCAGCAAAAGAATACCAGACCTGATAACATCATAGCTGATAATGGCCCAGCAGGAGAAACAAAATAAGAGGAGATGGAGGCAGAACTTGTGATCCTGCTCCCAGCCCCCACAGAAAGAAACTGTCACTGCCTCCATACTGCACTGCAGGGTGCTATTCTGCCTCCAGAGATTCCAAACAAAGAGCTCTGCTGAGGTGACTACCATGACTGCAGCTTTCTGAAGTTTAAATCCTTTGCTTTGGAGCCTGAACATTTGACTGTTTTAGTCTCTGGGACACAGAACTGATTTTGGTTAAAATATTGGAACTGAGAACAAAGACCTAAGGTTTCCCCTCAGGGAAAGAAAGACTCAAAATAAGAAATGACTGAAACCCCTCTTCAGTTAAGAAAGAAGGCAGACTAAGGATTTAATGGCTGCTCAGAGACTGGAACTGGTATTTGATAACATCAATGTCATTGTACTCGCAATGGTATTGACTTGATATTTGTAACTATATATAAGATGTTGAGAAAAGTTGGTGATGTGGGAGTGTCATATATCAATCTGTTGATTTCATTGGTTAAGTAATAAAGGAACTGCTTGGCCCTCATAGGTTAAAACATAGGTGGGAGGAATAAACAGAATAGCATACTGGGAGGAAGAGGAAGTGAGGTCAGACTCGACAAGCTCTGCTCTCTGGAGCAGAGAAGCCATGCTCCAGTCTCCCGGACAGACATGCAATGAAGCTCCGACCCAGCATGGACGTAGGCTAGAATCTTCCCGGTAAGCGCACCTTGGGGTGCTTACACACATTATTAGAAATGGGCTAGTCCAGGTGCGAGAGTTAGCCCAGAAGAGGCTAGATAGAAATGGGCCAAGCAGTATTTAAATGAATACAGTTTGTGTGTTGTTATTTCGGGGCATAAGCTAAGCTAGCAGGCAGCTGGGGTGCTGGGGACTCAGCCCCAGCCACCCTTATTTCAACAAGTTGGTGTTGACCAATAATGCTGAGAATAATGGTATTGACCTGATGATGTTTGTAACTGCTGAGAAAAGTTTGACATGCCCTGTAAATGTTGGGAGTTATTGCATATGTTAAAGAACTTTAGATTTTGATACAATGTAAAAGATTTAAGAGGTGCTCTAAACTAGCAGAAGGAACATTTTCAGTTCAGGCAATTCTCTTTTCCTTTAAATAGAGACTATAGCCTTTGGGAGCATGATTATTCATAAAGCATTATTGTTCCTTTTTAAAGCGGGTGAGAGTGGAGAGTGGAGACGAACATGAGAAGGAGACACAAACACAAACACGTGGCAGTCCCACGTGGGTGCACTTTAATGGGGGAGGGGTAGCAACAGGTAAGGTACAGGTGTGCAGAGACATGAGGGTAGAAGGGGGAAGAGAGAGCGGGGGCTCGTGGAGACTTGTTTTTAACGGGGAACCAAGGGCTTCTGGGAGAAGTGTCCTGCGCCTGCGCGCGCTGGTATCTGTAATCCAGGAGGGTTCTGGGAACTGTAGTCTCCAAAAGGAACAACATTTCACCTTTTAGGTTTTATTAAAAAAATTGGGGGGGGGTCTTAAAGGGTAGGGAATGGGGGCGTAGCCCAGTCTCTCATGACTGCTTCCTGCTGGCTTTGGGTGTTGAGGGGTCCAGGGAGTGTCCGATTATTTTGACGATGTCCTGTTGGTTATGTCCTGTCCGCTGGCGTTCTGAGATGGCTGATTGAAGAAATCACATCTGTCTGGCTTCTCCTGAGTAGCTGGGTCATCGTTAAGATGCTGGAAGGCAAAAGTCACATAGTAGAGAAAGAAATTAAAGGGGAGAGGAGGTTTGGGAGGAGGTTCGGAAAATTAGAGGGGAGATTTGGGGTGGGGGAGTTTTAGGAGGTCTGGGGTTAAGAATGATAAAAAATTAAATGATACTCATTCCGTTACTTATTCTATAACGATCCGCTTGTGTTTGATTTGCTTAGGTGGGGCGGGCTGGCGTCCTGGAGCTTAAAGAAAGTGTCTTAAAAGAAATAGATTTTAACCATATAGTCCTTAACATTTTAGGGGTGACCACTGCAGTCAGTGACTGACCTGTTATGTCAAGGAACTCTGTTAAGAATCTGCTTACCGCCTGAGCCCTTGACTTCGCATTTGATGATCTGTAACGACAGCTGGATAGTTATTTAGGAATTTAAGGGAGGGAGGGTGTATTAACACAGGTGGATTAAGTGGCAGATGGGGCCACTGTTTTCCTTAGACTGGAGTAGAGGGGGCTGAACCTGGTGTCCTTTGGAACTTAAGAGAACAAGGGCCTGTCTGAGTTACCATGTATGAAGGATTATCTTGAGCCATGGAGATGAACGGTCACATGACAGGTGAATCTGGAACAAAGCAAGTGGGGGGCGCGAAAGAAATGGAGGCTCCCAACTTGGTCAGAAGATCTCTTCCCAAGAGCAGAACCGGGCAGGTTGGTAAAACCGTGGCTCCTGGTTGCAGATGGGCGTGGTGGTCGGGTTTTCAATGGAGGAGCCCGGGAACCTTCAATCTTCCAGGGCCAGGCCCAATAAGTCGACCTGGGGATCCTTTGGGCCCATTGCCCCTGCGTCATCGAACGTACAAGGACAGTCTATGGACCAGTGACCCTCCCTGTGACACCTTGGGCAGGAGCCCCTTGGGTTGCTATGGGGATTGGGGCACCCCTTAGCCCAGTGACCTGCCTTACCACACTTGAAGCATGGGCCCGGTGGCTCACGCACCCCGGGGGGCGGGGGGAGGGCAGAGCAAACAGGACGAGTGGTGGAGTCCGTCACCTCGGCTGGCTGGGCGGGTGCAGTAATCACGTGGCAGTGATTTCGGGCCTTGTCGTTTCTCGCATGGTACACCTTGAAAGCCACTTCCAGGATCTGCGCCTGTGGGGTTAGGGGACCCTTCTCCAAATGTCTGAGCTTTGCCTTGATGTCTGAGTAGCACTGGTTGATGAAATGGGTCATCAGGAGCTGTCTGCCCTCAGTGGATTCTGGATCCATGTTCATGAACTGTAACATAGCTTTAGTGAGATGGTCAAGAAGTGCAGAAGGATTTTCCTTAGTGTCCTGAAAAATTTCTGTGAGCTTAGAATAGTTTACTGGTTTAAGAGCAGCCTTGCGAAGTCCCACCATGAGGCAAGTTAAGAACCGGCCTCTGGCCAGAATGCCACCGGGGGAGTTATAATCCCAGTGGGGTTCCTGGTCTGGCACCGCCTCTGCCCCCGGAGGATGGGAGGCCAGGGTTTGGTGAACTTCATCAGCGTGCTGCCTCACCTGTTCCCAGACCCATCTGCGCTCCTCGGGAAGTAGGTTATTACACAGGATCATATAAATGTCATGGTAAGTTAGGTTAAATACTGAAATTCTTTTATGAAATTGATGGGGTCAGCAGTGTATGACCCGAGCAACTTAGAAATATGGGAGAGCTCTGATAAGGCGAAAGGAACGTGGACTTTCATCAGGCCCTCTGCACCGGCCACCTCCCGCAAGGGCAGGATGGTGGCCAGCTTGGCTTGGCCAGGACCAGACTCCGTTGTGGCGCGCATGCACGTGAGGGGTGGGGTGAAGGTCGGCGTGAGGTGACTGGCGGGGTTAGAGCCTAAGGGGGCTTTGGATGATCGAGGGGGCGAGGTAGGGCGGGAAGGGGAAGGAGAGGAGTCCGAAGACATTTCCAGCTGCCTCTGGTGGAAGGAAACTTTTAGCTGTTTGCGCTGTTTCTTGCTGTGGGGAAAAATGAGGTGAAGCTGAATCGGAGGAACTGAGTGAGGAATGGGAGTTTCTTGGGGAAGGAGATCTGGAAAAATGTTTACGCGGGACCTCTGGAGACCTGGGGGTGGAACGTTTAGAGGCGTCATGGGGGGACGATTTACGTGGGACTCCTGGAGACCTGGGGGTGGAACGTTTAGAGGCATCATGGGGGGACGATGTAGGTGAGTCCTTCCTGTGCCTAGAAGCTTCTGAAGAAAGAGGGATGGGTGAGGTGTCGCCCGACCAGGTAGGATGGGAAGGGGTGGTCCCTCGAGGCCGAGGGGGCAGAGTTTCATCTGCTGGATCCATGGCGGGAGCAGAGGGTCCCTGTAGGAAGGCATTGCTAAGAACATGTGAGCAGGTGAGCAGTGGGAAGAGGCAGAGGGGTCAGTCTTTAGGACCATGTAGAAGAATGCCATAATATACATCATTTCCTTCCATTTAGCTGAACGGTGACAAAAATTAGCCAATTCCCATAAGATATCGGGGTCGAATGAGCCCTGAGAAGGCCAGCGGAGATCACCCTGTAATTTATACTTGGGCCACGTTTTAGAGCAAAGACGCGTCAATGTGGATAATTTCATGGAGGGAATTAGAGCATGAGGCTTCAGAGTTTCCAGGAGCTGACCGAGAGGGGAAGTCGGGGGAATTGTTTTAGAAGGCCTAGCCCCCATAACTAAAACAGTGGAACTATCCGCAGAAGGCACATGGAGGTGCCACGAACAGAGCAGCTCTAATTACAGGCGTCCGAGTTAATTAAAGGGCTCTGCTATAGGCCAATCGACCCGAACCTAGCTACCGACGGGGAGCAGACCCGGCTAGGAGGAGACGACTAAGCCTTTTGGGGCTGCCCGTTGCAGCCGAAAGGTGCTTGCCCTGTAGCAAGCCCGCACGTGAAGAAGAAAGAAGGAAGAGCAGAAAAAAGGCAGAAAAAGATAGAGCTGGAAGCACCAAACTTCCAGGCGCAGACGGAACCAAGCTTTAGCCGAGGGTGAAAGGCCGGGGGAAGGGGGAAGGAGTCGGCAACCTAACCCAGGACGCGCCAGAGATAGCTGGCCGAACGATCTCTAGGCGTGATGGGAAGGTGAGCCAACGGAGGTAAACTCACGAATTAGTTGCTGTTGGAGGGAGATGGCCGCATCGAACACGTGGAGGCGGTTGCAGGTCTTAGGTCCTGACCTTGTCCTGGGGGGAGGCCCCGAGCTCCGGGAGGCGCCAAAGGCCCAGAGCCAAGGCCTCCAGTGGAAGGCCACAGGACGAAGAGGTCCCAGAGTCAGTCGGCACCAAATGTTATTCCTTTTTTAAAGCGGGTGAGAGTGGAGACGAACACCAGAAGGAGACACAAACACACGGCGGTCCCACGTGGGTGCACTTTAATGGGGGAGGGGTAGCAACAGGTAAGGTACAGGTGTGCAGAGACATGAGGGTAGAAGGGGGAAGAGAGTGGGGGCTCGTAGAGACTCGTTTTTTAACAGGGAACACAAGGGCTTCTGGGAGAAGTGTCCTGCGCCTGCGTGTGTTGGTATCCGTAATCCAGGAGTGTTCTGGGAACTGTAGTCTCCAAAAGGAACAACACTCAGTAACAAAATAGACCTCAACACAAATACAAAAAATTGGAATAACCCCATGTCAGATCACCTTGGCTTAAAACTAGAATTCAACAGCAATACTAATTGCAGAAAGCCCACAAACACATGGAAGTTAAACAATGTTCACCTGAATCATCAATGGGTCAAAGAAGAAATAAAGGGAGAAATTAAAGACTTCCTAAAACTCAATGAAAATGACAACACAACATAGCCAAATTTATGGGACACAATGAAAGCAGTGTTAAGAGGAAAGTTCATAGCACTAAATGCCTAAATAAAGAAGCTGGAAAAATCCCACACTAGTGAATTGACAGAACATTTGAAAACTTAAGAACAAAAAGAAGCAAACTCACCTAAAAGAACTAGATGGCAGGAGATAATCAAATTGAGAGCTGAAGTAAACAACAGAAACAAAGAAAACAATACAAAAAAAAAATCAATGAGACAAAGAGTTGGTTCTTCGAGAAAATCAACAAAATAGAGAAAATATTCAAACTAACCAAAAGGCAGAGAAAGAATATCCAAATTAACAAAATCAGAAATAAAAAGGGAGACATAACAACAGACATGGAGGAAATACAGAGAATTATCAGGTCATATTTCAAAAACCTGTACTCCACAAAATTGGAAAACTTAAAGAAAATGGACAACTTTCTGTATAAATATTACTTACCAAAATTAAATCAAGATCAGATAAGCAAACTAAACAGAATTGTAACCGCTGAAGAAATAGAAACAGTCAGCAAAAGTCTCCCAACCAAAAAGAGCCCAGGATCAGATGGTTTTAGCTCAGAATTCTACAAGATTTTCAAAGAAAAACTAACACCAATACTCCTCAAATTATTCCACACAATAGAAACAGAAGGAACATTGCTGAACTCTTTTTATGAGGCTACAATTACCCTGATACCCAAACCACAGAAAGACATTACTAAGAAAGAGAATTACAGACCAATCTCACTCATAAACATTGATGCAAAAAAAAAAAAACTAAAGTACTAGCAAATCAAATTCAAGAACACATCAGAACCATCATGCATCATGATCAAGTCAGCTTCATCCCAGAGATGCAGGGATGGTTCAACATATGATAATCTGTCAGTGTAATCCACCATATAAACAAACTGAAAAATAAAAACCACATGATCATCTCATTAGGTGCCAAAAAAACTTTTGACAAAATACAACATCCCTTCATGACAAAGGTATGGAGAGAGCTGGGATACAAGGAATATATCTAAGCATAATAAAAGCAATATACAACAAGCCAACAGTCAATATCAAAGTAAATGGAGAGAAACTTTCAGAGATCCCACTGAAATCAGGAACAAGACAAGGTTGTCCACTCTCTCCATATCTATTCAGTATAGTTCTTGAGGTCCTTACTAGAGCAATAAGACACCAAAATGAGATCAAGGGGATACAAGAAGTCAAACTCTCACTATTTGCTGATGATATGATAGTTTACATAAGTGATCCAAAAAATTCTACCAAGGAACTTCTACAACTCATAAACACTTTCAGTAATGTAGCAGGGTACAAGATTAACTCAAAAAAATCAGTAGCTCTCCTGTACACAGATGATAAATGGGCTGAGAAAGAAATCAGAGAAACATCACCCTTCACAATAGCCACAAATAAAATAAAATATCTCAGAGTAAGTCTAACCAAACAAGTGGAAGATTTGTATGACAAGAACTTTAATTCAGCCGGGCGGTGGTGGCCCACGCCTTTAATCCCAGCACTCGGGATCTCTGTGAGTTCGAGACCAGCCTGGTCTACAAGAGCTGGTTCCAGGACAGGCTCCAAAACCACAGAGAAACCCTGTCTTGAAAAAAAAAAGAACTTTAATTCTTTGAAGAAAGAAATTGAAGAAGACACCAGAAGGTGAAAAGATCTCCCATGCTCTTGGGTAGGTAGAATTAACATAGTAAAAATGGCAATCTTATCAAATGCAATTTACAGATTCAATGCAATGCCCATCAAAATACCAGTAAAATTCTTCACAGACCTCGAAAGAATGGTACTCAACTTCATAAAGAAAAGCAAAAAACCAAGGATAGGCAAAATAATCCTGTACAATAAAAGAACTTCTGGAGGCATCATAATCCCTGACTTCAAACTCTATTACAGAGCTATTGTACTGAAAACAGCCTGGTATCATTGACATAAGAACAGACCGGAAGACCCAGATATTAATCCATATACCTTCGAACACCTGATTTTTGACAATGAAGCAAAAAATATCAAATGGAAAAAAGAAAGCATATTTAATAAGTGGTGCTGGCATAACTGGATATCAACATGTAGAAGAATAAATAGACCCATATCTATCACCATGCACAAAACTCAAGCTCAGATGGATCAAAGACCTCAACATAAAGCCAGCCACAGTGAACCTTATAAAAGAGAAAGTAGGAAGCACACTTTAATGCATTGGTACAGGAGACTACTTCCTAAATTTAACCCCAGTAGCATAGACACAGAGAGAAACAATAAATAGGACCTCTTGAAACTGAAAAGATTCTGTAAAGCAAAGGACACGGTCAACAAGACAAAATGACAGCCTACAGAATGGGAAAAGGTCTTCACTAACTCCACATCAGACAGAGGTCTGATCTCCAAAATATACAAAGAACTCAAGAAATTGGTCATCAAAAAAAAATTCAATAAAAAAATGGAGTACGGACCTAAACAGAGAACTCTCAACAGAGGAATCTAAAATGGCTGAAAGACACTTAAGGAAATGTTCAGCATCCTTAGTCATCAGAGAAACGCAAATCAAAACAACTCTGAGATTCCATCTTACACCTGTAAGAATAGCCAAGATCAACCGGGCAGTGGTGGCGCATGCCTTTAATCCCAGCACTCGAGAGGCAGAGGCAGGCAGATCTCTGTGAGTTCAAGGCCAGCCTGGTCTACAAGAGCTAGTTCCAGGACAGGCTCCAAAGCCACAGAGAAACCTTGTCTCGAAAAACCAAAAAATAAAAAATAAAAATAATAAAAAAAAATAGCCAAGATCAAAAACACTGATGACAACTTATGCTGGAGAGGTTGTGGGGTAAAGGGAACTCTCCTGCATTGCTGGTGGGAATGCAAGCTGGTACAGCCTCTTGTGGTGATTTCTTAGAAAATTAGGAAACAATCTTCCTTCAGACCCAGTAAAACCACTTTCGGGTATATATCCAAAGGGTGCTCAATCGTGCCATAAGAATATGTGTTCAACTATGTTCATAGCAGCTTTGTTTGTCATAGCCAGAACCTGGAAACAACCTAAATGCCCCTTGACCGAAGAATGGATAAGGAAAATGTGGTACATTTACACAATGGAGTACTACACAGCAGAAAAAAATGGTATCTTGAAATTTGTGTGCAAATGGATGGAGCTAGAAAGCATCATTTTGAGTGAGGTAACCCAGACTCAGAAAGACAATTATCAAATGTACTCACTCATAAGTGGTTTCTAAACATAAAGCAAATAAAACCAGCCCACAAATCACAATCCCAGAGAACCAAGACGACAATGAGGACCTCAAGAAAGACATACATGGATCTAATCTACATGGGTAGTAGAAAAAGACAAGATCTCCTGAGTAAATTGGGAGCATGGGGACCTTGGGAGAGGGTTGAAGGGGAGGGGAGAGGCAGAGAGAAGAGCAGAGAAAAATGTAGAGCTTAATAAAAATCAAGAAAAAAAATTGTCATTAACCCCCCCCCCCCAAAAAAAAGAGCTGTGGGACAAACCTAAACTATAGGTAAAACTTTTATAATTAATGGTAAGTCTTCTTTTATTTTTATTTTTTTTGTGTGTGTGAGCTGGCATCCCAGAGAAAAAGTTGTCTACAAATGGTATCCAACATGGGGGCTTGAGTATCCAAACATAGGGCCTGGGAAAGTTAATAAAAGTTCTGGATAAAGAGCAGGAGCAGGACATAACTTCTACTTCTCTAGTCTCTCAGGTGGGCTGATGCTCAGCAACATACAGAGGCGTGGGTACCATATGCTGCCTATGGGATGGAGGCAGACACCATTACCATGCTCCAGTGCCATGCTCCAGTGCCATGCACCAGTGCTATGCTCCAGTGCCATGTACCAGTGCCATGCTCCAGTGCCATGCACTAGTGCCATGCTCCAGTGCCATGTACCAGTGCTATGCTTCAGTGCCATGTACCAGTGCTATGTTCCAGTGCCATGTACCAGTGCCATGCTCCAGTGCCATGTACCAGTGCTATGTCCCAGTGCCATGTACCAGTGCTATGCTTCAGTGCCATGCTCCAGTGCTATGCTCCAGTGCCATGCTTCAATGCCATGCACTAGTGCCATGCTCCAGTGCAATCCTCCAGTGTAATGCTCCAGTGCCATGTACCAGTGCCATGCTTCAATGCCATGCACTAGTGCCATGCTCCAGTGTCATGATCCAGTGCTATGCTCCAGTGCCATGTACCAGTGCCATATTTCAATGCCATGCACTAGTGCCATGCTCCAGTGCCATGCTCCAGTGCCATGGGAACAGACATGCAGAAGGAGAGGTAAAAGCCATGAGTCAAGTGGCGACATGTAGATGAATAGAAATGGGTTCATTTAAGGTATAAGAGCTAGTGAAAAAGCCTAAATTACAGGCCAAACTTTTATAATAAATAATAAGTCTCCATAACATTTCTTTTGTAAGCTGTTGACTCAAAGAAAAATCTGCCTACAAATACTTCTAGAAACTTCTGGATCTGACACAGCCAGAAGTCACATTGTGTCAGCTTCCTGAGCATCCCTTAGCTCGGCCAAGTTGATTCAAGTGAACTGGAGGTAACTGTTCTTACTTTTTCTCAGATTCCTCAATCAGAGGAAGGCATGCAGAAAGTGACTAAGCTGGTGGGAACCTAGTCCCAGGGCTTCATGATATGGATGACTCGATTGGTCCCCATTATCATTCTTTGTCACCCCCACCATCGCCAAATCTGTCTTCAGTGCCTCAGGTGTCTATGCAAGCTGGTGGTGATGTGGCTGTGGGGTGGGGATCCCAAGAATTCTAGTCCCTATCCCATGCTCCTGTGTGGCCCCTGCAGTAGCCCAGTCTCTCTTTTTTCTCTACTCTCTCAGCTCCTCTCCATGGAGCTTCAGTTTTTGGACATCCCTGGAGGTCCTTATGTCTTTCCTTGGCCTTGGAAACTCATTCTCTGTCTATTTTCCCTCGCAGCTGAGTGGAGAGATAGGTTATCGTCTAGGCTACATTTAGAGGGTTCCCATTGGAGGAGTTGTTTGAGTCATGTGCAGAAATGTTGAGGGCAGGGGTAGGTGGTTCAGTGGGCATCAGAAGCAGCCAGGGAACAAACCTGACATTAGTAGAGCCATCCCTAGGCCCAGAAAAATGAGAAGGCTTACAGCTCATGGAAGATCTGGGCTGCTATTTCTATGCCTGTGCCACCCAGTTCTGCTGGATTGGTCTTTCTATCTTTTCTATTAACTAATCATTTTAAGTCCATTGATGTCTTGCTCACAAATCTCATCCAACACATCTCAATGTAGCATTATCTCCTCCTGCCCCTTCCTTTTCCAATTTGGGAAGTGTCTGAGTCCCACGGAAACATGGCTTTGACACCTGCAAAGCAGGTCCTTGGCTCTCTCTGGCTGCCAAATTCTTCTTCAGTTGTGAAAGTCAGCCTCATGTGGTCCAGAGATAGAGAGGAAGCTGTAGACTGTAGAGACCATGGAGCTGAATCTCCAGTCACAGCTGGATCCATCTCTCAAACCACATAGCTGGGAATCTTTTTTCTTTCAGGTTTCCCTTCACTCAGCACCACTGTTTATTGAAGGCCTGTCTTTCTTCATAGTAAAATAAATGCCGGAAGCTTAACCCTGTGGGAGAACTCACTTTTCACCCAGAGTTCTCGTGACTCACTAATTATTCTGGCCAGATTCACAAAGCAAATTCTTCATTTAGTTACTGCAACTCTGCCCAATCTTGACAGGAACCATCTTTCCAGTGCCGTGGCTTGGGGAACACAAAGCAGGTGAATGGAGAACTCAGGCCATCAATTTTTCAGTCCCATGTTTGCCATTGACCTTATGGAGGATGATGGAGAGATGTGCATCCTCCAGACTCAGTCTCTTTATCTGGAGGATGGGGTAGAGGAGAACCCAGGCTAATATGGTTTTGGATTCAAGTTGGGGATGATTTTTTTATTGTGGTAACTGAGACTAGAATTGGTGTATAGTAGAGTTGCTGGGCAGGAACTCTGGCAGGACTCAGCATAGAGCATAGAGAGGTGTTGGATAGAATTCCCAGAATTTCCTGTGGGTGGGTGGGGTTATGGCATGTGTTCTTTTTAATTTTCCGAGCCATCTTTACTAAACTCTTAGCTCTAGTTTGACACTGCACTGGCCTCTGCTTGCCCACTTCTGAAATTTTTGTGCTCCTTCCAGCTGCTCATGTGCCCTAAGAGCAAGAAGGCTGGACCATAACAGCTATGCCCCTGCCTCTGACACACACATTATTATGTGTGTTACCCATTTTTCCTTTGGTCATTTAGCTTGTCTGAAGCACATGTCTGTGATGTCTTCTGTGTGACATTTACTTGTACATGTCAGTCCCATCTATACCTGATATATATTGTACTGGGGACCACATGATGGTCATGCCTTGGTTAAGCTGGCAACCTTAATATTTGAGGCATGTCAGGTGTTATTTGAGCTGGTGTTTGGATTGTCTATTTACTCTTGTTGGTTTCTGTAGAAGGAGAGAGCAGCTTGTTGGTTCCCAGCTATTTTAGACCCAAAATAATCACATAGAAGTATTAATTAAACCACTGCTTGGCCCATTAGCTCTAGCTCCTTGTTGGCTAACTCTTATATTAATTTAACCCATTTCTATTCATCTGTATATTGCCATGTGGCTGTGGCTTACCCAGTAAAGTTCCCAGCATCGATCTCCAGCAGTTCCATGTCTTCTCCCTGATTCTGCCCTTCTTTCTCCCAGCATTCAGTTTAGTTTTCTCCATCTAGCTAAGTTCTGCCCTGCTATAGGTCCAAAGAAGTTCCTTTATTAACCAATGATATTCACAGCATCCAAAGGGGAATCCCACATCACCTCCCCTTTTCTTTTTAAATTAAAAGGAAGGTTTTAACTTTAACATAGTAAAATTACATACAACAAAACAGGTATCAAACCAGAATTATAGTTACAATATTTATATCAATGTCTTTATAATAACTAAGGAAAACTATAAAAATTCTTTAACTCCGTTAAAGACTCCAGAAGAGCCGGGCGATGGTAGCGCATGCCTTTAATCCCAGCACTCGGGAGGCAGAGGCAGGCGGATCTCTGTGAGTTCGAGACCAGCCTGGTCTACAGAGCTAGTTCCAGGACAGGCTCCAAAGCCACAGCGAAACCCTGTCTCGAAAAACAAACAAACAAACAAACAAAAAAGACTCCAGAAGTATATAATATTACCTAAGTTAACAGGAAGTGCATTGTAAGCAACCTCCAAAACTCCAGAACTGACAGAGATATCTCGCTGTATGGACAGTCACCCAAAGTTTCTGTGTACCATTGGGGCATCCATCTTTAGCCTACTGGCCCATAGTATCTGGCAGACTCTTTTATGAAGCAGGAAATTTTAAAGACAGTTCAGTTTATATTGGCAGTTTGTCAGTCACTTCTGTGTCCTGTAGAATGTCTGCCATACTCTTTTATGAAGCAGGAACCAGAAGGATTGTCTCATCTTTAGACAAGTTTAGCAGTCATTTTTCTGTGGGTCCTGTATGTCCAGTTCATCAAGTAGTCCAGGAAAGAGCAGTTTCTTGTCCAAATGGCTAACATTCCTTTTTATTTAAACAGAAAAGAGGAGGTGATGTGGGAGTCCCCTCTGTGTGCTGTGATTACCATTAATGAATAAAGAAAATTGCTTTAGACCTATAGCAAGGCAGAACTTAGGTAGGTAGGGAAAACTATGCTGAATCCTGGGAGGAAGAAGGGTGGAGACAGAGAGAAGCCATGGAGCCACTACCAGAGTCAGACATGCTGAAACTTTGATGGTAAGCCACTGCCATGTGGTGATACACAGATTAATAGAAATGGGTTAAATTAATATGTAAGAGTTAGCCAATAAGAATCTAGAGTTAATGGGCCAAGCAATGATTTAATTAATACAGTTTCTGTGTGATTATTTCAGATCTAAGCTAGCTGAGTGGCTGGTAACCAACAAGCAGCCTCCCACTACAGGTTTCTGTTGGGATTTGCCTAAATTGTGGGACCCAGGATCCCTCTGAGAAGTGACAGACCTTTTCTGAGTATTGTTCAAGGAAGAAATTTAAGTAAATCTAGGTGACACCAGTGACCCAGTCTGGTCATATTAGGGCAACAAATGGCATGCTGATGGACTTTTTTGAAGACAGGCTCTTGCTACTTAGCCCAGGCAATTCTTCAGCTCATGATTCTTCTGTGGCAGCTTCACTATTACAGATTACAGATGTTTACCGCTACAACAAACCAATGAGATTCCTTTCAAATACTATCAGAGGCCTGTCCTTGGGGTACTGTTAAGTCCTGTCAGACTGTAGCGAAGGATTTAACAGATCCATTGTATCTGGCATGAATTCCTGATGATGCCTTCTAAGCTTTGAAGTAGCCTTTTGTAAATTGTCAGTGATTGTTATTTGAGTTGTTCTTCCTGAAGGATTCACAGGCTTTGCATAGCTTAGCCTGAGACAAACCTGGCAAACCAGGGAGCCTTGTATGGCTGAGAATTACTTAGTTAAGTAATTATTCCTTCAAATAACTCCTAGATCAGATAAGAGGTTTTGGCATGCAGAAATTGACTAGCTAAAAGGACTTTTTGTGTAACAATAAAGAGGCTTTTGTGAAGCCTCCAGGTAATCAGTCCCTCTGAAGTTGATAACCTGGCTGCTGCTAAGTTGTGAAATGTGCTGGAATAACTCTTTCCTCCTCTGGCCCAGGTCACACAGAACACCAACAGTGAGACCATCTCTGATCTATGTCATAGCATGTGGTGCCCTGGCAAGGCAGGAAATGTGTGTTAAGGCTGGATCAGGTCATGCTAGCTCTTGTGTGATCATGTCTATTTTAGGAGATGTTAGAGATTATTAGGGTAGTCAGAGGGGGAGTAGGTCTTTGTAAGTCTATAGAGTGTTGCTATTGGCTCATATATAGCAGACATGTTGGTCTATGTGGAAGTCATGTGAAGGACCCTACTTGTTGTTGCTAGCTTGTCTGCCTATCCTCCATTTTTCTCCCCTTTGATGCTTACTCTGTTCTTAGCTCCCTTTCAGCCATTCTGGGTTTGGAGAAGTGCAGAGCCAGGACTGGTAGACCCCATCCACTCCCACAATATCATTATACTCTCTATGTCCCCTGACTGTTCTTGTTCATGCCAGCTGCTGTTGCACTGAAGGTTGTATTCTTCTACAGATTCCTGAAATCTTGACTCAGTGAGTGTCTGGAAGTGAAGGGAAAAGGACACCTATGGAGGTCAGGGGAATATGTTTGAGCACATCAGTCTCATGACCCTGGACTCTGCAGAAATGCATCTTCAGCTTTCATAGCAACTGTCAGGAGTGAGTCCCTAATCTGGACTCGGGAACCTGGGTCATGAAAACGAAGGAGGAAGGGCAAGACAGTGGTTAGAAAGTCTTCCTGCAGGAGGTGGATCAGCAATGTCAGTGAAGCACCAGGGAGGGGCAGAAAAGAGAGAGTGGTCTTTCCTCAAAATAGAATTGTTTGCATACAGATAAAGAACAGAGATCAGCAGAGCTGATGGTGACAAAGAGATGTGGTATAGGAGTCTGTGATATGGTGTCTGGAGCCCTCGGAACTGATGCACTTTGGGCTCTTGCCTTATTTCCAGGATGAAAATGGGAAGAAGCTGCCTGATGAGGACATCAGAGCAGAAGCTGACACCTTCATGTTTGAGGGTTAGGGTCCAAATGTGAGGTTAGAGCAGGCACTGCATCCTTGGAAGATGTTGAGGGGGAGCAGCTTTATTTCTCCATTTGATCACTCTTCTTGCAGTTTATAATCGTGTGTGTGCTATCCACTTGGTGGTGCTGAAACAACTCATAGACCCAAGCCTGCCCAACTGCCCTCCAGGCCATAACACCACCGCCAGTGGGCTCTCCTGGACCCTGTACAACCTGGCGAAGTACCAGGAATACCAGGAATGCTGCCAGTAGGAGGTGCGGGAGCTGCTGAGGGACCGTGATCCTGAGGAGAATGAACGGTGAGCTCTTGTGGTTTCTTCTGTAGATCTCGGCTCTGCTCTCCGGATGGGGAAGAGAAGTTCTTTTTGCTAATTCTCCCATTATTGTTCAGTATGCACAGAAGCTGGGTTCAGAAGGGGATATTCAGCTTGGCCAGCAAGAGAAGGGTTGAGACTTATGAGAAAGAAAGATTTGTGTTGCTGAGGGAGCAGTAACAATATATGCATGTGTTCAAGGAATGCACTGCCCCTACAATTCTTTCCCCAGTAGCATCTTTTCCTTCCCTAAGTGCTTGCTCTGCTCATGCACCTTAGTTCCTACTGCACTGCCAGGGCCAGGGTTCATAGGGACACCTGGGTGGTGGCTTATGTGCTGTCCAGTGCTCCAGGGTCATTTTTCATCTTTGTCCATTCATTCATTAAACCCTGTCAATGGTCATCTCACTGGCCCCACCTGGGCTGCAGAGACCCAAAATGGCTCAAGCCAAGACTCTGCCTCACGGAAGCTCCCAAAGGGTGGGAGAATCCTCAATTAGGACACTTGCCCAATTTTTCACCTTTTTAGATTAATGTATTTTATCTTAAACATAATAGTGTATTCCCTGCTTGTACACATATTATGTGTATGTCTACATGTGTTTACAGAGGTCAGAAGATAAGGTTAGATCCCTTGGAAATGGAGTTATGGATGGTTGTTGTAGGAGCCAGCCATGATAAGCTATATATGAGCAGATCACCCAAAGGAAGTTCTTTACTTCCAACCATTATCACCTGCCAGAGTAGGACTCAGACATCCATAAGTTTAATGGGGCCTGAGTCTCAGTAGTTTACCCTGAAGCAATACCTGGTTGCAGGAAGGACCACAAACTGACATTACCCGAGCACCACCCAGGAACAGACCATCCAAACGAAATGCCTAAAGTTCCAACCACTCTAGATAGGATCACCTGCCAGCACACACTCACCAGGACACACCTAGACAAATGTCAGTCAATCAAGGGTCCTGAACCTAAGAAACCCCTCACCCTCACCTTTACTACTGTAAAAACCCAACTCTAACTGAGCTTGGAGCTCTCCATTTATTCCAATATATTGGACATGTGGAGAGACCAAGTTTGCAAATTTGCATAAAATAAAGGCTCTTTGTTTTACACAGGGGACTTGGGCTCCTTGTTGGCTTTTGGGGGACTTCTCAGATTTGGACATAACAGTTGTGAGCCACCATGTGGGTTCTGGGAACCAAACTTACGTCTGCTGCAAGAGCAGTAAGTGTTCTTAACTGTTGGACCATCCGTACAGCCTTCCTTCTTGCTTCTCTGCTTTCATAATTCTTACATATTTGATACTTTAGGGCATTGTTTCAAGATGGTTAAAAGACCAGAGTCAGCAGAGAACTCAGCAAGAGCAAGACCAAGTTCTTCACACAAAGGAGATTTATTTGCCCCAGAGAGACAAAGACAGGGATAGGAGACAAGGGAGAGAGGAGAAAAGGGGAAAAGGAGAAGGCGAAGGGGTTTTTACCTCAGAGAAACAAAGAACTACATCTGGATAGAGAGGAGACAGATGTGCCCCATAGGCAAATGGCAGTTTATAAAGGGAAAAGGGGGGGGGGCATTAGGATAAAGTGGTCTGTTTTGATTGGATGTGTTAATTAGGTGAACCAAAGGGGGCTTTTGATTGCTGGTCTTCAATACTTTGATAACTGGACCTTGGTGGTCTGCCTCAGGAAGAGGAAGTGGCCAAAAGAGGGAATAGACATTGGTGGCTAACTTTAAGGATTAATCTATGGTTTAGTAGGGGGCAGGCACGGGGGGGAGGGGGAGGGCAAAGGGGAAACCTGTCAGCGACACGCTTGGCATGCTCTGGCCTGCTAGAGTCATTCAATGGTTGAGAATAAGGTTTTGCTGATCTACATGGGCTGGCAGCCTCTGTTTTGCTCATGGTTAATTGTGTGTTGGTTTCCTCAGGGACGACCTGGCCTAGCTGCCCTTCCTGACCATGTGCATCAAGGAGAGTCTGCGGCTGCATCCTCCCGTCCCTGACATCTCCCGCGGCTGTACCAAGGACGCTGTGTTCCTGTATGGCCGGATTATCCCCAAAGGCGCCCATGGGACAAGGAAGGAGGATCCTGGGTAGGAAGGCTGACCACCAGGCAATAGAGTCCTGTGGGTACACCCCCTTTCCTCCCCCAGGTATCACCTGCCTCATCAGCATCTTTGGGATTCATCACAACCCATCTGTGTGGCCAGACCCTGAGGTGCTGCCTGTCTTAGTATTTTTTTTCTCCTATATTATGGGGTGATGATTCTAGGAGGGGGGCTGGGCTTTGACACAAGGAATCAGATGCCACCTTCCCTCAAGGCACACAAGCAGGACTCTATCCTTGGCTGTGCTGGGAGATGTCACCTATGTACCATGGCTTTGTGTCTTCTGCCAGGTCTATGACCTCTTCCCCTTTGACCTAGAGAACATCAAAGACAGATCATCTCTGGCTTTTATTCCCTTCTCCGTGGGGCCCAGGAGAGGCCAGAGGGTTTAAGGTGAAGGGGCAGAGTCTGGGACTGAGGATGGGAACAGTGGGGAGTTGAGATGGTTGGTTCTGGGCCTCTTTCCCATTTTCCACTCAAGATTTAAGGTCTGTAGAACCTGGGGTTTGATTTAGGGCAGGGCTGGAGGTCAAGGTAATTTGAAGGTTTTCTAGAAATGGTCAATGAAAGACCTGGAGCCATGAGGGCCCAAGAAGGGAAAGAGAAGAACGAATCAGAAGGTCTGAGAGGCAGTGGGTAGAGAATACAGTGATTGACTGAAACAGGGTGATACTGAGGGCCTCCCATATGAGTTCAGTTGCTGCTGTTAGGGCTCTCAAACATGGCTTCCATCCACACATGATGGGGTCTATCTAGTTTGTATAGGAAAGCAACAGCACCATTCAAAGGCCCAGTGGCCACTCCCACCTTTTCATCTGTATACAGGTGGTAGGGTAGGGTGGGAGCTGGGAGAGCTAGAGCAGCTCTGTTACGAGGGCATCCCACAGTAAAGAGAAGTGGCAGTGGATGGTGGCCGGGTTGGGTGAGGGGTCCTGTGGGGGTCTCTCTGGCTGCCTGGTGCAGGGGATTTGCCATGACAGCCAAGTTAGGATCCAGTGACAGACGAATTCCGTCAGGCACAAAAAACGAGAAAATCTGGTTTGCTGTGGTCGGGGGCTGTAAGTCCCAAAGGGCTCAGACTCTGTAAGAGGTTAGGGTCTTAGACCTGGGGCTGAATTGAAAGCCCAAATAAATACACAACAGTGGGAGAGCACAGCTGAGTCTTAGGGGGGGAAACAGAATCCCAGGGCACCGAGGTGGCTTAGGAGCAAAGAGGTGGCCGGTTGGGACACAGACGAGGAGGAACTGCAAAGTAGGAGGTCATCTACATCCTGGAGGAGTGTGCTAGGACCGAGGTCAAAGGTGAAAAGATCCCAGGCCAAGGTTTCTGGGAATGAGGGCTGTCCCAGAAACCCCGAAGGAAAACAGTCCATGTGAACTAACTGCAGGTCTATGTGTCAGGGTCCTCCCAGGTGAAGGCAAAGAGAAAAGAGGAGCCAGCACGTAGAGGGACAGTGCCAAAGGCATCTTTTTAGGTCCAGGATGGTAACGTGGGAAGTTGTAGCAGGAATGTTAGAAAGAAAGGTGTGTGGGCTGTTGACCACTGGGTGGATTGGAATAACTGCCTCATTAATGGGGCGGAGGTGCTGAACTAATTGGTAAGCACTGGAGAGAGTGGGACTGTTGCAGGGTGAACTAAAGGAGTTAAAAGTTCCTGAGATGGGGGCTGGAGAGATGGCTCAGTGGTTAAGAGCATTGCCTGCTCTTCCAAAGGTCCTGAGTTCAATTCCCGGCAACCACGTGGTGGCTCACAACCATCTGTAAAGAGGTCTGGTGCCCTCTTCTGGTCTGCAGACATGCACACAGACAGAATATTGTATACATAATAAATAAATAAATATTTAAAAAAAAAAAGTTCCTGAGATGAAAGGCAGGTAATAATGGGCTTGAGGTCTGGGCGATGGGTTTTGGAAATAGGAAACGGGTCTGGATGGGAAGTGGGGGGCCTTAAAAGCTAACTAGGACTGGCTGGTGTTGAGTACCAACTACCGGGGTGAAGACATCCCATGTTTGGGGTCAACTGGATCCGGGAGGGTAGGGACAGGACAGTCTGGGGTAGGGACCTGTGAGGCAATGAAGGGAAGAAGAAAACGGGAGTCAGGAGAGTGTGGGGGCCAAGGTGAGTACAGGCCCAAAGCAGCTGAGAATACCACAGCCAAGTAGAGTTACAGGACAAATGGGTATGACTAGAAAAGAGTGTGAGGAGAATCACCCTGCAAGAATGCAGGGAAGTGGCATGGTCATAGACAGAAAGGAGGGAGTCCCATCCATCCCTGTGACAGAAATTGGCAAGGGAACTGTTGGACCCAAGTGGAAGGTCAAGATAGAATAGCATTCTTGTCCGCCAGAAAGGTGATGGAGTTACGCACTACCCTAGGTTCAGTGAGGGTGATCAGAGTCTCCAAGTCTGGATGGGGTCAATCCTTCACTAGGCTGAGGAACTCAAAGGCTGGAAGAGTCTCAGATGCTGGTGCTGGTGAGGCTGGACCTTCGTGGCATGGCAGAGAATGAGGCTGCATGGGTGCATTCTGATTTCCAGTGTCCAGGCTGCCAGTAGACACTGGGTCAGGGCTGCACTGGGATCAGTGTCTTTCCTGGCTGCATTTGAAGTGGGCCCCTGGTGGAGTTGACCTTGGCTGGGCTCTGGTGGGATGAAGCCTTGCGGACTTCCCTTGTCCCTCTTTCCGTGTGTTGATGGTCTCAGGGAGCATAGCCTTCCGCTGCAACTGAGTTTGTCAGGAAGACTCAGTTGCTTCCTCTCGGGCATTAAAAACCTTAAAAGTCATTTTAACCAATTCCTGTTTGGGAATTTGGAGACTCTCCTCAGTCTTTTTAACTTTTTTTTTCTAATATCTGGTTTTGACTGAGAAATGAAATGGGTGGCTAGGACCGTGGCCCCCACTGGGGAGCCTGGATCAAGGTGGGTATATTGAACCATGATGTCTTGTAATTGATTTAGAAAAATGGCTGGATTTTCATCAGATTGCTGTGTAATTTCTTGAAGTTCATCAAAATTAACAATTTTCTTCAAGACCATCTCAATACCCTGAAGGAGGCAGTGAACCATGAGGTCCTTTTGCTGGTGACCATTTTAACCTTGCTGAAAGTCCCAGTATGGTTTTGTAGCTGACACCACCATATCACGCACAGGGACTGTATTGTCCACTAGGTGGGTTTGGTCTGCATATTGTCTAGCTGCTGCCTGAATCCGGCCTCACTCCTCGGGTGTGAGAGTGAAGGCCTGGGTGATATAGAGGTCATGCTAATCCTTCTGTCTATATCAAAAAGTCCCAAGCCTGTGAACTGACCTGGCATGACCTCTATATCAGGATCTCTCACAGAGAAAAAAGTGGTTGGGAGAAAAGGAGGGGGCAGAGGAGAGTTGGAGTCTGTCAGGACCAAGAGAAGGCACAGGGAGGGTTCAGGGGGAGTAGCCCAGTGTGTGGATGGGGACCAGGGTGTAGATTGTGGCACTGAAGAATGGGGAGGGAATAGAGAGGGAGGAGGGGCAGTAAGAGGGAGGGTGAGAGAGGCAGGGGGGTAAGGGGAGGGGAGTTGGCCCTCAATCTTTGTCCCAGAGAGAAAGTGAGGAGGGGTGGGTAAAGGGAAGAAGGCTGACCACCGAGTGGAGCATGTGTAGGTGTAGGAAGGGGCAGGATTTAGGGGAGGGGCAAAGACACCAATGACTCAGGCAGCAGGGATAGGGCGGAGTGTTCAGAGTTTAAGTCCCCAGAGAAATGGGGGTATGGAGGTACCACAACCCTAGCCAACAAAACCTGAGCCATGGGGCACTGGCTACAGAGGGAGGGGTGGGAGCATGGGAACCCCCAAAACCCTGGATGTAAGGGAGCTCAGATCATTTGTCCATACACCTACAGAAATTCTCAAGATCATGGAGGATTTTAAGTCAGGATTCCCCTCTAGTGGCCATCTTGATTGGTTATCAAGAATGTACTGAGACCAGGTCACAGAGCTAAAGAAAATCAGGCGTTCTGGACATACTGTGTCAGACAGCCCCAATCTGGGTAAATTTTACAGTAGACACCCCAGGGATGACCTGCAGTTACCCATTTCCAAGCCTGTGCCAGAGACTAAAGACTAAAGCAATATGTCCACCGCTATATCCTGGGATTGAGGGGTGGGTGTTGATGTTGCCTTTGGGCCGGATGTCTTCTCTAAAGGTTCCCACAGAACAAAGATGGTCTTTGCTCTGGAAATGGATTGGGGCTACCAGCACTGCAGTGGCTTGGCAAGAACCTCAAGAGTCTTTGACCCAGATGTCTTGACCTGGAAGAGGTCCCGGACCTCTGTACAAGTGGTGTGGCATGGAAATGGGTGAAGTACTGCAAGTCAAAAGTCAATCCTGTCTCACCAAGAGGGAGATAAAGGAATGGCCTTCCACGTGGCCGGGGGACCAGGTCTGCTCAACCGGAAGGCTCAACTCGATTTGGCACCAAGATAATAGGTTTTCTGTACCCCAATAATAGGTTTCTCCGTTGGTCAGTAAGCCAGATCAAGCCAGATTTAAAAGTAAAAGATCAGGTTTATTTGGGCAAAGCACTCCCTGGTGACCCTCCACCCCCAGAGATCTCTCTGCTGTCTGTCTCTGTATCTTTCCCTTCCTTCCCTCTACACTCCCAACACCCTCTTTCTAAATAAAACTTCATACTCCCCAAGCTCTCTCTGCATGGCTTATTCTGTTTGCTGTCCACGGTCCCCCCACCAGCAGTGGGATCTGCCAGGGTCACTAGTGCCATAAATCTGTCATTGCCTCAGTCATCCATGGCCAGATCTAGGAGGTCAGCTGAAGAGCCATCTGGGCTTGATGTCCCGTGTCATGAGGGACATGGGGGCAGCCAACACCTCAGTGCCCTTCTTGATGGCACCTTGGACATAGTCTGGATGGTTTATGAGGGACCAGACAGGCCCGGGTCCAGTGACCCTCCTGACTGCATTTGAAACAGGAGCCCAGAGGTTCTTGGGCCTTGGGAGGTCAGGGAGCCTGGGCAGTTGTTGTGGCCAATTGAAAGGCCTTTACTAGCTTCAGGTATTTTTGGTTTGAGGCTTTTTCATCTCTCCCATAAGATACCTTAAGGGCACTGCTAAGATTATGGAGTCATGGGTCCTTTCTCTAGATGTTTAAGTTTGGCTCTAATATCAGGGAAACTGGGAGAAGAAATAAGTCATTAGGAGTTGTTTTCTCTCTGGGTTCTCAAGATCCGTACTGGTATATTGTCAGAGGGCCTTTGTAAAGCAGTCTAGGAGCTGAGATAGGGTATCAAGTTTGTTCTGGATGACTTCTTGGATTTTTTCATAAATCACCTCTTAAAGGGTAGCCAGTCAGGAGGCAAGTTACAAACTGATCCCCAACAAGGATGCCCCTTGGGGTGTTGTAATTTCATTTAGGGCCCTGATCGGGTAATCCTTCAGTTCAGCCCTGACTGGGTGGGCAGCCTGTCACCGAGAAAGGAGAAGGGGAAACCAGAGAGGCTGGAAAGAAGAGAAGGGGCTGTGGGCTGAGGCTTGTTAGTGTGATGGAAAATAATGGCAGAATCATCTTACTTGGACCTCACAGCTAGGAGGAGTTGTTTTCCCTTGAATGGCTTATGTCATGTGGTCACTTTTATCAAGATGGAAGTGAAATCATTTGACTAAGTTTGTCCTTTCTAACCCTAGCAAAGACATGTCAGCCATGTGGTGACCTCCATCCCAGTATAGGGGACAACAGCTAAGGTGGCAGCAAACCACATTGTTTCCTTTAAGATTACTTCTGTATATAGACTTTTTAACTATGATGTTAGGCTAACTATGGTGCTGAGTTTTAAGTTAACCCTTTTGTTACCAATTTTTACAGGGTTTTAATCATACTCAATATGCTTACAAATCTTGAGGCACAGGAAGTTTACACAATAGTTTTACAAATCTTGAGATAAGATTTATACCTTAGCAAAAGTTTCATAGTTAAACCACAACCAAAGGAGTACGAGATGATGAGTAGCAATATTCCTATTGGAAATGGTCTGTCTCTTTATTTTGTTTTGTTTCCCTTTCTCTGTCACACAGCAGATGGCTCACGATATGGGACAGAGATTTTAGAAGAAACCTTTAAACAAGTGTGCTTGGGTCTAGAGGAGGAGAAGCCATACCTTAACTCTAGAGCCAGATTTTAATTCAAGTGGGACAGCATAAAACAACAGTCTAATGCCATGCATACCTAAAAGACACCGGAACCCCTATAAAACTGAATCTAGTAAGCCGAGAACAAAGAAGGCTTGTAGATAGGAAATTTTCATGTTCTGGCTGTAGACAGAGGATGCTGCAGGAAGGAACTAAGAGAAGAACCAGCCAGTAACGAGTGTGTGCAGGGTGTGTGCATGTTTGAAAGGTATGCTCCTTTGCGTTCTCCCGCTCCTGCTAGGTCTCTGTCCCAGCTCCCACCTTGCAACAAACTTAAACATCCATCTACGGTAACTTAAAAGACAGGACGTGTGTGCTTGGGGAGGAGACAAAAACAAGCAGGGCTTGGAGAAGAGAAAATAGAAATAGGGAACTGGGAAATTTCTTTTTATTTCCCTGATGCTTTCAGTATTTGTAAAGGTCCCAGACAATATTAGGCTCTAAGGTGTCATTAGGTGGTTCTTTTGGTTATTTAAGGGGTATTGAAGCCTAATTTGATTGCAAAAGTGAATTAATTTAGGGCCCTTTAGGTAGGGAGTCTGTTGGAGAGGCTGGAGGTTTTTTTAAGAGGCATTGCAAGGGGAATGAGAGTGTACAGAAGACACTTTCCCATGGATGAGAGAACGGGAGGAAAATGTCACTGCAGTCTGAAGTTGTGGGTGTCCCCATGACTCAGAGAGGACTGAACAAGGACCAAGCCATTTAGTGGGTTGTCACCACACTCAACGGGGGTCAGGGACTTAGCCTGGCTAAGTCAACAGAAAGACTTGGTGCCTGTACCAGGGCTCTTGTAGAATGGAAACTGAGCTCTAGCGGGAGGGGTCACATCTACAGAAAAGGGTCAGGGAATGGAGTCACAAAAGCCATGAGGGTCTAAAGGAGCTGTGGGATTATGGGCAGCTTCAAGGGGAAGGTGGAAGAAGAGAGCAGGAAGGGGTGCAATAGCCTGATTTAGCTTAAGGAAACTGCAGGATTGAAGCTCTATGAGGTGTGGGTTGGGGTTAGGTAAAGAGGGCAATCCACAGCCTTAAAGACCGTGACTGGGGACACTCCTTCCTCCAAGAGTACCAAAGGGGTTCCAGATAGTGAACAGACACTTCCTCAGACACGGGGAAATGTTTATACCCACCCAAGGGGAAATTTACCTAATTGCTGATGGTGGATGGGGTGCTGAGCAATCGGTGAGCCATAAGGTGAGTCTGTCGTGGATGGAGATGAAGGATAGGATCCCAGTGTAGCTTAGACCATGAGGGAAATACAGACACTAGGAGAACCTATTCAGTCACAGAACCAATATAAATGTTACAGCTTGGATGGAAAGGTATCCTGGCAACAGGGGGCCAAGGAATACCACAAAGACGCACTGCACAACAAACCTTACACAAAGATTTATTGGGAGGGGAAAAAAAAACCAGGACGGTGACTGCCTCTGTTCATGTGAGAAACAGCAGCAAATAGAACAGGACACAGGGCTTATATAGAGACTCTTGGGAAAGGGGTGGAACTTCTTCAGGGTGGAGCTTTCCAGGATGGAGATTGGTGGGACTATTCAAAAGGCAAATATCCCCAGTGCCCTGAAATTTGTGTGATTTCAAGTGGGTGAGCCCAGTGATGTTATCAGCTATATTATCACTGTATAAACCTGTGGACCACAGCAATGATTCTAATTTTTCTTCTACATATATCCATAAAAGAAGAGGCTGCAGAAGAAAAAATAAGGGGCTAGAGAAGTGGCTTAGCTGTTAAAAGCGTGTAGTGCTGTTGTAGAGGACTGGGGTTCAGGTCCCAGCAACAGCTCACAATTACCTGTATGATAAGGGAGTCCCCTCTGTATGCTGTGATTACCATTGATAAATAAAGGAACTGCCTTGGGCCAATACCAGAGTTATAGGGGAACAAAGGTAGGCAGGGAAAACTAAATGGAATGCTGAGTGAGAGGAGGAGGAGTCAGAGAGAAACCATGGAACCGCTGGAGACAGATGCTGGGAACTTTACCCGGTAAGCCACAGCCACGTGGTGATATACAGATGAACAGAAATGAGTTAAAGTAATATAAGAGTTTGCCAATAAGAAGGTAGAGCTAATGGGCCAAGCAGTGACTTAATACAGTTTCTGTGTGATTATTTTGGGTGAGGGAAACAGCAAACACTGCACTAAGTGCTCCCTCTATGCAAAAGTTCCAGAAACAGCTTAAAAGGTGGAGGACTTGCTTGACAAATGGTACACCCCAAGGGCTAAGAAAAAGAAACAATAACAACAAAAACCAAAACAAAACAGGAAACAGCCATGCAGGCAGTACCCCAGTGTGCACATGAAGCCTGACCAAATCTCTCCTGCAACTCCTTTCTTCCCCTCTACCTTCTTTTTTTTTAAAAAAATATTTATTTATTTATTTATTTATTTATTTATTTATTTATTTAGTATACAATATTCTGTCTATGTGTATGCCTTCAGGCCAGAAGAGGGAACCAGACCCCATTACAAATGGTTGTGAGCCACCATGTGGTTGCTGGGAATTGAACTCAGGACCTTTAGAAGAGCAGGCAATGCTCTTAACCTCTGAGCCATTTCTCCAGTCCCCACTACCTCACCTTCTCATTCTAGTCATGGCTGCCTGGTATTTTGATGCAGCCAATCAGAATGCGTGTAGCCATATATGGGAAACAAAAAATCAAAAATGTTCAAAAGTCTTAACCCTGCTACATTTGAGGGTCTCATTGCTTGGGTAATGAGAAACCCATCAGAAACCAGACCTAATGAACTTCTCCCTGGTAAAAGAAACCTAGGGGTCCTGTCTCTTAGATTGGGAATCCTGCTATATCATGACTTCCAGGGTATGATGCAGAGGCAAAGCATAGGCTAGAGCAGGAGCCACATACAGAATGAGAGGCATATCCATAGACTTAGAGCAAGAGTCAGCCCTAGACACTGGTCCAGAAAATGCCTCGGGAGCAGACTGCTCACTGAAGAGCGACTCCAAGCCACACAGAAGCTGGGAAAAGAGCTTGAGTGTTGCCAAGGGGGAGCCTACCTATCAGGGGTCTGCTGTTTCAGTGAGTAGTACACACGTGGGTGGACTGGGAATAGAGATTTGTGCCCTTATACCCCAGTCTCAAAGGACCACAGCTATCAGCCATGTGGTGGTGACATATACCTTCAATCCCAGCACTTGGGAGACAGAGGCAGAGGTTTTTTGTGAGTTCAAGGCCAGCCTGGTCTACAGAACAAGTTCCAGAACAGCCAGGGCTACACAGAGAAACTCTGTCTCAAAAAACAAAAACAAAAACAAAAAAACCCAACATATATTAAGGTCTACTTTAAATTTGACTCAAAAATTATGGTGGTGGTTTTGTTCTCTCCAGTGGGGATTAACAATAGATGTCTCATGTAGGGCTCAACACAGCTTGGTTTTATTTTTTCATTCTTCTCAAGCTGCTTCTAGAGCAAAGGATATTTGGAGTACTGATGGTCCATTTTCCTGCTCTGAACAGGCTTTGAGAGTCTGCTTAGGACTGGGATGGTGAAGGAATTCAGGGTGGAGGAAAGTAGAATTGCAGGTCCCTAGAGCTGTGCTACAACTGCCTGTGTGATTTTTCAAAACAAACCCAGGCCTGCTTGTCACTGACTGCTGTGGGACATGTTGGTCTCCTGAGGGTGGAGGAGATTCCCTTTTTGCTGGCAGAATTGGCAATAACAATAATACTAATATAAGGAAAAGTACAATTCCATAATTATATTAATGTAACCAAATACTATTTCCTTAAGAAGCCTTATTAGTAGTTCAAAGTGGGAGACTATATGTATATGTTTGTATGTATGAATATGTATGAGTGTGTGCATTTGTGCAGGTGTATGTATATGTATTTTGTATGTGCATGAAGGGAGGTAATATAGCCTGGAAATTTCCTGTGAGCCTATTTGTGTATGTGTGTGTTTATACAGTGCATTGGTATGTGTGTATGTGTGTATATATGTATATATGTGTATATGTATGTATGTGATATGCATATATGTGTATGTGTGTGTATAATGTATACGGTCTGAGGATATGTATGTGTGTGTATGTATATATGTGTATATGTTGTATGTGTGTATATGTATACAGTCTGAGGATGTGTGTATATGTGTATTACTGGGCCACTGAACTGTCCATACTGGGCTGTGCATACCGCTGGGGCAGCTGTTGGAGCCCTCTGGCCTTGCTCCCAGGTCAGGCCTTTGCAGTGCAAGCTCCACAGTCCACACCAGCACTGTCTTGGGAGCAGCTCCGAGATCTCAGGGGTGTGTGTATGTGTGGAGAAACACCGTATTCCTTTGGTCTTGGTGGGGTGGTTAAGAAACAGGCTCAGTACTGTGTCTCCCAGACCCCCACTGAACTGAGCCCCAATGACCATAGTGCACACCTTCCTCAGCAAGCGGCTGTAGAACCTTGCTTTGTCTGAGGCTCACTGATGTCAAGCCTGATGTTCAGAGCTTTCCTAAAAGGCTACTGAGGGTCAGGGAATGCACAAGGGATGGTTGAAGATAGCATATTCCCTGACAGCTATGGCAAAGGGACCCAAGAATCTTACCTATGCCTGACTATGTCTTTATTCCTTCACAGAAGTAATGTCAAGCACAGTCTAGATGCTGGCCACAGTTGGTGCTAACAGGAAACTCATAGTCTTCACACCAAAGTACATTGTGTCTCACAAGGCAGGCATATGGAGTTCTACTATGCACCAACCATGGTGTTAAACCGTTTCTCTTTTGAATATTTAAATAATCAATGTACAAAATAGTAAATATTACCATTTAATTTTTTTAAATTAATTTTGTCTGTCCATATGTCTGTGTAGTATGTGCATGCAGAACCTTTGGACTCGAAAAAAGGCGTTGGGTACCCTGGCAACTCAGTCACAGACAGTTGTGAGCCACCATGTGAGCACTGGGAATCAAACCCATTGAACCATTGCTCTGGCCATTGCTGGAGTGATTTGCTGGGTAAATATTTTTGTAAGTGCTGTCTATGCTTCATATAAGAACAAGAAAGGCCCTGAACTCTCCTGCCTGGACTTTATCTGCAGATAGCGGCTCACAGCCTCACTCACACACCCCTCCTCCTTTCACACCCTAGCTCCAGCCCAGCCCAGCCTCAGCAGCGTTCTTCTAGCTTGACTATTGATCCCTGGAATCTGATCTGGGAACTCAGTTATTGGACAACTTCTGGAGGAAATGTGGCTACCAATCTCCTGTGTTCCTTGGAGGCAAGTCTTGACTGCTGTCTGGCTGTGGACAGAGGTATTCCAGATCTTCCCAGTACAGCACCAAGAAATCCTGCAGGCCTTTCTCCCACACATAGGAGCTCCGGAGAAGTTCTGGGACATGCCTGACCCTGGCCTCCTGGCACCCGAAATCCCAAGTTAATGATTGTTTAAAAGCACAATATACCTTGCCTTTGGAAGAGTAGAAGGGCCAAAAAGGTGGGGCTCAGTGCCACCTTTGCCCACAGCAGTGTTGCCTCCCACCACATGTGGGATTGGCCAAGTTCTGGGGATCTGTCCTCCCTGCTCAGTGTGACCCTGACTCAGTTCCACTGTGCGGCTGACCGGCTCAACCCACTTTTCTTGGCCTCCTGCCCAGGCCAGGAGGAAACAGTCCGGCCTGGGAAGGATTGGCTGGCACAGATGAGCCCAGCCTCCCATCATTTCCTTTAGGCAATGACTCAAAGACAAAGAGGCTGAGAAGAGAGAGAGGAGCTGTGGGAGACACACCGTTCCTGCGAGAAGGTGCCAGGCTGGGGGAGATGGAGTTGAAGGGTACTATCCTGGGTTAGAGAGAGACCTGCCCATGTCTGGGGTGGTGTTGTGGAGCCAGATGGCTAAAGAAGGGTGGCCACAGTGATTAGGCTGGCCATGAATATATGGTGGCTTCTGGGTAACAACTCCTTCTAGTACCATTCATGCAGTCTGGGACACTGTTCAGACTCCCCTGTCCCTTTTTTTCCTTTCCATCTGCCTCTTGCCCTACTCCTCAGGTCCTATTTTACTGCCTCTCCCCTGCATTGGGTCCCCACCATCACATGATTAGACACCACGATTCACCGTCTCCATGACCACTGTCACAGGATGCCCCTGTCCATTTCTGGAGACTCAGGAACTCAGATTCTATCATCTATCTTGTAGGATGCGACATCTGGACCTATCCTGGCTGGGGCTGGGGCCCATGTCGGCCTCACCATGGCTTCTCTTTTTCTTGGTTGGGGCTTCCTGGCTCTTGGTCCGCTGCCTCACCCAGATCTTCACTTTGTATGAAAAGTGTCGTCGTCTTCGTGGCTTCCCTCAGCCACCCAAGCGGAGTTGGTTTTGGGGTCACTTGGGCATGGTGAGTGTGGGGTATGAGGGTGCAGGGACCTCCCAGTGGTCAAGCGGTTGGTAGTGGGGTGGCCTGGGATCTGGTATGAGGGGGCACCGACAGATTGGCTTGGGTTAGGGGCTGAGGTTTGAGGGTGTAGAGGTTCCCCCATCGGATCAGGCAATTGGCGGTAGGATGGATTAGGGTCTTAGTGTGTTCCATCTCAAGCTTTTCTCGCATCCCTGTTTGCTGGAGACCGGCTTGTGGGAGGGAGCTCAGGTCCCAGAGACGATGTGTAGAGTCGGAGTCATGATCTGGGGTTGAATCAGGGTGGCTGCCAGCAGCATTTAATCAAAAAAGAACACATCATTTACACTCTATAGTTGCACATGAGATTAAAAGGGAGAGGAGGGGGCATGTGAGCTGGGTGTGGCTTGAGATCAGGGGATGTGGAATCTGGTATTGCCATAGGCAATAGGTACCAGTCATGTTAATAAAAGGGCCACAAGTTCATTTTACCAGAGATAAGGAGAAGAACTGTTTTATCAAGCATGGACTTTCCTCAAGCCCAGAGAGAATGGAGACCTTGGGAAAAGGACTTCTGGGGAGCAGACACACTACACTTTCTTAGTCATACTGTATGGACCTGTTCTCTTCATAACGCTCCCGAAGGGAAGGTCCTGGTGCCTTACTCTTTTTCCATTATACCGTATAATTCTGATTTCTCTGTATTTATTTACTGAATTCTTGCCCTTAATGGCCTCAGGCTCTGAATCTGAACTGTAGGCATTTCATCCTTGGGATCAGGAGTGTCTAGTGAACTTTTAACATTCTTGTTCTTGGTGTAATTAGGAGGGCACAGTGAAATTCCCAGTTCCACTGAGGTGGGGATGTTTTACCAAAAAATTATTTTGTTTAGAAAGGCCACTACTGTACACATTTTTATCCTTTATCAAAGCCCGCACAAAATTTCCCAAAGGGGAATGCATTAATATTGATAACCATTAAAAATGAAAGCAAAAAGGTGCTGGAAACGTGTGGTCTACAATGTCAAAATGCTGAAACTTTGTCAAGCAGCAACAGTGGCCATGCAGTCCATGCCACCTGCTCTCCATTCCTAATCTGCTCTGGATTTATTTCTAGCCATTTTTCATGTTTGTACACACTGAAGGGCTCCCAGCACATGCCACACAGAGCCAGGGCCCCTCACATTCTTTCACTGTCTGCAGCTTAGGCCTCCCACAGGGCCCTCATTCAGAGTCATCTTCCTGTCTGGTCCCTTTCCTTCTGTCAGTCCATCTTTGGGTTTCTACTTTATTCCAGAAGGGACTTCTATGCCTCCCCCAATATACCTAGGGCCATAGGAGCGTTCTGCTCTGACCCTGACCTCCTGGATCATATCTTGCTTGGATTGCTCTTTTCCACTTAGATGGCTCACTGGGGCCTGTTGCACAACCTGGATGAGAGCGTACACTTATCCTCCTGTGAGCCTTCCTGCGCTCTAACCTTTACCCAACACTTGGACTTTGACATAGGTCCATTCTCTCCACTGGCCGACCTGGTCTTCATTTACAACTTGCAGAGCTCACGGCATGCACACAAGTCCTTGCACCATGCACAGTGCCCTCTGCCCTATGGGCAGTTGCTTATTAGGTGAGCTGCTACTCTCATGGAGACTTAGCGGTTTCCTCTGCTGTCCTGGGGTCTGTTGAGGCTGTGCCACCTATAGAGGCTCCAGTGTTTGAACCCTTCTCCATAGGTGAAACTGAAGACTTCTGCAGTCGGAAGAGCACGTGAGAGAAACCTTGAGGAAAAACCCTGAGGTCACAGAGTAGTCCACACATGTCTCTATCAGGACCTTGCCTTGAGGCTTCACCTGGGGCTGGAATTGATTCTCTCTGAGAAAATTAATCTTCTCAAGACAAATCTTCTCTGAGGCAGACAGTGTGACAATATTACTCTTTCCTGACCATAAGGGTCACTCTTGGTACTGAGAAATGACTGATAGGGACAGAGTAAGAAGAAGCAGGTATTTCCTCCTCCACTCTGCAACATCCAGACGTGTTCACTGCAGAGGCTGTGTCACCTCCAGAGGCTTCAGGAGGAACCTGCTGAGGTGCTGAGGAAGGTGCATTAGTGATCTGCAGAGGAGCAGAAGCAAGGCATGCACATACATGCACACACAAACAGTAACGCAAACACCCCCCACAAATGCATGCACACATACATGAATATACACATTCACATATGCATGCAGACACATCATCTTGCACCAGCTAGCAATAGGGACAAATTTTTAAAAATTCATCACTGGGTGATTTTTGTCATTTTATCCACACTATAGAGTACACTTAGTCAAACCATCATGGCAGAGCCAACTGCACATCTACATGATGAGAGACCACATACCCACTCACAGCATACAAACCTGTTCCTTGTGATGCTATTGAGGAGACTGCAGAAAATCTTTAGATCATGATATTTACTTAATTAAACATATATAAACATGAGAATTGTATAAGCAAAAAATTGTAAGCCATAGATAATCTTCAGGTCTGTTATAATTTTATGTGACCAACGTAGTATTTACAGTCTGTTGTTGATTAAAAATTCATTATGTGGGCTGGGGAAAGAGCTCGGTGCTTAAAAGCACTGGCTGCTCTTCCACAGGACCTGGGTTCAATTACCAGCATCCACATGGCAGCTCACAACTGTCTGTAACTCCAGTTCCAGGGGATCCGACACCCTTACACAGCCATACATGCAGACAAACCACCAATGCACATAAAATAAATAAATGAGTCATTAAAATTCTTTATGTAGCACAATTCTATACATAGCTATGTAGATAAACAAATACACACATATAGAATTATAGCATGTACAGGTATATAAATGAGAAAGAGGAGCTAAGGAGTGATAGATGATAGGTGATAAATGATAAATAGATGACAGGTAGGTAGGTAGGTAGGTAGATAGGTAGGTAGATAGATAGATGATAGATAGATAGATAGATAGATAGATAGATAGATAGATAGATAGAGAATTTGGACTTATGCAACTGAGAAATCCTACAATGCCACACGCAAATTAGAAGACCAGGAAGCTGGTGGTCTAACAATGCAGTCGAGTAAGGAGTAAAGAGGAGTGTCAGATATAAATGCTGGAGTACAAAGGTCAAAGATCCAAGTTTAGACCTGGGTGTCTCAGCTTTAGAAGAAAGGGTGAATTTTCCCTTCCTCTATCTCTTGCTTCATTTGGATCCTCAGTGGATTGGATGGGGCTCCCCACACTGTGCATGGTGGATCATCCTGACTCCGTCTACAAGGTGAACACTGATGTGTTCTGAAAACACCATCACCAATACAGTCAGAAGTCAGGTTGCATCCTCTTTTGTGGGCAACTGTTAGCTCTGCTAATCTTATCCCTGAAAAAAGCCATCTCAGAAAGGATTGCCCTTGTCTATTTTTTTTCCAGTCCCCTCCCACAGAAGAAGGCATGAAGGAGCTGACTGAGCTGGTGGCCACCTATCCCCAGGGTTTTATGACCTGGTTAGGTCCGATAGTTCCCCTCATCCATTTATGTCACCCTGACATCGTCCGATCTGTCGTCACTGCCTCAGGTATCTACCCCCAGGAGCTGCTGGTGGTGTGGCTGTGGGAATCTGAGAGCTTCTGGTCCTGGCTTCCGTGCTTCTGTGTGGCCCCTGCAGTAATCTCATCTTTCCTTCTGCTGTACCTCTCAGCCATCCTGTTCTTTCACTGCTGTCCTTTCTTCCCTCTCCGTCCTAGCATTCTTGGTACCCCTGGGATGCCAGGAGACCACGAGCAAAGCTCGGTCCTAGAGGGACCCAGTCTTGAAGAGATGGACACTCCAACCACTTGTGGTCAGGGATCA
This sequence comes from Neodon shergylaensis, assembly GCA_025134845.1. NCBI lineage: Eukaryota > Metazoa > Chordata > Mammalia > Rodentia > Cricetidae > Neodon > Neodon shergylaensis. Next base: position 162,209 of record JABTXL010009450.1, on the reverse strand, counting down.
CCCTGGAGAAGATGAGCAATGGCAGAAGGGAGAAGTGAGATCTCTGCTAGGGCATGTGGAGAGGTTTCCTGGAGGAGGAGATATGTCTAGACCAGACACGACCAGAGGACAGACCAGGGAAGGTCTAGGAGAGACAGAGCTAGGCATCTGGAATGAAGACATAGTAGCGGCAGGCTGTGCAGGGCCTATGTATGACTGCAGCCCCTCCTGTTCCCGGCTTATGCTAATGAGGGATCTAGCTGCTATGTCTCTATTCCTTCTCTTCCTGTGTTTTGCCCATCATATGGTCATTGCTCACCAACTAGGCCTATAATCTCTCTTAAGAAATTACACTCCAGCCTGGCCCACTTAGCCTGCTCTTTGACATTACCATACAGCATGGGGCAGGCTGAGGAGAGAGCGAGCAGTCTTCTGTAGTGACCTGACACTAGCAACTGCCAAGCTGGCCCCTGGCTCTCTCTGCATGGCTAGATCTCTGATAGGTGTGGGTGGTGAAGACTCCCCTGGTTTGATCGAAGGAAATAAAGGGAATCTAAAGACTATAAAGACCTGGGAGGATGGTCTTCCAGCATGGCTGGACCCAGCTTTTAAGCAATGACATCGGAATCTGTGTCCTTAGGTCTGTTTTACCTTCATGTAGTCCATTTTCCTTTGCACAAAAGCCTTTTCATCCAAGTCCAAATGATGATCCTCAGACGTTCATTTCCAGGGGAAGCTTGCCTTCCTTCTGGACTTCCCAGGCATTCTTGGCTTATAATAAATTTTAATGTCCAAGCCTGAGACACAGGACAAATCCCTTTTTAAGTCACTCTGTACCAGGCTTTTTCCATTTGGACCACCAACCAGTTCCCAAATCATGACACAGAGACTTATTAGTTTTGAATATTCAGTCTGGCTAGTTTTTAAAACTTAAATTAACTTGTTTCTCTTTATCTATGTCTTGTCTCAGGGATTTTACCTTCTTTCTTTCTGTATATTTTACTTTCCTGCTGTTTGTTTGTCTGTCTGGCGACAGGCATCTCCTTTGTTCTCTCCTACTCTTTCTCTTGTTCCTCCCAATTGTCTGAGGCTAAATTTCCCCTCCTATTTATACTCTCTGCCTGCTACAGGCCAATTAGCTCTTTATTAGACTAATCAGGTGCCTTAGGCAGGCAAGGTAAAAAAAAAAAGCAACATGTAGAAGGAGCTGTGGGCTGCGGCCTGGCTCCCGGCTAGCTTTACCCGAAATTATCACATGGAAACTGTATTCATTTAAACACTGCTTGGACCATTAGTTCTAGCCTCTTATCAGCTAATTCTCACATCTCTATTAACCCATTTCTAATTATCTGTGTAGTACCACAAGGTGGTGGCTTACTGGGAAAGATTCTAGCCTATGTCCATCTTGGGCGGGAGCTTCATCGCATCTGCCTCACTGCCTTCTACCCAGCATCCTGTTCTGTTTACTCCGCCTACCTAATTTTCTGTCCTATCAAAGGGCCAAGGCAGTTTCTTTATTAACCAATGAAAGTAACACATAGACAGATGACCCTCCTCCATCAGCAACACATCTTTCATAATTAAACAAATGCAGTGTAAACAAAAGGAACGTATTTTTGCCTATATAAAATAATATCCCACAATATCACTGCCAATGTTTGGTCTGGGAAAGTGTTGAAATCCTGGTACTAGTGCCTGGAGACACATGAGCAAGGATTCAGGCTATGGATACACTGTCCCACGTTATAGTCTCAGATATTCCACTTATTAACCATAACCCTAACCTTAATTCTAACCCAAACACTAACCCCAACTCTATCCCTAACATTAACCCTAACCCTCTAATCCTAACCCTAACCCCTAATCCTAACCCTAACCCTCTAATCTTAAACCTAATGTTAACCCTAACCCTAACCCTCTAATCCTAACCGTAACCTTAACCCTAACCCCAACCCTAACTCTAACTCTGACTGTGGGCAAGGGACTTGAGGGCCTGAGTTGCAGTCTGGAGAATGGGATGGAAGAGAACCCAGGTTAATGCTGTGTTTGGAAGCATAAGTGTGACTGTGTCTTTCTGTCCCTCTAACTCAAGGGCTGAGGATTAGTGGGAATAAAAGATATTTGGAGGAATCCTAGGCAGGGTTCAGCACAGAGAACGAGAAAGTGTTGGACAGAATTCTCAGGGCTCTATCTGCCTCTTGCATAGCTAATCCACTTCTCTGGTAGCCTCTTTCCTCTGACTCCTAGGGAGGAAGAAGGTGTCCTTTACCACCATCCTAGTGTGCACTATTGGGCATGCATGCTGGAGGAGCCCTGGCTGGTGGCCATCTGTGCAGTCTTCAGATAGGGATTGGGTTTTAAAACAAGGTTTCTCTGTGTAGTCCTGGCTGTTCTGGAACTAGCTTTGTAGATCGGGCTGGCCTCCTGGAGATCCACCTGCCTCTGTCTCCTGCATTCTGGGATTAAAGGCGTGCACCACCATGCTCAGCATCTTCCTGCTTTCATGATGCCCCTCCTCTCTGCTACAGATGGGCACTGCACTGGCTCACTGCTGAAGTATCTGTTCTCTCTCCAGTTGGTCAGGTGATCTGAGGCAGCCTTGCTAGGTAGCTGTGACACAGTATCTGACCTAATCAATTTAAATGAGGGATAGGTCTTGGCTAATGGTTTCAAAGTCTTTTGTGGGGATATATAACAGCTTATAAGATGTTGGCCAGATTGGGAAAAGGAAGGGTAAGATGGAAGTGAGAAAGAGAGGAGAGATGAGAGAGAAAAGGAGAAAAGAGAAGACATAGTCTCCAGGTAATGACTCAAGTTTTTCCAGTTAGGTCCCATATCCTACAGTCTCCAGAATCTTCAAAAGCAGAGCCACTATCTGAGAGACAACCATACTACACAGGAGCTTGGGGGGAAATTCACATTCAAACCATAATACCTGGTATATGTTGTCCCTGACCAAACATGGTTCATACTTGGAATCATGTGAAGGGGCCTCTGGGAATCCTAAGGGGCCATGAACATATGTGGCACATTGGGTTCCGTGTGGTTGTCCCAGCAGCTGTTTGGGATTGTATTCTCCTCCTTCTGATAACGTTTGACCGTGTGTAGGGTTGTCTGGTGGCAGTCATCCAGGGTTGCACTGAGAAATGACTGAGCTGTACATCTGAGAGGTTAAGGTGACTATTAGCTTTTATTTTTTATTATTTATTTATTTATTTATTTATTTATTTATTTATTATGTATATAATATTCTGTCTGTGTGTATGTGTGCAGGCCAGAAGAGGGCACCAGACCCCATTACAGATGGTTGTGAGCCACCATGTGGTTGCTGGGAATTGAACTCAGGACCTTTGGAAGAGCAGGCAATGCTCTTAACCTCTGAGCCATCTCTCCAGCCTGACTATTAGCTTTTTTTTTTTTTTTTGGTTTTTCGAGACAGGTTTTCTCTGTAGCTTTGGAGCCTGTCCTGGAACTCTCTTTGTAGACCAGGCTGGCCTCGAACTCACAGAGATCCGCCTGCCTCTGCCTCCCGAGTACTGGGATTACAGGCGTGCGCCACCACCGCCCGGCCTCTGACTATTAGCTTTTAAATCCATGTACAGATATATGTGTGTGTGTGTTTATGAGAGCATGCTTACACTTGTGTGCCCATGTATATGGATGCAAGAGGTCAACACTGGGTATCATTCTTCATGAACCACATACCTTGTTTTGGGCCTTGAGGCTCACTGATTAGGCTGGGCTGGATAGTCAGAGACCCACCTGGATCTTGTGTCCCCAGAACCAGGATAAAAAGTTCATGCCACCACACTCAACTTTTTCTGTGGATGCTGTGGGTGGCACTCAGCATCACATTTGCATGGCAATACTTTACTGAGTCAGTTGTCTCCCTCTGTCGTAATAGGAGCGGCAGGGCTGTGTTCCCAGCGCCCAGCTGCCCGCATGGTTAGCTTTACCCGAAATAATTACACGGAAACTGTATTCTTTTAAACACTGCTTGGCCCATTAGTTTTAACCTTTTATTGGCTAGCTCTTACATATTGATCTAACCCATTTCTAATATTTTGTGTAGCACCATGAGCTGGCTTACCAGGAAAGATCTTAACCTGTGTCTGTCTGGAGCGGGAGAATCATGGCAACTGCCTGACTCGGCTTCTTTCTCCCAGCATTCTGTTCTGTTTACTCCACCCACCTAAGGGTTGGCCTATCAAATGGGCCTAGGCAGTTTCTTTATTAATTAACCAATGAAAGCAACAGATAGAAAGAAATCACTCCCACATCATCTCCCTACACCACAGTGACCATTTTAAGATAATTTCCAGGACACGCTAAGATTCATCATACCTTCTCTCTGTGTTACAATAGATATGGTCATGCCAGGGAAGATTATATGTGTTTAGCCATGTTAACACGTTAGGTCGTGTGCATCTGTGTCATGTGTATTTCAGGAGATGACAGAAAGTGCTGGATGGATGGATGGATGGATGGATGGATGGATGGATGTGTTAGATCTATGTAAGCTGGAAAAAAGTGTTGTGCTCTTTTAGCTTGTTAAACTGTGTAGGAGCTATGTGAACGCACACTTGGGTGTGTTGTGCAATGTCAGGCTGCTCTTATGTCCGACCTCCTTCTAAAGTTTGGTCTGAGTCCTGCCTACTTCTCCGCTACTCTCGGCTGCCTCTGCCCTTCTCCCCAATCTTGTTATGCTGGCCTGAGGTAGACATGCACACCCCTGATGAGGGCACCACATTCTTCCCCTTCATTCTCCTGGTCCCTGATCATCCCTGTTCATGCCAGCTGCTGTTTCCCCAAAGGATGCCATCTTCTACAGCTTCCTGAAACCATGGCTGGGTGAGTCCCCGCAGGTGAGATGACTGGGGGCAGCCCTGGGGCTCAGAGAAAGTCGCCACCCTTGCCCACTGCCAATGGTCACCCTCCCAGGGGATGGGCTCTTGGTGAGTGCTGGTGACAAGTGGAGCCGCCACCGTCGTATGCTGACACCAGCCTTCCATTTCAACATCCTGAAGCCTTATGTGAAGATTTTCAATGACTGCACCAACATCATGCATGTGAGTTCCCAGAACCCAGCTCCCAAGCTGGAGTCTGGAGGTGGGAGTGGTAAGGGACTTCAAACAGATCCAGTTCCCAATCCTGGCTCTGAAGGGCCAGACTGGCTCATTGCAGTGTTTCCGAGGGTTTGATTTCCCATATGTGATTTGGGATTGAAATCACTGCTTTGTTTCCATGATGATACCATAGAGTCATGGCCCTGCATGTGGTGGGTGCTCAGGTGTTAATTTTTGGTACACAGACACAGCCTGGCACTTCCAAACACTGACTGCTTCTTCTGGACAGGGTCTAGGTCCCTGGTGTTTTATGACCAGCTGTGGATCAGGTGAGCAGGTCAATTGATCCTGGCTCAATTCTCACATGTTTGGAGCATGCAGACTTCAAGATAACTTAGAATGGACTCAACAGGGAGCACAGGTGGCACAGAGAATTCCATGGCAGTGAGAGAAGCTGGACAGGACCTGAAGTTCAGATTTACCTTATCATCTTACCAGCTTCTGTTGGTCAAATCATAAGTCAAACACAGAGTCAAAAAGGGATCAAACAGGCTCTGCCTTCTAATGGGCAAAGCCAGAAAATCACACTGTACTGGATGTACAAGATAAGACCTGGGGTGACCATTGCAAGTCCTTCCTTGCAAACTGATATGTTAGCTTGTTTACTTGTCGTGGATTTTGCTCGAACACACCAGATTCTGGGATTAGATATAAAAGCCAGTCTTTTACTTACTGCACTGCATACAGCATGTGTATCACACAGCATGTGTATCACAGCATGTGTATCATTCCAGTTTTCATCCTTTTTCAAGGGACTCCCCTTCCATGAGAGCAATGCAAGTGGGCTACAATAGGTACATCTCACATGCTAACATAATATGATATTACAATATGACTGAGTCTTATAGAATTTTAATAATAAGCTATAATGAATATCATTATATAAAATTTTTACTGAGTCTCAGGGAATCTGCTTTTATAGCAATCAGAATTTTGTCTTATTTTTACCCATGGAGAATCATCACTGTATCCTCGGGTTTTCTGCAATAACACTGGGGAAATAGCCCAAGTTAGGGACATCATAACAGTTCATTCTTGGCATGTCTAACCAAGTTTCTCAAGGAACAATGAAAGTCTATCATTCCCAACAAAGGGATAATTTTGAAACCCACTTATGGTAGTGACAGTAAGAGGGGTACCATGTATTGAGTGCTTACCATAGGCTAGAGCTGATGCTAAGACCCAAACCAATAATCTATACTGGCCAAATTAATCTCCATAAGTCTGTGAGGTACATGGGTTGCCTTTTCTCATTAATGATAAACCTGGAGGTCATATACATCAGAGACCTTGTTCAAGTTATCCAGCAGGAAGGGAGCACAAAGTGGCACATGGTTTCTCTCAGTTTAGCAGATACTAGATCGGAACAACTTAGCTTTTCCTAAAGATGTGACAGATAAGAACTAGGAGAGGGAAATGGACTGGCTGAGGGAGCACAGAGCATGGGAATCAGAGCTTGGTCTTGAACTCATGACTCCTGAGCCAGTCTTGGGTCATCATCTGCTATAGTAACAACTTCCACAGTTACTCAATTTGGGTTATCTCTGGGGCCAGGTATCTGGGGTGGAGATTCCAGAAGGCTGGTTTGAAGGTGTCCATTGTGGCTGGGGTTGGGCAGAGTCTCAGGAAACCAAGATCCAACTATGTCACTGTCCATTTTTCTACCAAGGACAAGTGGCTGCGCCTGGCGTCAGGGGGTAGCGCTCGTCTGGACATGTTTCAGAACATCAGCCTCATGACCTTGGACACTTTGCAGAGATGTGTCTTCAGCTTCAGCAGCAACTGTCAGGAGTGAGTTCCAGCTCTGGGCCTTGGAACTCAGTCTGTAGAATCAAGGCAAGAGGTGGCAGAGGAAAGGCTGGCTGGTGCAGTGGAAGAGCCCCTGTGGAGAAAGTGGGTCAGAACCCCCTGGGGAATGTGGCAGCCCCTCCCATGTGGTGAAATTGTTCAGAAAAGGGCACAGAGATTCAGATGAGACAGATAATGGCATCTGACATGAGGCATTTGGGGATGAGGTTGGGAGAGTAGACAGTAACTAAAGCAACCCGACATTACAAGCCAAGGAAGGTGTGGAACTTCATGCTGTGGTTTCTAGGAAACCATGAAAGGTCTTCATGAGCTGTTTCTATAACAATATATAGAGGAGTTTTTAGCTCATTGTTTCAATACATTTTGGTTTCATTGCTTTTGGGTCTGTGACAAACTTATATTACGGAGGAAGCATGTATTGGAGGAAGTCGAGACACAAAAATGCCAGGGTTTTAACACCCCTTCAAAGTCACCCCCCATGATTGAAATGACTAAGGTAATCCCATCCTGCTCTGGCTCTGGTTTGTGTTTGCTTAGCTATTTCTCAGCCCTGTAGCCCTCTCCCCCCAATAGTCATAGCACATTTGAGGTGTCCACGGCCTTGACTAGGGTATAGATGTATTAACCAAAGAACTGGCAAACTGTCTAAAGCAACTGCTCTGCCAGGAACGCACATAGTAGACCAAAGACGAGCATGGTTAGAGCAGAGCTCTGAAGATGGTCAATTGACAGACAAGGGAGGGAACTGGCCACGGGACAACTGGAAGAATTGATAAGTTCCGATCTGGGTGGACAATGTTAGGGAGCAAAGCAGCACCGAACCCTGTGTCAGAGAGGAGAGAGGGGTCTGGTGTTCACATGATGCTGTGAATTCCTAGGGAAATGCCTAGGCTCGTGAGAATGGAATAAAGGGAGAGAAGAGACTGAGTGTTCAGGGCCCATGTCTATCACGTGTTGCTCTCTTTTCCAGATTAGTTGGGCTACTCAGGCTAACAGGCTAATCCTGTGGGGAAGTAGTTCCCACCATCTGCTGAGGAATGCACCTCTAATTTTAGGTCTATCGCGTTCTTGTTTCCCTTCGTGCCCCCCTTGTACAGGAAGCCTAGCGAGTACATCGCTGCCATCCTGGAGCTCAGTGCCCTCGTGGTGAAAAGAAACGAGCAGCTGCTTCTGCACATAGACTCGCTCTACTGCCTCACACCTGATGGAATGCACTTCTACAAGGCCTGCCGCCTGGTGCATGACTTCACTGATGCCGTCATCCAGAAGCGACGTCAGACTCTGCCCAGTCATGGCGGTGATGATGTCATTAAGGCCAAGGCCAAGTCAAAGACTCTGGACTTCATTGATGTGCTGCTGCTAAGCAAGGTGAGCTTCTTAAGAGGTGGCAATGGAGCTTTTAAAAATTAATTAGCTGAGTTTTTTGTTTTGTTTTCCTCTTTTATATAGAGTCTCACTGTGTAGGCCAGGCTGCCCTCAATCTCATGTTCCTCTTGCCTCAACTTCCTCAGTGCTGGGAATACAGATGGGTGTCAGCCTTCTGGTTTTATATTGCTTTTTTGAGATGTGTCTTACTATGTTGCCAGACTTGCCTTCAGGGCTGGGTGAATGGATCTGCCTGCCCCAACTTCTGATACTACATGCTTGTACAATCCCTCATGACTTAAAAAAATGATTAATTTTTTATGTGTATGGCTATTTGCTTGCATGTATATCACATGTGTGGTTGGTACCTGCAGAGGCCAAAAGAGAGCATTGAATCCCATAGAACTGAAGTTGTAGATGATTGTAAGCCACCATGTGGGTGAGGATGCTCTTAATCAATGAGCCATCTCCCCTGCCCCAACACTATGATTTTAAGAAATACAGAATGGATGCTGGTATTGAATGCAAGATGATAGCTTTCAAAGGAAATAAGATAAGTTCTCCAGATTTAGAGCCAAGGATGGAACAGGAGAGTCAGGAAGGAATCAAAATGCAAGTTGAGAAAAGCAGGAGAGGGAATGCATTTGGAAAATCCTAATTGAGCGATAAAGAAGGAAGGAGGGTGAGCTTACTTTTTTTTTTGGTTTTTTCGAGACAGGGTTTCTCTGTGGCTTTGGAGCCTGTCCTGAAACTAGCTCTGTAGACCAGGCTGGTCTCGAACTCACAGAGATCTGCCTGCCTCTGCCTCCCGAGTGCTGGGATTAAAGGCGTGCGCCACCACCGCCCGGCTGTGAGCTTACTTTTTGACCACACACAGTGTGGCATCATCTGTCCTCATATGTTGTAGTAGGAGCGGCTGGGCTGCATCCCCGGCACCCGGACGCCCACATGGCTAGCTTATGCCCAAAATAATTACACAGAAACTGTATTCATTTAAATACTGCTTGGCCCATTAGCTCTAACCTCTTATTGGCTAGCTCTTACATATTAATCTAACCCATTTCTAATAATCTGTGTAGCCCTCGAGTTGGCTTACCAGGGAAGATCTTAACCTGCGTCTGTCTGGAGTAGGAGAATCATGGCGACTCACTGACTCAGCTTCTTTCTCCCAGAACGCCTACCTAATTTTCTGTCCTATGAGGGCCAAGGCAGTTTCTTTATTAGTTAACCAATGAAAGCAACAGATAAGATACAAGACCCACCTCCATCACTCATACAATGCCGTCTTGCCCCTCTCTCTCCTGACATTCTAAATCTTTCAGTCCTGAAGACACAACCTTTGGTGACAAAGCAGATGGCAGTAAAGGAAGAACTGGTAAAAAGGAAATCCGCTCTCCTCACTTAGTGAACAAAACAAATGACTTAGAGCAATAGTTCTCAGTCTTCATAACGCTGTGACCCTTTAATGCTCTTCCTCATGTTGTGGTGATCCTTCCCCCCAACCATAAAACTTTTTTTTTGCTGCTTCATAACTGTAATTTTGCTACTGTTATGAATCATAATGTAAATATGTTTGGAGATAGAGGTCTGCCACAGATTGAGAACCACTGACTTAGAGCAGTGCTTAATCTCTAAACTGCCTAGACAAAGTACCATGCAAGGTGGCTAGTCACTCTTTTCCATAGAAATCACTCATCATACAGAAGTGGAAAATATCCACAGCTCTTTGATTCCTTCAACTAGGACAAAAACAGGAAGCAAGGGAACCAAGAACAATGTCTGTGTGTTGGGGATTCTGATGATGGTGACTGAAAGGAAAGACATTGGCTCATGAGCACCAAGACCAGGTTCTCAGCAAAAATAGGGAAAGGGAGCCAGGGAAAGGGCCAGGGGTATATGTCCTTGAGTGGGGAAAAACACCTCTGGATTGAATGTAGACAGACATGGCATATGGGAAATGACAGTTTATAAAGGTAAAAGGCAGAGCCTTTATTAGGATGAGGTGTTTAGTATTAATTGAGCATGCTAATTAGGTGAACCAAAGGGGGCTTTTGATTGCTGGACTTCAATACTTTGATAGGGGGACTTGGTTGCCAGCCTCGGGAGGAGGAAGTGACCAAATAAGGAAATAGACTTTGATGGCTAGCTTTAGGAATGTAATCTCATGTTTTTTTAGCTAAGGCAAAGAGAACTGGGGAAAGGACAGGGCCTGACAGAGCCATGCTAGCAGAGTCCCTTCAGTGACCAAGAGAAATTCAGGAGTACAGAGGTCTTGCGTCCCTGGTTGAAAAAAGATCTCCAGATCCTATTTTTTCTTATACACAGGAGTCTTCAGAAGTGGTGTAACATTAGACCTTGTCTTGTTTCCAGGATGAAGATGGAAAGGCGTTGTCAGACGAGGACATCCGAGCTGAGGCTGATACCTTCATGTTTAGGGGTGAGGGTTTCACTGTGAGACCAGAGAAGGGGTAGGAGTCTCTCCATCTCAGGAAGCTGGGTCCTTCCGCTTCCTATATTGTGTCTTTCCCCTTCCCTCCTGAAGACTTCACCGCTTGAGTGCTGTCCACTTATTGGTACTAAAACAGCCCAGAGACCCAAGCCTAACTGCCCACTCTGCAGGCCATGACACCACAGCCAGTGGGCTCTCCTGGATCCTGTACAACCTAGCGAAACACCCTGAATACCAGGAGCGCTGTCGGCAGGAGGTGAGGGATCTTCTTAAGGACAGAGCATCTACAGAGATTGAGTGGTGAGTGCAGGTCCTGCTGGCCTGTTCCCAAGCCTCTCCTGGTGGGGAAGGGAACTCTTTAAATGATCCTCCTGTTATTGGTTGGTGGGCAAGACATCTATTTCATCAGCACGGAAAAGGTTTATGCATGGGAACATAAAGATGTGGACTTCAACGAGAATTACTGATGAGATAACATGATGTGGGAGCAGATGACGCTATTTTGCACGTGTCGAGTAAATGAACTTCCCTTCCCCTCTACCACTTCTGTCCTAAATAACATTTTCCCATGGTTTCCCTTTCTGATTGGTTGTTCATCTGTTCCCTAATTGCTTCCTTACTATTCTTCCAAGGATTCATAGGGAACATCTGGGGATAAAGGACACGTCTATGTTGTCTTGAACTTGTGATTCATCCATGCATCCAGTCTTTGTTCACCAAACCCTCCCACACTGCCTTTCCATCCTAATTTTGTGCCCAGCTTAGTCTGTGCTAAGGACTCAGCCCAGAGACCATCCTTCCAGAAGCTCTCAGCTTGGTGGGAGAACAGTCATTGGGCAAACACCCCTAGGACACACAAGCAGGCATGGGGTAGAGCATACAAGAAGCAAGGGTGGGAGGAAAGGATATGTCTCATCGGGAAAGTCACTGAATATCTATGTATCTGAATATCTGAAGAATAGGGGGGTAGGACCAAGGATGATGTGGGCTGGTGGAGGAGTTAGACAGTAGAACTGGGGGTAGGTAAGTGGGAGCAGAAGGGGTGTGGGAAAGAGAAAAATACAAAGAGGGATGGAGAAGGGGAGATGGAGGGTAAAGAAGGGGGAAGAGGATGAGGAAGAGGGACCGGAAGAGGAACTCTGAGAGAAGACAAGATGAGAGGAGAGAAATATACAGCAAGGAAAGGAGAGACAAGAGGCATGAGAGGAGCCCAGCAGTGGTGGCATTTGCCTTTAATCCCAGCACTTGGGAGGCAGAGGCAGGTGGATCTCTGTGAGTTTGAGGCCAGCTTGGTCTACAAGAGCTAGTTCCAGGGGAAAAAGAAGAAGAAAAAAAAGAAGGGGGAGGAGGATGCGAAAGAGGAAGAGGAAGAAGAAAAGGAAGAGGAAGAAGAAAAGGAAGAGGAAGAGGAGGAGGAGGAAGAAGAGGAAGGAGGAGGAGGAGGAGAAGAAGAAGGAGGAGGAGAAGGAGAAGGAGAAGAAGAAGAAGAAGAAGAAGAAGAAGAAGAAGAAGAAGAAGAAGAAGAAGAAGAAGAAGAAGAAGAAGAAGAA
>JABTXL010009450.1:110831-149921 GCA_025134845.1 Neodon shergylaensis | reverse complement strand
AAGAAGAAGAAGAAGAAGAAGAAGAAGAAGAAGAAGAAGAAGAAGAATATCATCATCATCTTGGGATTATTTTATCACTATGGGGAAAGGTTATGTGGGCAACACAGGGATTGGCAGCCTCTGTTTCACTCCTGGTAATTGTGTGTTGGTTTCCTCAGGGACGACCTGAACCAGCTGCCCTTCCTGACCATGTGCATCAAGGAGAGTCTGCGGCTGCATCCTCCGGTTGCAATGGTCTCCCGCTGCTGCACCCAGGACATTTGCCTCCCAGATGGCAAGGTCATTCCTAAAGGTAGCCGCAGAAGAGGGAAGAATGGTCCTGGGCACTCAGCAAGGTTTATCAGGACGCAAGCTTACCTTGCCTGTCCCTTTTCCCCACAGGTGTCATCTGCATCATCGATATTTTTGGAATCCATCACAACCCAACTGTGTGGCAGGACCCTGAGGTGCACTGTGCCCCATTTTTGTTCATCCCCTAGTGGCCCCAAGATATCAGACCTCACTTTTCCCGGTACACTCAAGACTGTCTCTGGCTGTGCTGGTAGATGCCACTCATTCACCATGGCTGGTCTCCTCTGCAGGTCTATGATCCCTTCCGCTTTGATCCAGAGAACATCCAAGATAGGTCACCTCTGGCATTTATTCCCTTCTCGGCAGGACCCAGGTGAGGATTATGGAGCAGGATCTGGGCCTGGTGTTGAGGAAAGGGGGAGTTGAGATGGTCGAAGTTTCTAGTTCCGTTCCCCCACCTCCAAATCAAATTAAAAACCAAGGTTTGAAGAACCCATTTGGGCATGTCCAAGGGAAGCCACAGATGCTCAGAGCGCTGCCTTCCTGCTGTGGTCTTAACTCGGGACAAGTTAAGTTTTAAGTGGAGTCCTCGATGTATTAGCATCCCTCGCTGCTCCTAGGCTGCTTGTTGAGCAACGGACCAGGTCAGGTTGGTTCTTATGATGCCCATCTGGGTCCCCGCACAGTCAGAGTCCTCACCCTGCTCTCCCGCAGGAACTGCATCGGACAGACTTTCGCCATGAGCGAGATGAAGGTGGCGCTGGCGCTCACACTGCTGCGCTTCCGCGTCCTGCCGGACGACAAGGAGCCGCGCCGGAAGCCTGAACTGATCCTGCGCGCGGAGGGCGGGCTGTGGTTGCGGGTGGAGCCGCTGAACTCTGGTGCACACTGACCCATCATCCACTTTGCCCCGGACTTCCTAGTAGGTAGACAGGCGTGAGTCTGCCTTTGTAGACTGCAAAACACCAACTGTGCTGTTACCTTGCTGTTACCCTGCAAGCAGGGGCTGTCAGGAATCCATTCATTAGCCAGGATGGTTAATTTGAGCCAAAGATCCCGGACTTCCTTTCGATGATCGATCACAGGGTCCTATGATGAGGGTTCATTCTCTAGTCAAGCTGCACTACTCTGGAGCCAACAGAAGGTGACTGAGCAAGAGAGGGACCAGGATGAGGGTGAGATTCAGATCCTCAGAGGCAAACCCTTAGCACCACCTTGACGCCCATTTTAATCTCATCTTCTCTTCTTCTCTCACTGCGGAATTCTAATTCTGTGGGTTCTAGGTTACTATGGATATTAATTCTAACAAGCCATCATTTTGCTTTGTTTTTGAGATGCTGCTGCACTCTGTTGTCCTGGGTCATTCTCAAACTGCCAGTCTTAAAGGAAACTCAGCTTAAGCCTTCCAGCCATTTGAGACTGCAGTCTTTGGGACACTGTCTGTATCAGGCTAGTCCTGGCTCTTATGTAATATGTTTGATCACTGTGCTGTTGTGCCCGTTTTCTCTCGTGAGGGGAACCCAAGGAGGTTGTTTTCAGCACTGTGGACAGCAACGGCCGGGGCCTTCCTACTCTGGCTGTTGGGGAGTCCGTGGGGTCATGGAACTCAAGGTCTGAGTGTCCTTGGCATACTGCAGGCCTAGTAGCTTAGTGGAGCAACTCTTGCTCAGCACAAGTAAAGCCCTGCTGTCCCACATTAAAAAACACTCAGGGGGGAAATAGTAAAACAGGACTCCAAAAGAGATTTTTAAAAATGTTTAGTGTCTTTCTTTGGGTTCTCCTTCTTATTTAGCTTCTCTAAGAACCTGAGCTATAGGCTCAATGTCCTTTATTTGTGGCTAGAAACCAAATATGAGTGAGTACATCCCATGTTCCTCTTTTTGGGTCTGGCTTACCTCACTCAGGATAGTGTTTTCTATTTCCATCCATTTGCCTGCAAACTTCAAGAAGTCCTTGTTTTTTACTGCTGAGTAGTACTCTAATATGTATATATTCCATACTTTCTTCATCCATTCTTCAATTGAAGGGCATCTATGAAAGGAGACAGAGACAGAGACCCACATTGGAGCACCGGACTGAAATCTCAAGGTCCAAATCAGGAGCAGAAGGAGAGAGAGCACGAGCAAGGAACTCAGAACCGCAAGGGGTGCACCCACACACTGAGACAATGGGGATGTTCTATCGGGAACTCACCAAGGCCAGCTGGCCTGGGTCTGAAAAAGCCTGGGATAAAACTGGTCTCGCTGAACATAGCAGACAATGAGGACTACTGAGACCTCAAGAACAATGGCAATGGGTTTTTGATCCTACTGCACCTATTGGCTTTGTGGGAGTCTAGGCAGTTTGGATGATCACCTTACTAGACCTGGATGGAGGTGGGTGGTCCTTGGACTTCCCACAGGGCAGGGAACCCTGACTGCTCTTTGGGCTTACGAGGGAGGGGGACTTGATTGGGGAGGGGGAGGGAAAGGGGAGGCGGAGGTGGGGAAGAGACAGAAATCTTTAATAAAAAAAATTAAATTAAATTTAAAAAAATGTTTAGTGTCCTTTCTTTGGAAGCCACATTTGTTTTCTTTGCCTTTAGTTTTACTCCAAGTGTTTTTCTTATTCCTATTCACAGAATTCCATTCACAGAAGTAAGAAAAATAGGAAAAGAATATCCTTTATTATTCTGACATGTAATCACTGGTAGCATCCTCTCACAGAATTGGTAAAAATGAGGTCAGCTCTCCCCACCTAGAGAACAATGGCCATGCCCTGGAGCAGTGTTTAACCTCTAATTGCCTAAATAAATTTCAATGATGAAATCATTCTATTTGCTAGTCCCCTCACTTTCCAACAACTCCAAAAGAGGCAACCCAGTCCTGGAGCTGGGCTTTTTGTTACCCTTTGATGTCTAGGAGAGACATTGTTGCCACAGGGTAACCCCATCTGTTGCCGCCTTGGGTGGGTCACTTTGTCTAGGCGTTGTAACCCACCCTGCAGCCAGTTATTCCAGGGTCACGGAGGGGTGCTACCTGGAAGGGAATGGGCTAGGAAAGAAGGAGGAGGCTAGGCAAAGATTTGTCGAAGCCTCAGTTTATTAGGGTCAGGGTTGCTGTTTATATAGCCCCTGGATGAGGGCTTGGGGGGGTAGGGGCACAGGATCTTGCCGCGTGGTCCAGGTCACGTGGTTCAGGTTCGTCACGTAGACCAGAGGTTACGTTCGGTCAGGTCACGAAGGCCAGGAGGTCAGTCACGAGTTGACACGCCTAGTTCTCTAGATAGTCTGGAATATGGGGTGGGTTCCGCTAATGGATAACAGCTAATTGGGTGTGGGGTAGGTTCTGTCAATAGAACGATTCTTAACATAATTATGAGTGTGGGGTTCCCTGTAGACTCCCCAGGGTGATGGTTCCTGTAATGATTTTTAGGAGGGAAATGGCTCCTCACACCCATCATAACACCTTTATTTATGTGTGTATTACATATCTTAGGTGGCTTCTACAGTAGTAGGTTTCCTTGTGATTTTTTGGGTGCCCTTAATGTTAACTATTCCTCATCTATCTTTCCCCATTAAACTCTTTTTGTATCATTATTTCCCTTTAACATTTTATACCACTTTGTCCTGGCCTCTTTCCTAGAAATCCCGCCTTCATGGCTTCTTACCAATTTCCTGCCCTTAATGGGCATGCCATATGGTTTCCAGCCACTTGTCTTTTGAGAACTCTCTGTTCAGTTCCATGCATTATTTTTTAAATGGGTTGTTGGCTTTCTTGATGTTTCATTGGAACTTTTGAAGTTAGATGAAATGCCTTTTTATTATGAGATGGCCATGGGCCAATAAGGATGAGAAGTGGTTTTAAAGTAATGTACTTTATTGTCAAATTGACAAGGAGTGGAATTGTGGTGGTTATATTGGTAGTCAACTGGACATAGTTGAAATTCATGTCAGAGACAAATTTCCATTCATGTCTCTAAGGGATTATGTAGATCAGTTAGCTTCTGGCCATGGCTGTGAGGGATTGTGCAGATTATGTTAACTGGAGTGGGAAGAGCAGCCTAACTGCTGGAAGACAATGAAGAATAAGGTGAGTGGAGCTGAGCACCAGTGGTCTTCTGCCTGCTGCCTGGCTGAGGATGTGTGATCAGCTGCCCCAATCTGATGGCGCCAACTGTCACAGTTGGCTGTGTCCTTTAACTGTGATCTAAAATAAATTCCTCCATTAAGTTGCTTGGTCAGTTATTGTGCCACAGTAAGAGAGATAAGTAATTAATACAGTCTCCATATCCTCCTCATTTTGTGCCCTAAGTAGAACTTTTGGTAATCTTTAAATTTTAATAGTATTCCAACTTCTCCCAGACATTTTCTTCCATCTTAATTTTTTTCAGATTTAATTGTGATCCACATACTTACCCAGCCAATACCCTTTCCACTCCCAGCCTTAGAAACTAGAATCTTCATCACTGTGTATAATCACTGTTATCGCTGCCACCACCACTTATCTCCAAATAGTTTTCTAGATTAAGTGAATGGCCATTTTTAACTCACTGTTACATTTGCTTAGTGGAGATATCCTCAAATTGTGGCTCTACTGTTGATACGTTGTTGTTCTTGGAGTGATATAGACCATCATATTTGAGAATGTTAACTGATGGGTTTAGCTATTAACTATAAACCCCAACCTTCTCCAGCCTAGCCTCATTTTATCCCTGCTCATTCAGCAACTGAAAGAATATAGCTGATTTAAGAAAATCCAACCAGTGAAAGAACACTAGCAGCTCAATTTTGACACAAAGATATAAAGGACATGAAAAATCAAGCTGTAGGACCATTCTAAAAAAATACATAAATCCAAATCAATAGATTCTGTATGAGTAAATTAAATGAAATCCCAGAAAAATATTCAAAAACATTATTGTAGGTTAGTGAAATTATATAGAATACTAACACTTGGATGGCATCTGAATGTAAGCATATATGGTGTGTGTGTGTGTGTGGTGTGTGTGTGTGTGGTGTGTGTGTATGTGGTGTGTATGTGTGTGTGGTGTGAAGTGTGTTGATGTGTGGGTGTTGGGGAGGGGGATGTACATGTGAGGTTGTGTGTGTGTGTGTGTGTGTGCATGTGCGTGCACGTGCATTGGAACCAATGAGTGACCAAACTGTTCACTCACATGGCTGAAACTGCTGCCAGAGTCAACTGCCCCTGTCCTCAGACCTGGTTCTTCTCTTACAATGGGTGATCACACACTCCAGAGAGACACTGACCTTCAAATCAGCCCAAGCTCTTGGGGATGGTATGGGTGGGTGAATGCTGCAGCTCACTCACTCTGGGTAAGAACGCACATATGTGCTTTCTGTCTTCCAGAGCGCTCCACCATGCCTGAGCCTTGGCTGCCTGTGTGGCCACCTCCTTCCTCAGCTGCCTTTCTCTCCTGCCTCCTCGACTCATCTAACTTTCCCACCACCTTACTTGTTTTCAGGAGTTCTTTCCCAAAGAGATACCTGGCAACTGAAACTTGTTTTTGAATAATACCCAAATAACTTGACCTCACACATCAGGGTCTGCTTCTGCAGAACATATATTCAGTGGCTCCAGCAATCTTCACAGACATACTGCTTCTATGAGGTTCAGAGAGGCCAGTTTGTGTATCCAAGATCACCAGCTGGAGAATGGAAAATCCCGGTGTTTGGAGTTTCTAACCCAAAATCACATGCTCACAACTTTTGTAAAAGATTTCCAGGGGCCAGGAAATGGACAATGGGTGTTTACAAACAAGTAGTTCCCTGATGAATTTCATGAAGGTACCCAAACTATGTCTTATTCTGTCACAAAGTCATACTGACAGACAGGAGCTCAGTGCTGGTTGTGTGACAGGGAGGGTCGCGTTAGCCCTTTGCTCAGTTTATGGCTTGTTTAATGTTCATAAAACATTGATATGCCCTTTATTTTGTATGTAAGGAAACATCAAAATGAATAGAAGTCTCCAAGGTCATGCATCCTTTGTAATATTTGGGAGTCCCCTCTGTGTGCTGTGATTAGCATTAATGAATAAAGAAACTGCCTTGGCCTTGGCAGAACTTAGGTAGGCAGTGAAGATGGAACTGAATGCTGGGAAGAAGAAAGCAGAGTCAGAGAGATGCCATGGAGTGGCCAGAGTCAGACATGCTGAACCATTGCCAGTAAGCCACTGCCACGTGGCAATATACAGATTAATAGAAATGGGCTAAATTAATATGTAAGAGTTATCCAATAAGAAGCTAGAGCTAATGGACCAAGCAGTGATTTAACTAATACAGTTCCTGTGTAGTTGTTTTGGTTCTGGGAGGCTGGAACAAACAAGTGGGCCCTCCTCCTACAGCCATGCAATCTGTGCGCTAGTCTTTATTCAGAAAACACATGTATGAGTCCTGCCCAATGTTAAGCATGGCTTGAAATAGGTTTCTTCTCAAACTGTAAATGAAAATCATACAGAATAGTGAATATTATATGTGACATCCATCCTTCACGTAAATAAAAATTTTACTAGGGACAACTAACTGAGAGTTAGATGGTAATTTGACACACTTTTGAGTATAATAAGAATTCTCCAAAACATGAGGATGATTAAAATATAATATATAGATATGAGATGATAGTAGTGATAATAAAATAAAACCCAGGTAACTCATCCAAGTTTCCAGAGGTGTTAGGTCTCATTCCCCCAGTTGGTCTCTGGTGCCTGCTTGCCTCAGAACTCCAGTTAGAATAGTTCTATGTGATGGAGCCCAGCATGGGGAAAGAGGTTCATTGGAGGAGGCTTTATGTCTTAGGTCTATGAACTGGAAAGTTTGAGAGGGCTATGAGTTCCAGACAAAAAAAACAAAACAAAACAGGAATTTCTTATGATCAGAAGATTATAAACACTGCTGTCTTGACTGAAGAGATGGCTCAGAGGCTGAAAGCATTCGCTGCTCTTGTAGAAAACTGGGATTCTTTCCCAAGCATTCACATGGTGGCCTACAACCATCTGTAACTCCAATTCTGGGAGATCTGACCCCCCCTTCTGGTGTTCCTAGGAACTGCAGGCATGCGGTGCACAGACATATATGCAGGAAAGACACCAATACTCATAAAAAAAGAAACACACAAAACACTTTTGCCAAATCAGTGCACAAGTCATCATTTTTGCATTTTCTGTAGGATTGTATATTACAACATGCTCCGTTTTCACTCATTCCTTTAATGTGTTATCATCCTATTTCCAGCAGTTCCAGCCTCCCCTTCTTGACCTCATCTGCACAGTTCACATCCCAGGCTCGTCCCCACATGTCTTCTCCCTCTCCATCTCCAGTCTACAGCCAGACCAGCCTCAGGTATGTCCTTCTAGCTGAACTGTTGAGCTCAAGAATCTGACCTGGAAAATCAATAGTTGAACAGATTCAAAGAGAAAGTCACCCGCCAAGACCCCAGGCTACTTGTACATAGGACTTGAACTCTGCCTGGTGTGCAGCTGATGGACCCGCATTCTAGAAACCATGCAGGCCTTCCTTCATGCCAATGATCAGAGAAGCTCCAAAGAAGTTCCTGGACAGGCTTGGTCCTGATCTCTTGGCACCTGAAGTCCCGAGTTAATGATTATACTAGATATATTCTGTCCTTGAAATGGCAGGGGCAACTATAAATGCAGGGCTTAAAATCACCTTTACCCTTACCTAGTCTTTTCCACAAATACACGGAGGAACCAAATGCTAAGGGTCTGGCTTCTATGCTCTGCGATCCTGACTTAGTTCCTCTCTGTAGCTGACTCACCCAACCCCCTTTTCTTTGGCCTCCTGTCAAGAGTGGGAAGAAGCAGCTAAGCCTGGGAGGGATTGGTCTGCATGGCTGAACCAGCATCCCATCACCTCTCTCAGATCAGAATCCAGGAACAATTCAGCTATGGAAGAAGGAGAGGAGCTGTGGGGAAGACCCTGCCAAAGAAGGTTTCAGGCTAGGGGAAGTAGTGCTGTCTTAGATGGAAGGTACTGTCCTAGCTTAGAAAGAGCTCAGCATGTGTCTTGGGTATTGTTAGGGACCCAGCTGGTTAAAGCAGGGTGGCCACAGTGCTCCAGTTGGCTCTGGTAGTGGTGGTTGTTTTTGGACAAGTCCTGGCAGCCTCAGTATCATTCAGGCAATCTGGGATAGTAGCCAGACTTTCTCTTTGTACTTACTCTTCTACTTCCTTCTCATCCTCTTCTTCCCTTGAATTTCCTTCATGTCCTGTTTCACCTCCTCATCTCTGTGTTGCCTTGGATCCCACTGCTTCCTGCTCTGAAGCCAGCTTCCCAAGTTGCTATGTGGCCTGTATCCGGACATGCCTTTTCACTTGAACCCCAGGAACCCACACTTTCTCATCTGCCCTGTAGAATTCCTCATCTGGACCTGTCCTAGGTGGGGCAGGAGCCCCTGTCAGTCTCACCATGGGTGCTTTTTCTCTTGGTTAGGGCTTTCTGGCTCTTGGCCCATAGTCTTACCCAGATCTATGCCTTGGATAAAAGACATTATCATCTCCAAGGTGTTCCTCGCCCCCCCCCCCAAGGGAGTTTAGTTTTTTGAGTCACCTAAGCATAATAAATGTGATGACAGGATGTGTCTGGGTATGGGGGTACATGGACTCCCAGGGTTGAGGGGGTTGAGGGTAAGATGGACTAGCATCTGGGAATGAAGGTGTAGGGATCTCCCAAGGGTCAGAGAGTTTGGAATAGAATCAACTGAGGCCTGAGTATGAGGGTGCAGGGGCCTCTCAGTGGTCGTGGAGTTGGTAAGATAGTCTGGGATCTCGGTATGAGTATGCATGAACCTCCCTAAGGTCATAGAATTCTCCAAAGGAGGCCTGGCATGTTGTTATGAGGTACACCAACCTCCTAAGGGTAAGAGAGTTGGGAAAAGGATAGATTGGAGTCTGGAGTATGAGAATGCAGGGACCTCCTAAGGGTAAGAGAGTTGGGGACAGGATGAACTGGGTTCTTTGGGTGTTCTACTTCAAGCCCTCACATCCCTGTCCTCCTCCCCCAGTCTACTCTAGATTCATTTCCAGCCTGTTTTTCTGCCTCTGGTACATACTGAGGGACTCTCGGCATGAGCTGCACAGTCGGGACCCAGGGCAGTCCTGCATTTCTGCTGTTTAGGTCTTCTGAGGAGTGCTGTCCCAGGCTCGGCTTCCTGATTGCTCCATTCCTTTCTGTCATTCACCTTTAGGTTTCTGTTTTATTCCAGGAAAGGGTTTTGATGTTCATTCCCCACTGTGTACACACACCCAAGACACATCAAGGCTATAGGAGGGTCCCAACCCGACTCTCCATCTTCCTATTCTGGGCCATGTCCTCTGTAGCATTTGCTTTTTCTACTGCTGTGATAAAACACTGTGACAGGGCTAACTTATAGAAGAAAAAGCTCCAGAGGGATACGAGCCATCATGGCAGCCAGCAGCAGGCATGGCAGCAGGAGTAGGAATCTGAGGTCTCAAATCGGGAACCACAATCACCAAGCAGAGAGCAAAGTGGAAGTAAGTGAGGCTTTTCAATCTCAAGCCCACCCCCAATGATGTATTTCCTCTAAAAAGAGTTCATCACTTAAACCTCCCCAAACAGTGCTACCCATTGGGAACCTAGTGTTCAAATACTGAAACTTAAGGGGGCCGTTCTTTTTCCAATTACTACATTAAAGAGTTAATTTAATTATTCTTTATCAATAAAAATTGGGAGTCAGATATCAGGGTAAGAAGCTGAAGGATCAGAGAAGCCACCAGTCCTCTTCCACCTGCTCCGTGCCTTCCTCCCCAAAGGGCCGTGATCCCTCTCCACTCCACCTTACTACTTCCTGTCTTATCTGTCCTCAGTCCTCAAAGCTTCTGTGGTTAATCTTGATCCACTAGTGGATAGCTCCACCCTCTGACTCCAAGCAAACTTTGTCAGAACACAGTCAAAATATCACACAATACTACGTCCTCGTTATATGGCACTTCTCTAAGATGAATCAGTAAGGCCTGTTGCACAAGCTGGATTAGAGTGTTCACCTATTCTACCATGAACCTTCCTGACCTTATCCTTTATCTCACACTTGGACTTTGACTCAGGTTTTTCTCTCCTTTGGGCAACTTGCTCTCATAACTTCATTTGTCAACAGCAGAGCTCAAGGCATGCTCACAAGTCCTTGTAGCATACACAGGGTCCTCTGTCTTGTGGGAACAGTTGCTTGTGGGTAGGAACTACCAACCTCATGGAGGCTTGGAGATATGTTCTGCTGTCTTTCTACTGTGCCCTCAAGTTTCTTCAGATACTGAGGTTGGGCGGCCTCAAGGCTTGGACCATTTTGCATCATTGGAACTGGAGACCTGTGGCACATGAAGTCATGTAGGTGGACTTTTCTGCCCCTCCAGTGGTTCCCAAATAATCACACAGAAACTTATTACTAATTATAAATGGTCAGCTGATAGCTTATACTTGTTTTTAATTGGTTCTTATAGCTTAAATTAACCCACAAATATGGATTAACTTATATTAATTGATGTGCTGCCCTGAGGCTTGTTTATCTCATCTATGTACTTTTCATGTTGTCAATCTGAGCTATGCAATTCCTCAATTGAAACTCTCCTCACAGAGGACACTAGACCAGTGTTTCTCAACCTGAGGGTTGTGACCCCTTTGAGGGTTGAATGATCCTTTCACTGGGGCTGCCTATTATCATTAGAAAACAAAGATATTTACATAATGATTCATAGCAGTTGCAAATTAGTTATGAAATAACAACAAAAATAACTTTATGGTTGAGGGTCACCACATGAGGAACTGTATTAAAGGGTCACTGCTTTAGGGTGGCTGAGAACCACTGCTCCAGACTCTCTCAAGGTGAATGTTAAAGCCAACCAGGACAAAGTCATGTCATTTCATTTACTGTTGGCACCCCCACCCATCCTCGTGTTATTGGAACCCATGGCAATGACAGGAGGCCATAGTTCAAGTCCCTAGTGGGAAAAATGTCTGTAGGTTGAGAAGAGAGATCTGTATAAATGGACCAGAGGAGTTGGGTTGTGATGGTTGAATGGAGTGAGCTCTCTGCTAGGTTATGGAGAAAGAATTCCTGGAGGAGGGGACATGATCAGACCAGATATAACCAGAGGTTAGATCAGTGAAGGTGCAGGAGAGACAGAGTCAGACATCTGGAATGATGCAGCTCTATAGCCATCGGTAGAAATGTTGAAAGCGGGAGTGGACTATGCAGCAACAAGATTGAGAGGGCTGTGGTTGGTGTGTAATAGGGCCTACTATTCCACGTCTCCCTACTCTACTGTGATGGTCCTGTTGCATGTTCCTTGTTCACCTGAGACTATGGCTCTAGGACAGAAAATGCTAAGCGTCATATGTATTTGCTAGGCAATTCTGTAGCTCCGTCTGGATGCTTAGTTCTCTGTCATTTGTGAGTGGTGGAAACTCGCATCATTTGGTTAAAGAAAAGGAGAAAGAATGCATAACCTGTTAATCTGCCCAGAAATCTGGGAACAGATGTGCATTCTAGACTGATAACCTTTGTGCTATCTGTGTGGCCAGAGACCACACTTGACTATCCCTCAGACCCTTATTGTCAGCTTGTTTTTCTAGGTCAATCTACAGAATCCAATTTTATGTAAGCTGTCATATGTACTATACAAAGAGTTTCAATGTAGTCACATCTGATCTTTTTTTAAATGTTGATCTGTTCCTCAAGGAGCACATAGAATTGAGTTAATTATCATTAGGAACGCTTTTACCAAATTTGTACTGTGTTTAAATATGCTTAAAATAAACTACTTGGGGTCAGACTTACAAAGTTAGAACCATCACCAGCTACTTAGTTGTGTTGAACCAAACTGCCTTCTTGCTTCTCTTGGATCATCTCTCTGTTGGCCATGGAGGTTGCAGAGATCCCCACAGGAAGGAACTCCTAAAGGAGATGGAAAAATATTTTGTTTGCTTCTAGTCTTATCATTTGAAATGCTTTCAGTATTCCAATACCCATTCATAAAACAAAGTACAATCAAAATAAAAACTAAAAGGCTGCAAGTTGGTTCAGTGGGTAAAGGCACACTCACCTGATGGTATTAGTTCCACTCTTGGAACCCATATGTGCTGGCTAGTCTGTCAACTTGACACAAACCAGGGTCATGTAGGAAGAGGACTATCAATTGGGTGTAGTCTTTATTACTCCATGTCTTCTTTATGGTTTCTATTGCTGTGAAGAGATAACAGCAACTCTTATAAAGGGAAACATTTAATCGGGGCGACTCACTTAAGGTTCAGAGGTTTAGTCTACTTTTGTCATGATGGGAAGCAAGACAGCATGCAGGCAGACATGGAGCTAGAGAAGGATCTACATCTTGCAGGCAAGAGAAAGTGGTCTCAGACACTGGGTGGTATCATGAACATATATGAGATCTCAAAGCCTGCCTCCACAATGACACACTTTCTCCAACAAGGCCACACCTCCTAATAGTGCCATTTTTGGGGGGAGCCATTTTCTTTCAACCCACCACACAGCAATAGCAAGCAAACAAGGACGCTGTGTAAACATGATTCACTCTGTGAAGTTTTCCTCTGACCTCCACACCAAACATGGCACATGTGTATCCCCCATATTTATAATAAATAAAAACAAATTTTCTTTAGAACAGGAAATGTAATCTATAATTGAAACATGTTAAATAATTGTAGCATGACTTCTAAAATTAAAAGCTCAGAGTCAGATATAGGTGAAAATGTTGAGAGACCAGAGAAATGAAGGAGAAAAATACCTTTCCTACTCAACTTTCCAACCTAAAAGAGACTGAGCTCCTGTCTCCTCCCAACTTATCACTTCCTCTCTCTGCCCAGTCATATCACTTCCTGTCTGTCTATGCAGATCTCCATACCTCTGTGGTTAGCTAGTGACTAGGTCCACCCTCTGATCTTCAGGTAAGCTTTATTTATATAACAAGACACCATCACAAATAATCACTAATAATATTCTCTTACACATTGCTCCAGCTTTTATTTATTAATTATGCATGGCGGTGGATATTTTATTAGCATCTAATAGTATTATATTAATGCACTGTCCTGATTAAAACTGTTATTTTGTTGATCATAAAGTACCTGAACAGATGCTCAGCATCAATAGGAGTTACAGAATGTAGAGAAAATAATTGAGATGCTACATGACACTCATCGGAAGGATAGACTCTAACATGTGTTGAGGGATACAGATGAGTAGTTTGGGGGCCACACACATTCCTGGAGGGAAAACAAAATGCTGAAGCTTCTAGGAAAATAGTTTGGCAGTTTGAATGGTGACTCTCACTTGATCCTACAGGTCTACTAGGTAAGAAAAACACAACAAAAACAGGTGCTTACGTACACACTCGTGTGTGTGTGTTCAATGGAACTCTACATTCCTTAGTCTTTGCATCTGTCACTGGGACCTAATACTTGACAGGAACAACCCATGAGGGAAAGAGTTTATGTAGCTCATGGCTTATGCCTACCACTGTATGGAAGGCGTGGTAGCGATAGTGTGAGGTGATGGCTGTTCCATGGCCTGGATGGTTCCTGGGCTAGAAGAGTGAGCAGTGTGAAGTACTGTGTACTGGCGGCTTGACTATTTTTAGAGAAACTCCTACATCCACTTTGTAATGTTTCCTTCAGCTCCTATTTGACTAAGATCTATTGTGTTTTTTTTCTATTTTTTTTCTACTTTTCTTTCTATTTTTTTATTTTTTCTATTGTGTTTTTAATCTGTCTTTTCCCATCTGCCATCACAGACACAGCTTCTAATCTTTGAATCAGTATACCTTTTCGAGTGGTCCTGTAGAACACAGTCATCTGAACTAATAGCTACTATCTTCCTACTGCCTACTTGTCAATGACCATCACAATGGAGCTGTGACTGTAGACATTCCGTCACAGAAGGCAGGGTGGGGAGGGACACTGGATGGATCCTCACTGAGATTCCAGCTACTCCTTCTAGCATTTGTAAGCTACTCTGCCCAAACTGGAGGAGGTGCTGGAGTAGAAAGGGGAAGGTTAACTGAAGGAGCTCACCTATGCTGTATTCACAAGGGTTCTCTAAAGGAACAGAGCTGATAGAAAACATATATTAATATATATTTGTATACATATATTTAAAAGGGTATTTATTAGAGTGACTTACAGGTCATATGGGTACTCCGACAATGGCTGTCTACAGTAGTTGCTCTGTCCACAGGACTGGATGTCTCAGCAGTCCTAATCTGGTACTGGGGTCCTGGAGGATTCCTAGGGAACTGCTGGCCTCCAGTGTGCACTGGACTCCTGAAAAATGTTCTCAAACCAGTGAAGGAATGCCTCAGCAAAGGATAGATGAACTTGCCAGCGAGAGTGAGGGCAAGCAGGCCAAAAACAAAAGCTTCCTTCTTCCATGTACTTTTATGTGGGCTGCCATCACAAGGTGTGACTCACATTTAGGGTGGGTTCACACCTCAAACGATCCAGACAAGAAAAATCCCTGAGAGGCTACTCAGCTGCTTGGGTTTTAGTTGATTCCAGATGTCAAGTCCAGATGACAGCCGACCTTAGCCATCACGCAAGGAGCAGCCACTATGGAGCCTGTCACCCTCCCTCACTCCTGCCTCTCATTCATGCTCTGTAAGCCCAACAAACTCATGGATTGCTGGGGGTCAACTTTAATGGAATTGTGCTTTGGGTTCTTTATAAGAAAGGGGTAGATGATGTTTATGTAGGACCCAGCCATGGCAAGCTCAACAGAGGCCCAAGTCTCAGTAGTTTACCGTAAGGCAATACCTGGTCCCAAGAAAGACCACAAACTGAGACCACCCAGACACCACCCAGGAACAGACCATCCAAAGGAAATTCCTAATGCTCTAACCATTGTGGATAGCCAGCACACACCCAATGCTTTTTACCAGGACACCCACAAATGTCAGTCAATCAGGGGTCCTGAACCTTAGAAATTCCTCACCCCAACCATTGCTATTATAAAAACCCAACCCCAACTGAACTTGGGACTCTCTGTTCACGTCAATGCCTTAACACACACAGAGTCCGAGTTTGAACTTGAATAAGAATAAAGGGATCGGTCTCCTAGTTGGTTTTGCAGGAGGATGTTGTGATCTGGGCATAACAGTTTACACGTCCTTGAGCATCAAAATGAATATAATATCCCTCAGTAGAGAAAAGAAAAAGGCCTTCCTTTACTTTTGCTCTCTCACCAGCTAATCTATTCTTTGTAAACTGCCTCGTTCCATATTGATATTTGGAATCTTAAGTGTCTCATTTCCTGCTCTGATAGAACTGACTGAGATTCTGCCTATGATCAGGATGAGAATGAAATAGTAAAGAGTCTGTGGATCTGAGAGTGGAGGACGCTCCCTCTGCTGGCCAGTCTGAGGACAGCAGGCTCTTAGGTCAAGTTCAGCTTGTCTGAGACTTTATGGGTGTGTTTGGTGGTAAGACTGAGTCTGACTGTGTGCACTTGTGCAAGTGTATTTCTATTGTGTGCCATGTATGTACATGTGGTGGCAAATTGTAAAGTACTGAGGAGGTTTTTATGTGTGCCTGTTTGTGTGTGTGTGTCTGTGTATGTGTGTGAGTGTGTCTGTGTATGTGTCTATGTGTGTCTGTGTATGTGTGTCTATGTGTGTGTCTGTGTGTCTGTGTATGTGTCTGTGTGTGTCTGTGTGTGGGTGTTTGTGTATGTCTCTGTGTGTGTCTATGTTTGTGTGTGTCTGTGTATGTGTGTCTGTGTCTGTCTGTGTGTGGGTGTCTGTGTATGTCTCTGTGTGTCTATGTTTGTGTGTGTCTGTGTATGTGTCTGTGTATGTGTGTCTGTGTGTGTATGTGTGTGTCTCTGTGTATGTGTGCCTGTGTATGTGTCTGTGTATGTATGTGTATGTGTGTGTGTCTATGTGTGTGTCTGTCTGTGTGTTTGTGTATGTGTGTGTGTCTGCGTGTGTGTATGTGTTTGTGGGGTGTGTCTGTGTGTGTGTTGCGGTTGCTGGAGCTTCTGCCAGAGCCCCCGGCCCTGTTGTTAGACTCAACCTTTGCAGTGCAGGCTGCACACCTCAGACAAACAACCCTTGGGAGCAACCTGGGCTACATTTAAGTCCTGAAGGACGGCCATGAGTCAGTCAGCATCCCAGCTCTGGGAATGACTCTAAGGTATGTACTTGATGCTGGCTGTCTCCCAGAGCCCCTCCCTAGATCTCAGCCTTGGTGGCCAATGTACAAACTTTCTCCAACACACAGTTTAACTCTTGCCTCCCTTCCCATTCTATTTCCTCACTCAATTGCTGGTGTTCAGGAATTATCTTTTACATCTGGGCAGTTAAAAGCTTTCCTAAGGGTCACCCCCAAAGACAGGATTTGAACTTCAGGTTTTTTGAATTGTCTGCTTATGGGGACCCTAAAGTAGGACAAATATAGTGACAAATTATACTCCTGAGTCGATGTTCATGCCCCTAGGAATGTGAGTATCAGAGAAGGCAGCCTACTTGCTCGATGTCACACAGCTGGTGAGGGACAGAAGCCAGCTTTTTATAAGGTTACCTGATCCCAAGCCAGGAGTTCACAGCTTTTGCAAAAGGCTGCTAAGGTCAGAGAATGTTCAGCGGATGTTTACAGCTACTAAGGTTCCTGATGGGTGTGTGAAAGGGACCGAAGGACCCCAGTGGGTAGCCATGTCCTCATTCTATCACTGGAGTAACGATGGCAAACCCAGTCCTGGTGCTGGCTGAACACTGGGGGTGAGTGTTGCTTTAATTCTTTGTTCAATATTATGTATTTAATATTCTCACCAACCCTCTAGTTCCTCTGGTGAATATGAAAACACTGCAACACAGTGAGTTGAAGAGAAGTGGCCCCAAGCACAGCTGATGCTGAGAGGTGCCGTGCAGTGTGTTCCCACACACAATGCTGTCCAATTCTCAGAAGTCACATATGGATGTCCAGTTGTGTGACAAGCATGATGTGCAACAGTTCCCTTTTTAGAATATAAATGATAGTTGTACAGAATAGTAAATGTTGTTTCAAGTGCAAGCTACACTGCACATGAGAAAGGGGACTGAGGAAATGGCTCCATGGGTCAATGGAGTCTACATCTAGGAGGAGACACACCTGTGTCTCTTCCTTTAAAGGTTAATCCAATTGGGTGGGGGCAGGAATCTGGATAGAGGCTCAGCCATAGGAAAGTGGACTCACCTTAAGATAATGTACTTTTCCTTCCCAGAACTCCCAGGTCCTAGTGCAATGCCCAGGAGCCTCCATGTGGTTCCTCAGTTCTGCCCACCTTTCTGAGGCAGTAATGTCTTTTGGATACTGGTGAGAGCCTGGCTATTCCTTTTTTAACACCTACCTCTCCAGATTTCTTTATTCCTTTTCTCAAGTTCCCCTCTTCATTATGTGACCACCGGCAGCCATGTGGCTGACCTTCATACCGAGCTGGTGTTTCCATTCTTCTCCACACAGCCTTGAGACTGGCAGCTAGTGGGCCTGGGATTTCCTTTGAAACTCTAATAAATTATCCTTAATCCTCTGCCTGAGTGTGTTATTTGTCCATGGGTGTCATTTATCGGTCACATGTCTGTTACTGTGATATAGCAGCCTGTCCAAGGCAACTCAGAGAAGAAAGAGCTTATTGTGGTTCCAGAGAGACAGAGTCCTTAACGGCAGCTGCAGCAGAAAACCAAGAGCTCACATCGTGAGCCATAAACACCAGAGAAAGCCAGCTACAAGTAGTGTGAGGCCTTAAATTCTCAGTGCCCATCCTCCAGTGACATCCTTCCTCCAGCAAGGCCACACCTCCTAAACCTCCCCCAAACAGTGTCACCAAGTGAGGATAAAGTATTCAAATGCTTGAGACTATGGGAGATATTTCTCACTCAAACAAGCATACTTTTATTACCGTGACTGAAAACCCCAATGGGAGTGCAATTTTTCTGTTATTATATGATGATTCTTCAGGAGCTCCTCATGACCTCCAGCAATGCTTCTTCCCTGCCTTTTCAATCTTTAATTAGCAAGCAAACCAACAAACCCATACAAACAAACAAGTCAAAAACAAACAAACAAAAATTGTTCCTGCAACCCTAGAGGGTATTACATTTGCTTGCAAATGTAAAGACCTGGGTTCAAATCCCCAGAATCCACACAAAGTCAGGCACCGTAGCACACATCTATAACATTAGTACTCTTGTAGAAAGGGAAGCAAAGATGTGAGAATCCCTGGGAGCTAGTGAGTCACTTAGCCTGGAGTACAGAGCTGCAAAACCAACAAGAGACCTTAAAAAAAGGAGAAAGGTGAGAACTGACACCCAAGGCTATCCTCTGACCAGTGCCATGGTCTCCTCTGCTTGGATCCATCTGCTCAGAGAGTTGAGCTCGCTTCGGCAGCACAATATACTAAAATTGGAACGATACAGAGAAGATTACCATCTGCTCAGAGTTCCTCTTGACCTCACCACCAGATCAACCTAAGCATTGTTCTTTGTTGTAAGCCACATTATGGGATGATAGCTGCTGGGGTTCAGCCATGACAGGTACGTACACTCCAGGGTAGGGGTGTGTGGATAGAAATGTTGGGTAGGAGGAACAGAGATACAAAAGAATGAGACATAGGATAGTACCAGGAGGGCAACTCCGTGAATCCTGGATACTGAACCCACCTGCATTTATTTTTCATATGCTTCTATACCCCAAAACAAAAGTGGGGGAAGAAGGCAAAAGACTGCTTTAACAGCATACAAAGTTACTTGCTTCAGTACTTGAGACACCAAGTCATTATTTCCTGAATAAAGCATTCTGATGTTTTGGGCAGGATATGCAGTGAATGCACCCTAAATCAAGTATCCTGTAGGCTGCCACTTCCTATGTCAAACCTCCTATTTAAAATGAAGGCTCAGGAATAGGCTTGAATTCTCTGACTTCTGGTCAGGGTTGGGTGGGTCCACTTCTATGGGCCATCTTAACATTCAAAACAGGAAGTAACCACACCCTAGGTCAGGGTTTCTATTTTGTAGGCACACCTGTTTTCAACAACTTTGAAAGAGTAAAAATAAGCTCAAACTCTCTGACCTTTAGTCAAGGCAGAACAGGCTCACATCTGTGGACCTCCACAGTTCTTCCAACTGATCCTGGGAATCTCACCTGGGAAATCATAGGGCTGCATTCTTTGATCCTACCCCAAGAACTGTGTCTTTCTCTGGACTCTGAGCTGCTTCAGAGTAGGATTTGAATTTTGCTTGTGTCCCTGGTAGGCAGAGGAAATCCTGGAGTCTCCCAGCTTTGTGCCACGAAAGAGCTCACCAGAGAGGTTTCTTTGTGTCGTGGACAGCAATTCTTATAGTGACTCATGGCTGGTCACAGTGCAGAGAATAAATGGCCACCTATATCATAGCCACACCTGCACAAGTCAAGGATCCTTTTGGAAGCTGATGATCATAAGAGCCAGAAGTCTGGGAGGATAGGACCAACAATGCCTTCTGGACATGACAGAACTTCTGAACTCATGAACACACAGCAATTGCCGCTGCCTGTACAAGACCTGTTCAAGATCAAGGCAGTCAACATTCCAGTCCTGGGGATGGGGTCTTGAAGCCCCAGGTGAGGAGCTATTGACAGCTGTGGGTGGAGGGAGAGTCAGTTTTCTTTAGGGGATCTGGGCTCTGGAAGGCCTTCTGCCCCCTGTAGGCCTTACATCTATTTTTAAAAAAGAAGGGAGGGGTGGGGAGCTGATCTGCAAGGAATAAAATAGAAGAGTAGCAGCTGAATCTGATCAAAATACAACTTATGCATGTATGAAATTCCCAACAAATTAATTAAAAAATAGTATGTATTCATTTTTTTTTGCATTCTTTTTTTTTTATTTTTTTTAATTAATTTTTTATTGAGAAAAAAAAAAAACGTTTCCCCTGCCTCCCCGCCTCCCATTTCCCTCCCCCTCCTTCCACCCTTCTCCCCCTCCCCCCACTCCTCTCCCCCTCCCTCTCCAGTCCAAGGAGCAGTCAGGGTTCCCTGCCCTGTGGAAAGTCCAAGGTGCTCCCCCCTTCGTCCATGTCTAGGAAGGTGAACATCCAAACTGGCTAGGCTCCCACAAAGCCAGAACTTGAAGTAGGATCAAAACCCAGGGCCATTGTCCTTGGCTTCTCATCAGCCCCCATTGTTTTTTAAAATGAACGGTGCCGGCTGTCAGAGCAGCTCAGTGCAGAGGACCTTGGGAGATGGTCTGTGACTGGCCTGGCCTGGCCTGTCTCCATTGCCCTGGCTCCTGAACTCCTGTTAATGATTCTTGGAAGAGCGGGAGCAATTATATATGTGGGGCTCAGACTCACCTCTGCTCTCTTCAGAATCTTGCTCACCCCCAAATCTCACCACCCCTGGCCCCCACTGTGTCAGAAAGGGCCAAGTCCTAAGATCTGGCAGCGTCCATGCTGTGTGCACCTGAATTGATTCCACTCTGTAGCATGCTGACCAGCACCCCTCATTTTGGCCATCTTCCCAGGAGGGGAGGAAGCAGAAGAGCCAGTAAAGGATTGGCTGACCCAGCTGAGCCCAGCCTCCCATCACCTCCTCCAGGGCAGAAGCCAGGAATAAAACTAGCTCTAGAGGAGGGTGAAGAAGTCTGGGAAACAGGCTGTTCCTGAGAGGAGGTGCCAGGCCAAGGGAGACAGAGTTGTAGGGTCCTGCACTGGGTTAGAGAGAGCTCTGAGCCTGACTGTTTATCTCTAGTTAGCCAGCTGTCTGAAACCCGAAAGCCACAGTGACTCTGTCCACTTCCAGGTAATAGCCCCGGGCAGCCTCACTATGATTCAGGTATTTGGGAACTCTTGTCTCTCCTCTTCTTACTGCCTCTCTCCTCCCCATGGACCGCTCCTCCTACCGACAGCCCCCACTCTCCCTACCTCTGTCCACTATCCCTGAGGGCCCCATACCGCTTCTGAGCCTCTGAATCTTTCTGTCCATCCTCCCTACAGGATGCCACAGTTGGACCTGTCCTGGCTGGGATTGAGCCTGGAGGCAGCCTCACCATGGCTGCTTGTGATGCTCATCGGAACTTCCTGGCTCTTGGCCCGTTTCCTGGCTCAGATCTATACCTACTATGGCACATATCGTCATCTTCGTGGTTTCCCTCAGCCCCCCAAACGGAATTGGTTCTTGGGTCACCTGGGCATGGTGAGTGTGGCAGCAGATTGTGGCTCTCCTATTTAGGAGTGAATGCATTAGGAATGGGGCTGAGGGAGACAGTAGCCCCAAGTCCTCCAATATCCTTCCCTAGCTTTTCGCTTATTCAGTCTTCCACCCTGAGTTAGCTCTAGATTAATTTCTGCTGTCTTTCTTACACTGGTGTACACTGAGGGGTTTCCAGGGTGGGTCACACCGAGTGAGGACCCCTGTGTTCCCCCATTGTCTGCTGGTGAACTTGAGACCTCCTGAGAAGCCCTGTCCAAGGTCAGTGACATTTTTTCTGTCTGTCCATCTCTGTTTTTCAGTGTTTTTCTGGGAATGGTCTTTGGTATCACTCTCCCACCACACATAGAATAAGAGAGCTATGGGCTGTCTTCCTGCCTCCTGTTCCTGAAGCCCCCTCCCCCCTTTTTTAAAGCTTGCAGTTCTCCCCTAAGATGAATCCATGAGTCATGCTACCCTAGCAGGACAAGAGTCACCCACTTGCCCTTTCACACACCTTCCTTTGAGACCCACCCCTTGGACCTTGACCAAGTCTATCCTCTTCTTTGGATGACTTGGTCTCGGCTGCTTCATTGCAAATAGACAAAGCTCACGACATCCTACCATCCATACAAAATACTATGCATGGGAATTCTTCAGGTCATTATGATCTTATAGGACCATAGTCACACACATATGCAGTGTGTCAGTGATAAGAACATCATTACATAGCACATGATTTTATTCATATATTTATGTAAGTATATATATTTAATTGGATATATAGACAAATACACAATAGATATATAAGCTCTATACAACACATTATGTATATCATTAAATAATGTATCGCATATATCCACATGAGGGTGAGGGCAGAAAGAGGGTACATTGTGGTATGGTCACTGGCTTATATAATTATGGATTCTGAGCATGCTAAAATGTGCCACCGGCAAAGTGGAGGACTGGGAAGTCAGGCTGTATTTAATTCAATCTGATACCAAAGGTTTGACATCCTTTGTGCGGGGATTCTTAGGGAGGAGCGATCCTGTGGAATGGGTTAGAGTGCAAAGGTCAAGGACCTGGACTGTTAAGTCTGGGGGCAGAAGAAGATGGGTACCCAAGTCTGGAGATGGGAGTGAATTTTCCCTTTCTCTATCTATTGCTCTATACCAGTGGTTCTTAATCAGAAGGATGAAGACCACTTGGGGGGTGGTCACAGATTAGACATCCTGCATATCAGATATTTACATTATAAATCATAACAGCAGCAAAATTACAGTTATGATATAGCAATAAAAATAATTTTATGATTGGAGGACACCACAACATGAAGAACTGTATGAGAGGATTGCAGCATGAGGAAGGTTGAGAGCCACTGCTCTATACGGTTCTTCAATGGAATAGATGGTGCTGCCCACCATGTGGAAGGTGGGTCATCCTGACTGAGACTACTGATGAAAACACTCATGCCTTCTGGAAACGCCATCATGGAGCTACCCGGAAGTCATGTGGTTTCAGCTTTCTGAGCATCTCATAGGCATAATTCACTTGACCTCCGACAAACCATCCCAGGACGTGACTGCTCCTATCTTGCTTATAGGTCCCACCCACCGAGCAGGGTCTAAAGGAGGTGACTAAGCTGGTGGCCACCTATCCCCAGGGCTTCATGACATGGTTGGGTCCCATCCTCCCGCTCATCACTCTGTGCCACCCTGACATCATTCGATCTGTCCTCAGTGCCTCAGGTACTTGGGGGAAAACTAGTAGTGGTGTGGCTGTGGGGAATGGAAGGCTTCTAGCCTCCGCATTCATGCTTCTGTGAGATTCCTGAAGCAGCCCAGTCCTTCTTCCTCATGGATTTCTCTACTTTTCACTGAAGTTGTCAGGAGGAAGCCCAAGCAAGGCTCAGCACAGAGGGTGAGAGTGCTGGGTAGAATTCTCGGGGCTCACTCTGGCCCGCTGCCTTGGTAATTCTTTTATTGGAAAGCCTAGAGAATGTAGGACCCCTTTCTTCTCATCTCCATTCAGAGCTAAGAGGAAGGTATCCTGGGCACCCATGGCAAGGTGTGCACCACTGGGGGTGTATGCTACTGGTGAATGGAGTCCTGGCAGGTGGTTATCCACATCTTCCATCAAACCTCAAAGGGGCTCCTGTTTTCTGATCCAGGTGAACATTGAACCAGCCTGTTTGCCCACTGCTAAGGTCTCTGTGCTGCCTCCAGCGGGTATACATTCCTGGGGTGCAGGCAGAGGGACTTTGGTGATTCCCTTGCCACTGCCTCACGGGTATTTCAGTATGAAGCTTGACTGATGTGTCCGTCTCCTGATTATACCCGGTGTAGCAGCTCTTTTTGTTGCTGTTGTTATCACAACTTAAATGGGCAAAGATTGGTTTTGATAGTGGTTCAGAGTCCATCATGATAAAAGAGAAATGGACATATTATCATGGGTAGATAGAGGGAGGATAGCGGAGAGGAAGGAGCTCATTTCAATATGTTCCCAAGAGTTTAGTTCAGTGACCTTTTTCCAGCTAATCTTCACTTCCTAAAACTTCTAGAATCTTCCAAAATAGAGGCAGCATCTGAGGACTAAATCTTTCAAAACACGATCTGGTTGGGGTGTTTCATACTGTCACAGGTATCAACCAAGTGTAATCATGACTATGGCTCTATCTGGGGCTCACAGAGAGTTGTGGACACTTGCAGAACATCTTTCTTGAGCAGTTGTTTGAAATTATCTTTCTCTCTTTCTTCAGCAAAGGATACCAAATACCAAGTGTTTGGGAGGTTATTTGGTATTTATTACCTAGAGTCCCACTGGCATAGAAATATGACAGATTTCTTGTTTGAGGCAGGTCTGATGTCAGATTGCACCACACCAATGCCATATCTGTGAAAATATTGTGACTATTTTAAACTCTTGTCTGGGACCTGCCTATGGGTCACGCTGAGATGTATCAGACCATTTCTGTACATTTAGCAGTAAATAGGATCATTTAGGGCAGGTCATGTGTGTGTCGGCCATGTTAGCCCATGTTACCCCATATATGTCCATGACCCATGTCTGTGTCAGGAGATGTCACAGCACTCGGTGATGGACAGCTGTGTTAGGTCTGTAGACTGTTGTGCTACACTTGACGGGCAGACATGGTAGACTATGTTGAAGCCAAGTGAAGGGATCCTGAGGTGAGTTGAGGCTGTCTCATGTTGTATCCTGTTTCCTTCTTCTCTTCTCTGCTTCCGATGTCCATTTCTCTAACTCTGACCTGCTGGGTTTGGGACAAACATGCACACACCTCAGTGAGGTGCCCACACGCTCTGCAAGTTCATGTCTTAGCCTCTCCATGGCCACTAATCATTCTTATTTATGTTAGTTGCGGTTGCCCCAAAGGAAGTAATCTTCTACACCTTCCTGAAACCCTGGCTGGGTAAGTAGCTGCAGATGAAGGGCCTAGGGACATCCTTGGAGGTGGGTGGGGGACACGCCATCATTGCTCATTGCCATGCTGCCCTCCCAGGGGATGGGCTCTTGGTGAGTGCTGGTGACAAGTGGAGCCGCCACCGTCGTATGCTGACCCCTGCCTTCCATTTCAACATCCTGAAGCCCTATGTGAAGATTTTCAATGACAGCACCAACATCATGCATGTGAGTCCCCAGAACCCAGCTTCTCTGGAAGAAGGGACTTGGCCTCAGATAGATCTGGTCTGTACTCTACAAGGTAATACTGCGGCCATGTTTTATTGTATTTGTCTCTCCATGTTGTGTCCAAGATGATACTATAGAGCCGTATCTTCCCGCATGGTGAGTGCTTACAGAGTTAGTTTCTATTTTTATCAGATAGTTGCCCTGAAAACTAAATACGATTTTATGAGAACTATATAGAAACTGCCAATAAGAAGCGAGGCACTGCCACACACACCAGTTTGCAAACAATGAGGTCTGATATTGCCAATAGAGATGTAGGTCAGGGGATTGGTTCTTCTGGACAGGGTTTAGGTCATTTGTGGCATATGATGAGCTGTGGCTCAGCTTGTCTGATACCAGCATAACTCTCTGATTTGGGGACTTGACCATCTTCAAGATAACTTAGCATGGTCTCATCCAGGACAGACTGGACTCTGGTCTCTAAGGTTCTCTCTCTCCAGAAGCAAGCTGGGCTTGCTTCTATGGCACACATTTCCACAGAAGGGAAGCTGGAAGTCACTTTAAGCTTGGGTTACACTGAAGTGATAGCTCCTTTGTTTCTCCTAGATTATAGTAGTTGAAGTCATAAATCTAACACAAAAGCAAAGGGTGATAGAGGCTCAACTTTGTAATGGACATTGCTGAAAACTCATGTTACACTGGGTTGAGGAACAAAATAGGCACAGGGGCGAGTGTCAAATAAAGAGCCAACAGTTTTCTTTTCTACTTGCTTGCTGGTTGCTCATCTTGTTGGCCACACAAGATTCCTTGTTTAAATACAAAAGATAGCCAGTTACTCATTGTGCATCTTCCTAGCGTCTGTTCTTTCTTGAAAGCATCTAAATGCCATAGGGGCATTACAGGTGGGCTTCAACAGATGCAACCCATGACCTACATTGCATTACTTAGCTTTAGGGAATCTACTTTTATGCCAAGTTGAAGCAAGCCTGATATTTGCCCATGGAGAATATCACTGGATCACTCAAGGGTTTCTGCAAGTATATATGAAATAGTCCACGTTAAGAACATTGGAATGAAGCCGGGCGGTGGTGGCGCACGCCTTTAATCCCAGCACTCGGGAGGCAGAGGCAGGCGGATCTCTGTGAGTTTGAGACCAGCCTGGTCTGCAAGAGCTAGTTCCAGGACAGGCTCCAAAACCACAGAGAAACCCTGTCTCGAAAAACCAAAAAAAAAAAAAAAAGAACATTGGAATGAGCCTGGGAGTGGTGACACATGCCTTTAATCCCAGCATGTGGGAGACAGAGACAGGCAGAGCTCTGTGAATTCAAGGCCAGCATGCTCTAAGCAGTGAGTTCCAGGACAGCTAGGGCTACACAGAGAAACTCTGTCTTGAAAAGTCAAAAAGGAAAAAGAATATTGGGATTGTTTATGTTTGGAATACTTAGTAAGGATACTTAGAAAACAATGGAAGTCTGCCATACTTGACATAGAGATAGCTTTGAGCCTGACTTATTATACTCAAGATAAGGAATAATGCCACTTATTGCAGTCATAGCACTTCTGGAGCTAATGGTCATGATCTAATTCCATAATTTATGCCACAAATTAAATTTTTATCAAACCTGTAAGATAGAGACTACATTTTCCTCATTAGGGTGAACCTGAGGTTTGGAAGGATAAAGGAACTTGTCCCACTATGCCCAGATAGTAAGTGATCTACAAATAGTGGCTCGTGGGCTCCATCATGATTTATCAGACACAGATCAACTTCTTGCTGAAGACATGGCATGTGAAACAGAGGGCAGTGAGCTGACTGAGGGTGCACAGAGCATGGACATCAGAGATGAGGCTTAAACTCACACCTCCTGATCCTCAGCCTTAGGTCTTCCTCTCCAACGTAACAGTTTCACCCAAGCCTGGTTATCCTGGGGTCAATGTCTGGAGCAGAGACCTGGGAGGCTGATTTGGGGTATCGATTCCTGTGGCTGTGGTTGGGCAGAGTCTCAAGGAGCTGAACCCCGATCACGATACTGTTTCTTTTCTGTAAAGGCCAAGTGGAAGCGCCTGACCTCAAGTGGCAGTGCCCGTCTGGATATGTTTGAGAACATCAGCCTCATGACCTTGGACAGTCTGCAGAAATGTGTCTTCAGCTTTGATAGCAACTGCCAAGAGTGAGTTCCCCCATTCACCTGAGAACAGAGACCTAAGGGAGGAGGTGTGAGAGTGATGGCTAGCAGTAGGAAAAGAGGGGACTCCCTGGAGGACATGATTTAGAACAAGATTCAGTGATGCAGATGGGTAGGAGATCATGTAAATCTCACATGGAGGAAGCACCTTAGACATGAGATTGGTAGGTTGACACTTACTGGATTAGATACTTTCCTCATTGCTGCAACAAAATAACTGATAAAAGCAATTTAAGGAAGAGTTTATTTCAGGTCACTTTGAGGGAGACTCCATCATGACAAGGAAGGCAGGGCAACAGGCTGGCTACACTGTGTCTGCAGTCAGGAATCAAAGCTTGTGCTCAACTAGTTTTCTCCTTTTTGTGTGGTCTGAAACCTGCTCCCCATTGTATATATGAAAACGGGCGGAGAGAAGAAGCCATTTCATATCCTGAATGCTATGCTATCTTGAAATTGTGCTCACTCTAAAGGTTTAACACCTTTTGTAACCCCCACACAAGTTCTTAGGACATGGGTAGAAAGAAGCCAAATTTGTTGCCAGAAAAGTAGCAAGGATGGACTCTATTCTAGCTTCGACAGAATCCCCCCCTGCATGAAAACCCCACATGATCTAGGTCTCCATTGTCTGTATTTTTTTTTTCACATTCTGGTCCACCAAACTCGCATCAGAATTTTCCTTTAAGTTCCCCTTACAGAATTTGAGGGCTTTTCTGGCTCAGCATTTCAAATTCTTCTACATTCATCTACAGAACAAGTTTAAAAGGCCTAAGAATCACATGTTCAGGGTTATTACAGTTATGACCCCACTTCTGGTACCAATTTACACATTACTTGTGTTTCTTGTTTATACAACAAAAATTAAAGAAGGAAGGGTTTGTTTTGGGTTGAAGTTGAGGGGAAGTCCACCACTGTAGGGAACTTACTGGTGTAGGAGTGTGGGTGTGATAGTCACATTGCATCCACAGTCAGGAAGCAGAGGGCAGTGAATGGTTAGGCTAACTAGCTTTCTCCTTTTGGTATCTTCTGAAAGCCCAGCCATGACACAGTGCTGCCCTTATTAAGACGAGTATTCCCACCTCAATTAAGCCAATCTAGAGAATCCAGGTGTGCTCAGAAATTTGTCTACAAGGTAATTCTAGATCTTTTCAAGTCAACAGTCAGTATACACCAACATAGGAGCTAAACTATAAAAACACAAAAGCCAAAGGTGGGACTTTCTCCTATACTTTCTACCAAAGGTATTTGCATTTGTAGTCACTTCTGTTACTGTGACAACACTTCTGAGGGTGTTGACTTAATCAGAAGATGGATTTATTTTTGACTCATAGTTTCATAGACTTTTGTTGATGGGTTTTTTCATTTTGTTTTTTTTGTTTGTTTGTTTGAGACAGGGTTTCTCTGTGTAACAATCCTGGAACGTGCTTTGTAGACCAGGCTGAGCTTGAACTCACAGAGACCTGCCTCTGCCTCCCAAGTGCTGGGATTAAAGGTGTGTGCCACCACCACCTGGCCTTGTTGATGGTTCTTTGACTCTGTTGTTTTGGTGGAAGCATGTGTTAGAAAAAAAGTTTGTTTCATGACAGTTGGGAAGCAGAGAGAGAGAGAGAGAGAGAGAGAGAGAGAGAGAGAGAGAGAGAAAGATCAGGTCCTAACATCCTCTCCAAGGCACACTTATAATGGCCTAGCCAGCTTCTATTAAGTTTTATTTCTTAATGGTTTTGCCATTTTCTAACAGCCACAGAGATGGACATTTGGGAAACAGCCCCGAACCACAGTAAATGGACATGATCCTATCAGAGTTTTGTAGACACTGACTGTCTTGTAGAAACAAGGTGAAATTGTCACTGAAAGCAGGAGCCCTGTAGGAGACTGGAAGAAAATAAAATCTTAACTAATGGAAAGTACTGGGAAGCAGGTAGATCAGAACTAGATCTAGGGTCAGAGAGAAATGAGAGGCATGATGTCCGTGCTGCACTCCAGATGCCTTGAGACATGGAGGTTCATGAGGATGGGAGGAAGAGAGATAAGAGACTTTATAGTCAAATCTTATGACTAATGGCAGGCATGTATTTGTGTGCCCACCTGTTTCTGACGACTGAACATCTTGTTGGCAAGTAATTCCCATTTGTAGTTGAGAGATGCTTCTTGGGCTCCAGTTGGGTTGAGTTGTGTTTCTTCTCTTCATGCTCTACTCATATAGAAAGTCCAGTGAGTATATTTCTGCCATCTTGGAACTCAGTGCTTTAGTGTCCAAACGGTACCAGCAGTTGCTTCTGCACGTAGACTCACTTTATCAGCTCACTCCTAATGGGATGCGCTTCCGTAAGGCCTGCCGCCTGGTACACAACTTCACAGATGCTGTCATCCAGGATCGACGACGCACTCTTCCCAGTAAGGATGGTGATGATGTCCTCAAGGCCAAGGCCAAGTCCAAAACTTTGGATTTCATTGATGTGTTGCTGCTGGCCAAGGTGGGTTCTCAAGAGGTGAAATGGAGCTGTTAATTCGTTGAACATGATGGTGCACATCTTTAATTCCAGCACTCCAGAGGTAGTGGCAGGAAGAGTTTGAGGCTAGGCTGGTCTATATATTGAATTCCAGACCAGCCAAGTCTACATGGTGAAACCCTATCTCAAAATAATTATTAAATTATTAAATCATTAAATAGCTATCTTTTTGTTTGTGGGCATAAGTTTTAGATAGAGTCTCACTAAACAACCCTGACTAACCTCAATCTCATGTTCTTCCTTCGCTCACCTTGCACTTTCTGCAATCACAGGTGTGTGCCACATCACTTAGGTCTAGTTAGCATTTTTAGAGGTCAGTCTCACTGTGTTGCTAGTGAACGGATCCTCCTATCCCAACTTTCCAAGTCATGGGGCAGCATGCATTTGTCACATCCTTGGCTTTAAGTGGTAGGATGAATGATGTAGTCAAATATGGGATTGGAATAAAAAGACATTTCAGATTTGAGGCTTGATATAGAGATACCAAGTGGCCTTGGAAGGCATGTGAGGATAAGAGGGGCAAGATAGAAAGAGATATTTTATCTCAGTATCCGGTCAGCATATGCCTGCCAGATCTGAAACTGAAGGATGTAAGATTTCACTCTCTTTGTAATTTAATGTGTGGTTGTGAAATCATATTCAAGTCTGTATGTATGCCTAGAACTGTGCACCTGCATGGCCAGGGCAGCCCATCTGCTATCCTCAATAATACCAGCAGCCAGATTAGGATTGTAAGAATGGCTTCCTATGCACAGCTCTTCCCTTCTCGGGTGATGTCATGATTTTACATCAGGTGTGTCCGGAAGATTTTACACCGCAGGAGGAAAGCCCATCCATTACGAATCTTGCAAGTTTCACAGCAGAGTTGGCACATCTGTGCCTTCTTTGTTTCAGGGAGTATGAACAGATGCAAAAGGAGAGAGGTGAAAGGGGAGAAGGACATGGAGAGAAGAAGAGGAGGGGGGAGTGTAGGGAAGAATTAATGTTGAGAGGGTAAGAGAATACGAGACAAATAAGCATGAGGGGACATTTTAAATTAATTTTTGAGTGTGCAAACTAACTCGTTTCATTACAGTATTTTCACGAACATATAATTTTGCACTTTGAGGGAGGACTTTATTCTGTAATGTAAGCAAGTTTTCTCCAATCATAGGTAAATTCTACAGGTATGTAATCCTAAGAACCTCCAGAGGAGATAAGATAAATTTTCTGCATGTTACACCCAAGAATGAAACAAGCGAGTACAGTAGGAATTGAATGCAGGATAAAAGAGGCCAGGGGAGGAAAAACATATGAAAAATATTTGAAAGTGCAAAGAAAAAGAGGAGAAGTCTAGTTAGTGGTCATATGTAAGGAGACATCATCTCCATCCGCACATTGTCATGTTGTCACTGTTTATCCTGTCAGTTCAACCCTTTCTGTCCCAAAGCAGGTAACATTGCCCTTGCTGACAAGGTAGACTCTATTCCTATTAAACAATTATGGAAGGATTGTCAGAGAGAGTTCTACTCCCCTCCTAGGAGAAGATGCAGTGTCTTGAGGGTAATGTTTATTCTCCAGTTTCAAAGGAATGCTGTCGTGCAATCGTCCTATATGCAAGGTTACATAGAGAAATTGTGATCTAGCCAGTAGTCACCAATTTCAAAAACAAACAGGAAAGAGCACAGTGAAGAACTGTCCCTGGGGTGTGAGGAACTGTGATGATGATCAAGAGAGGTACGGAGGTGCAGTGGGCTTGGTATGTGGATCTTAAAGAGCTGTCTCGGGTTAGACGTAGATTCAGAACTGCTGTGATCTACTGTGATCTGGAGTCTGGCATTGTCTCCAGGATGAAGATGGAAAGCAGCTGTCAGATGAGGACATCAGAGCAGAGGCTGACACCTTCATGTTTGAGGGTGAGGGTCCTATTGTGGGACTATAGAGGGAGCAGTAGTCTTCATTTAGGGAACATTGAATGGACCCTAAAATCCCACAATCATCTGTCTTCCCTTTTTCTTATCCTTCCTGGGCCCCTTCCTACCTGGCTGCTGCACACTTTGTGGTGTTGAAGT
This sequence comes from Neodon shergylaensis, assembly GCA_025134845.1. Taxonomy (NCBI): domain Eukaryota; kingdom Metazoa; phylum Chordata; class Mammalia; order Rodentia; family Cricetidae; genus Neodon; species Neodon shergylaensis. The sequence continues at coordinate 118,069 of JABTXL010009450.1, read as the reverse complement.
GACTCTGAGATCCAAGCCCACCTATCTGCCCCTCAGGTCATGACACCACAGCCAGTGGGCTCTCCTGGATCCTGTACAACCTGGCGAGGCACCCGGAATACCAGGAGCGCTGCCGACAGGAGGTGCGGGAGCTGCTGAAGAACCGCGAGTCTACAGAGATTGAGTGGTGAACATATTAATATATTAATGCGTCCTTCTCCTGGCTCCACTCCTCGGGAGGCAGAGGGGCTCTTTTGTTGATTCTTCCATTATTTAATGGTGAGAACAGTGCTCACTAAAAATAAGAAGTTTTGTGCTTTGAGACAGAAGGATTTGAACTTCTAAGAGAATTACTGACAATACAGTAGTGTGTAAGGGCAGATGATGTCACTTTGCAGAAAATCAATGTATGTAAACTTTCCCTCCTCTTTCCCCCTGTCTCATATAACATGCTTCATTGTCTTACCTCTCTGTCTGTCTGCTCTTCTGTTCCCCATTTCCTGCGAGAATAGGAATTCATAAGGGACACATGGGGGCAAAAGTCATTGTCAGTGCGCTGTGGAATCTGTTGCATCATTCACGCTTCCACTCAGCAAATCCTCCCATAATGCCTTCTCATGACAACTTTATGAGCAGCTATCCTGTGCTAAGGACACAGCTGAAGGAAATGCTGTCAGGAGCTCCAAGCCTGACTGGAGGACAGTCCTGCATCAGGGCACTCCCGGGACACACTGGCAGCTGTGAGATTTAGAGTAAGAAAAGCAAGGCTGGGTTAAAGGATCTGTTTTGATCTAGAACCCTTAATGGGGAGGAGGAGATAGCCAGTTGGGACTCGGGTACACTGAAGAGAAGCAGAGGTGGTGGGAAAGGGTAGAGACAAGAGGAGTGGTGCTGTGTAACTTTTCTTGGGAAGATGTGAGCAAATGTCTATTTGTCTCCTGGACAACAGACCAAGGAAATGATTCTATGAAAAACCAATTTAGTGAAACAATGAGTTTATTAGAATGTCTCACATCAGCTTGAGTGAGGGATGATTTTCAGCTGAAAACCCCACCCTAATGTGGATAAGGACTCAAAAAAGCTGCATCCCCGGAGCTCTCTGTCCAGCAGTTATTACTTTTTACTTAACCTTGAGGATCGTTTAGGTTTCAGGAATTTCCTAAGACTTGTGAGTTGTTCACGCCTTGAGCCTTAGAAATTTTGTGTACGACCTGAGTCTTTTGGAGCTCCCCCTGGGGTGGAATGTCTTAGTTTGGACAAATTTGTTACACAACGAGGGGGAGGAGGGTTGGAAAGAGAAGAGGAATAGAAAAAAAAGGAGAAATAGGGAAGATAGGGTCGTGAGAAAGGCATAGGGAGAGTGTAAGAGAAAGAAGGAAGTGAGGTGGGGATAGGCAGGAGGGGGAACGGGGAAAAAGAAGTTGGAGAATGAAAGGAGGGAGGGAGGAGAAAGGGAGGAAATGAAAAGGGAGAGGACGGAGAGCTTGCCTGTGAAGGAGCAGGACGGGAACAAAGATAAAAAAGAAGACAGTGTGGATATAAGGATGTGAGCTGGGAAGGGAGAGACTCAAACAGAGGCAGCAGAGCAGAGAGAGAAAGGAGATAAAGAGCAAGCATCGCCAGGCAGTGGTGGCGCCGCCTTCAGTCCCAGCACTATGGAGGCAGAGGCAGGTGGATCTGTGACTTTGAGGCCAGCCTGGTCTACAGATTGACTTCCAGGACAGCCAAGAAAAAAAAAAAGGCAAACATGATATCTGTGTTGTCTCTTAGTTCTTTGATTTTGGCCTTACCAAAGGAAAATTTCTTTTTAAAAGGCCTTTTTGAGTTCCTTTTTTATGGTAGACATTTGTACATGTTTACTTCAGAAAAAGTTTCTAAAGATACCTGGCTAAATTCTATCCACTACTTTTCTAAGTCTCTTCTTTTCATGGGGATAGTTTAAGACTGTGGGGAAAGGTTATGTGTGCAATACAGGGCCTGATGGTCTCTATTTCACTCCTGGTAATTGTGTGTTGGCTTCCTCAGGGACGACCTGGCCCAGCTGCCCTTCCTGACCATGTGCATCAAGGAGAGTCTGCGCCTGCATCCTCCGGTTACAGTCATCTCCCGCCGCTGCACCCAGGACATTGGTCTCCCAGATGGCCGGGTCATCCCTAAAGGTGCCCACGGGACAGGGAAGGAGGGACCTGGGCACACAGTTAAGTTTATCCAGCAGCTGGCTAACCCCATGGTCCCACTTCATTACAGGTGTCGTCTGCATGATCAGTATTTTCGGGACCCACCACAACCCAACTGTGTGGCCTGACCCTGAGGTGCTGCAACCGCTCTTCCCCATTCTTTTTCTCCACATGATCCCACCAGAAGGAGCAGGTTTTAGCTGGGGAAATCAGAACTTGCCTTCCCTACCACACTCAGGACTCTGTGCTTGGAGATGCCATTCATTGTCTCTTTCAGGTCTATGACCCCTTCCGCTTTGATCCAGAGAACATCAAGGACAGGTCACCTCTGGCTTTTATTCCCTTCTCCGCTGGGCCCAGGTGAGGCCAGAGGGCTTGAGGTGATGGGGCAAAGGTTTAGGAAAGATGGAGAAGATGGAAATTTGGGACAGTCAGGATCTAGGTCTAGTCCCTGCATCGTCGCAGGTTAAGCAAAGATGTGCAGTGTCAGGGTTGGGAAGGTCCAAGAACCACAGCCCTGTGCTCACACGCCACCCAGCTGATAGTTTCAGTTGGCCTCTGAATCTGACTGAGGTTCACGGGATACAGAATGTAGATGTAGACGAGAAATCCCAAATATGTTAGTTCCCCTTGGGTGCTCCTCCAGCTGGCTGACCAGGTACCTAGGTCAGGTTTCAGTGATAGCTGGGTCCTGAATGAGATCAGGATACAAAGTTCCCACCTCGCCCTGCCGCAGGAACTGCATAGGACAGACTTTCGCCATGAACGAGATGAAGGTGGCACTGGCGCTCACACTGCTGCGCTTCCGCGTCCTGCCCGACGACCAGGAGCCGCGCAGGCAGCCGGAGCTGATCCTGCGTGCGGAGGGCGGGCTGTGGTTGCGGGTGGAGCCATTGAGCCCACAGTGACCACTAAGCTTGGATGGATCATCCCACCCATCCACCTACCTCTGTAGATCCCAGAATAAAAGAGCAGTCGCCTGTGCTGGAGGCTGGCCGAATACCAGCAGGAGGCGCTGGAGGACAACAGGGAACCAATAGTTGGGGTCTGGGGGAGGGATGGGGCTGAGAAGTCCTTGGGCCAAGAACACTGACTTTCTCAGGCTGTTCACAGGCCCTGCATTGTCCTCCAGCCTAGCACGACTTACTCTCTTGAACAATAGACAGCTAAGGGGAAGTGTCTGGGCAGGATGAGGCCAGTCTCGAGCTCAGAAAACCCTTTAAACTGAGGTACATTCCCATCGCCTTGACCTCCATTTTACTCCCCAAACTTCTCTAGTTCTGGGATTCTGCAGTGTGTGGAAACTACATTTCTCGGTTTATTAAACCTAACAAGTCAAGCATTTGTTGTCGGGTTTTCTTTTCTTTTCCTTTTCTTTTTTCTTTTCTTTTGTGTCTGTCTGTGGGGTGTGCGTGTGTGTGTGTGTGTGTATGTGTGTGTGTATGTGTACCAGTACCATAAGATGAAGGCAGGCTGATTTATTGGTCTTCCGAATGCTCATGTCCTTAATTGAAGAATTGTAGTGTAGGTGTTGCATTTGGGGGAGGTTTGTCCTCTTACTACACTGTCTTTTCATACCACAGATTAATAACCTCACTTCAGTACTGCAGCTCTCCTGAGGTTGTTATTGCCTTTCTTTTGATCTTCTTCTGCTCACATTTTCCTTACTATTCACAGCAACTGGAGAGGACAGAAAGCACAGACATTTCTAAGATATAGACGTTTAAGCAGAGTGTGGGATATATATATATATATTTTTTTTTTTTTTCCTAGAACACCTTCAATAACTCAAAGGACAGTAGGCAGATCCTCACTTGGAATCCTCACAGTGGCAATGCCATGTCTGTTTTTTGGTATTGTTTTCCTTTAATGATTCATTGAGCTTTATTGTGATTGCTTTAGTGAACATGGATATGAAGTCATTTATTTATTAGAGCATGGGTAAGTAATCATTGACTACACTATTGGAGAAAATGACCCCCCACCCATTCCTCTCTGTTCTTGCATGCTGTGTACTGCAAAATTTAGTATAGGGATCACAATTGTTCTTGATCCCTAATCTGATTATTGTAGTAATGCCTGGCTACTAATTGTGGAGGCCCAAAAATGTGAGCCTATTTCCACCTTGTCTGACGGTCAGAGAGTTGGAGGTTGCTCTAAGTGGTTGACAAGTATAGTTGCACATGCCAATTCAGGATGTAATTACCTGATTTTTTTGACATTAAGATAGCTCTTCCAGGTATGTCCATGCCATCCTCACAAGTGGTCAGGATATGAAAGTGCACTTCTGCTTTTTCTTTTGTAACGATGACGACCCCTGGGGAGTGGTTACCTTCAGGATACATTGTCTAAAGCAGATTCACTGCCTAAACAATAGAATGGTAATGATTTGATGTCTCAAAGTGTTAAAGCGATTGACTGTTTGAGTTGTCCTTTGTATCATGTTAATAAAGTCTTTTGTTACATCCTTCCCACTCCCTGTGTATATTGGGTATAAAAGCTATGGAAAAATAAACACAGATGATTTCAGGATTCACTGGAACACCCTCCCAGTACTTTCTTTGATTTCTGTCTTATTATTTTCACACGTGTCTAAATATTCTTTACTAATATTTTTTATTTTTTAATACATTTTTATTGATATTTAATGAGCTCTACATTTTTTCTCTGCTCCCCTCCTTGCCTCTCCCTTTCCCCATTTAATCTTCCCCCAAGGTCCCCATGCTCCCAATTTACTCAGGAGATCTTGTCTTTTTCTACTTTCTACTTCCCATATAGATTAGAGCTATGTAAGTCTCTCTTAGTGTCAGCACTGTTGTCTAAGTTCTCTGGGATTATGGTTTGTAGGCTGTATTTCTTTGCTTTATGTTTAAAAACTACCTATGAGTGAGCACATGTGATAATTGTCTTTCTGTGTCTGGGTTACCTCATTCAAAATAATGTTTTCTAGCTCCATCCATTTTCCTGCAAAATTCAAGATGTCGTTATTTTTTCTGATGTGTAGTACTCCATTGTGTAAATGTACCACATTTTCCTTATCTTTACTAATATTTATAAAACCTCATACCCCTACCCTGGCAAGAGATATGTTTGTTGAGGCCAGTCCATGACAATTGATCCATGCTTAAGTAGTTGAATATAACTCAGGGTGTGTCTTGATACTAAAGTGTTTGCCAAAGAGTTCCATCCCTAACACCACACAATAAAAGAAAAGCATGAACAGAAATACTTCTCAGCTGGGTCACAGTTTAAACACAAAAGCCCCAGGAAACTCCAGCTGAAGTGATGCCCTGGCATTCATGTGCCAGCAGTTACAATGCTCTGTAAGAACCTGCCATCTCTAATCTTGCTTAGAAACTTTCCATGCCCATCAGGCAAAGCCCCTGGGCTTCTGCCCTGGAGGACACATTAGGACGAAGTTCAATTGTTTTCACTGGCTTTAAATAGTCAGATGGGACATCTTCTTACAGACTACCAAACTTCCTTACAATAATAGTCCCCAGGAAACCAATTCCTTCCAAAATTTTTTTAGAGCTCACAGCAGGGGGATTTTTAGTGGCCCTTCAGGACTCATTAAAAGTTGACAGATAATTCCAGTCTCCACTTTATTTGCACAAATTACAGAGCCTCTGAGGATCAGCCACAGAGATGCAGGCAACTGAGGCTGATGCATACACAGCCCCAGACTAAGATGGAGAAACCATGCTACCTACACCAGAGCAATGATGGTCCCCCCAGGTGGTTTTTCTGCCTAGTTTCCAGCCTAAACTTGAGAGTCTATTTATCAAGGAAGACCTACAGTTAAGTACTGGAGAGTTCCCTCTGTTTTCCCAGGACACAAAAGTCCCAGAGTCAACTGCTACAGACAGTACTGTGACACTCTGCCTTGCAGAGCATGGCCTCATGAGTAACCCATGCTCCTGACACTCAGGGATGTCCTGTGGGGCTCTGACACCTCTTCTTCCACTGTAGTGTTCAACACATTGTCATGTGAATGACTCATCCAGCAATGTCCCCTATCCCACTAGACTCACAACCCCAAAAGGACAGGGACATAGTGAGCTCCTTCAAAGATGTGTGATGTGGGATTCCCCTTTTTATGCTGTGAATATGTTTTATTATCATTGGTTAATAAAGAAGTTGTTTTGAACTATGGCAGGTCAGAATACAGCTAGGCAGGAAAACTAAACTGAATGCAGGGAGAAAGAAGGCAGAGTCAGGCAGATGCCATGTAGCCACCCAAGAAGCAAGATGCAAGGTAACAAACCAGGGGTCTCATGGTAAAATATAAAATAATAGAATGGGTTAACTTAAGATGTAGTAGCTAGCTAGGAATATGCCTGAGCTGTTAGTCAAAATATATATAATTAATATATTTTTGTGATTGTTTTGGGTCTAGGTGGCCAGGAAACAAAAGCAGTCTCCTTTTACATAATGGAGCCCAATGTTCAGCAACATACATTCACAAAAAGCCTAAGAAAGCTTAGAAAAGGCTGCTAGACCCACAAAAATGGGAATCAATTGGAGCTTCTTGGTAGCCACATATTTTCAGATAGGATCTGTTTGCTGGTGGTGAGCAGAGGAGTGATTCTTTTAAGAGAAGGCTTCCTGACTCAGCATTGGCAGCAAAAACTTCACAGCTCATGCTGGCAGCTCTGGATCTTTCGAGAGTTCTTGCTACAAAGCACTTAAATGGGGTATGTGATCAGAGTGGTTTGTTGGTGTCTAGTTTCTTGAGGTTTTTTTTATGTATTTTAGATATTAACCCTCCATTGGATATAGTGTTAAGGAAAATATTTTTGCATTTTGTAAGCTTTCATTTTGTCTTATTGACAGTGCCCTTTGCCTGGTTTTATGTTGAGGTGATAAATATGGATCTATTTTCATTCTTCTACGTACAGACTCCCTGATTTCAATCTGTACTACAGGGCTATAGTAATCAAAGAACTGCATGATGTTGGCATTAAAAAAAAAGACATGTTGATCAACTCAAAGACCCAGACACAAATTCACACATCTATGGACACCTGTTTTTTATATATATATATATATATATATATATATATATATATATATATATAT
>JABTXL010009450.1:56296-110821 GCA_025134845.1 Neodon shergylaensis | reverse complement strand
TATATATATATATATATATATATATATATATATATATATATATATATGTCAGAAATACACAAGGGGGGAAAGAGCATTTTCAATTAATAGTGCTGATTTAACTGGATGTCTGTGTGGAGAATGAAAACAGATCCATATTTATCACCCTGCACAAAACTCAAGCTCAAGTGGATCAAAGACCTCAACATATAAACCAGTTACACTCAACCCGATGGAAGAGAAAGTGTGGAATAACCTTGGATGTATGCCACAGGAGACAACTTCCTGGACAGAAAGAACACTAATAGTATAGGCACTAAAGTCAACAATTAATAAAGGATACCTCATGAGATTGAAAAGCTTTTATAAGACAAAGGACACTGTTAATAGTACAAACTGGAAGCTTACAGAATGGATGTGTTTGTTGCCTGGATATTTTCCCAACTGCTATTGTGTTTAAATACACTGGCAATAAACTGCCAGGCGTCAGACTTTCTAGGAGTCTAATCCAGCCTGGCAGAGTAAGCTCAGCTGAACTGAGTCTTCATTCTCACCTCTTCTTGGATCATTTTACCTGCCTACCATGACACCTGTGGGGACCCCTTCACATCTTTAATTTTTTAAGCATTCATTTAATTAATTTTTGTGTTCAATCATGTCCCTATTAGCACACCACCATACGTATATGAATGAAAGCCAGAGTACAAGTCGTGGGAGTCTGTTTTCTCCTCCCACCTGTGGACTCCAAGGAGCATATTCAGGTCATAAGTCTTGGCAAGTTCCTTTTTCTGCCAAACCTTCTTTTAAAAGAGGGACTTGTCTCCCTAAAAGGGATTTCACACAGCTCTAATAACTTATCAGACCACCTGACAGAATGAGACTGAAGCCCAGACATCGATATGGTGGAACCTATCTTGATAGGTATGTGCTATAGTACATTCATGTGAGTGTGTAAGTATACATGCCCAGGCACAGCCATTCAGAAGTCAAAACAAGACACTGTCTCCCTCTGACAGGCTCTATCCAGTTACTTGAGACAAAGTCTCTGATCCAGAAGCTTGCTATTTTAACTAGGCTGGCTGGGCCAGTAAGCTTTGCGGATCTGCTTGTATCTGCCTTCTGAGACTGGGATTATGGGCAAATGCAGCCATGGCTAACTTTACGTGGGTCACGGGGATTCAAACTCAAGTCCTCAAGCTTTCAGAATAAGCTCTCCTACCCATTGAGTCATTTGCCCAGCCTCCCAACAATGGTTTTATGGCATTTCCATACATGTGTCAAGATGCTTTGTCCTCATTCCTCCCTCCCATGAGCTCTTCAGGTTGCTTCTCCTGCTTTTGCTTCCCCAGTGCGAGGAGTACAGGCGTGTGGCATCTTGTGAAAGGCCTGTTTGCCCCACCTCTGGACACTTCCGAGACTTGACTAACATGTGCTCCCTCTTTCCACAGATTCAGAGGTAGTCAACACATGAGATGGTGAAATAGAACTCCCACCAATGGAGTGAGACACAGTCAGCATCTGCTTTAGAATAAACACGAAGTGAACTTCCTGCCGCCACCACCCTGGCCTGTGCTTGCTTTCTGGTTTGAATCAGGATGCATTCTTCTTACAAAAAGAAATTGCCTTGCTAGGTTGCTTTACTTGTGTGTTTCCTTGTGTGACACTGAGAATATTCTTTTCTAATATGTTTCTGACATACAGGCTCAAGACCCTCAGGCATGACACTCCACAGCTCCTCCGGCACACAAACTCCAACCTAAGTCTGGAATCCCTGCCGTGACCCTAGCAGGTACTGCCCAGGCTGTGGAGACACAGTGATGCCAGCACCCAGGTGCTCTCGAAGACCCCAATGCGCACTCAGAAAGTGACAGGATAGCGGATCCCAGTTCAAAGCAACAAGACCGTTGTCTCTGTCTCCAGCAGATCTCCTTCCAAAACACAGCCACGTGGTGCAAAATCTAATTGGTCTTAATAAAAGCTCAGAGTCAGATATCAGGCTAAATGTTGAAAGATCAGAGAAGCAGAGCACTCAGCCACTGGAGAGACTTTTTACCTCTACTGAAACCTCAGACCAAATGGGGTATCCTGTCTCTATGACTCTGATTGAATGGCATCCATATGAAACCTCAGACTGAATCCTGAGCTCCCGTCTCCTCCCGCCTTATATCCCTCTCTCAGCCCAGCTATATCCCTTCCCTGGCCCTGGCTTTCCAGACCTGACATTTGCTCTTAACACTTGGGTCAATTCCTGCTTCCTCCTCTGTATACAAGTGTCACAGGGTATGCTCAGGGAGTTCTAGACCCCCGTGTCCATGGCGACAGCACGTGACATCAGAGAGAAAAGACCACATAGGACAGGTGAGGTCACACTGGAGGAGAAGGGAGGGCTGGGTGATGCTGGAGAAGGCGATCCTAGGCACCAATACAAGAAAGTGGGCAGCAGCAGAAGACTGGAAGCCTTGACATACCCCGGCTTCTCTCATCCAAGGACGCGTGCTTGAAAAGCCTGTTGTAGGCAAGTGAAAGAAATATAAAGGAAAGGATGTGACTGGTTCTGGGGTTTGGTAGCAAATGAATGAAAAAATAAAGAAATAAAAAGGAAAGGAAACATGACTCTTCCTAAGTATGGTGGAAGAGAAAGTTTATTATAGGCATGGGGGAGAGTGCAGCCAGAGGCGGGTACCTCTGAGGGTCCAGAGTGGACAATAGCCTGAGCTGGGCCATGTGAGGAGAGGGGAGAGTGGTAGGGAAAGAGAAGAGATAGGAACCAGGTGCAGCAACCAGGAGACCCAGAGGTATAAAGGGAGCAGGGAATCAAAATGGTTGGATCATATAGGGAAGGGCAACCCAGCCCCCCGGACTGGAATGTTCAGGGTAGGCAACAGGGTATGCCAGCCAGGATTAGGACTGAGGGATGCTGGCCAGGTCCACTTTGATATGTTAAATAGACACCTCAGTCCCCTGTCCCAGGTTTGAAACCTAACAGTAGGAATTAGGGACAGATGGATACTGTGTAGATGACTCATAAAAGGTCATATATCTGGGACTGGAGTCTTGGCTCAGTGGTTAAAAGCACTGGCTGCTCTTTCAGATGACCCTGGTTCAATTTCCAGCGCCCACATGGCAGCTCACAACTGTCTGTAACTGAAGTTCCAGGGAATCCGACACTTTTACACAAACACGCAGGCAGGCAAAACACCAATGCACATGAAAGTAAATAATTAAAAAAAAAGTCACATAGCCCCTTCTTCCTTTTCTTGGCACTGGGCCCACAGGAAAGATCTGGCACACCCCTGAGCTCCTCTGCATCTTGTTAGACCTGGGGGGGGAGGGAGGGAAACAATACCACAACTGTTTGATTAAAGTAAGCTTTATTTAGAGATGCACCAGGAGCTGGCCAGCTGGCTGTCCCTCAGATTGCAGAGAGCAGCTTCTCACCGGCTTTTGAGCTCGCTTTTACAGGAACGGTTAGTGTTGACAGAAAACAGCCGTGGGAAGAAAGGAGGCAATAAACTTACGTGAAGAATACATTATATGGGCGGGGAGTCATCAAGGTATCTGGAAAGACACATTTTCCTGTGGCAAAGGGGAGTTGTGCATCACAGGTTCCGGAGTTCAGCCAGGCAAAGGGGTGGCCATACATCATGGGGTCACAGGTTCAGTGTAGGTTGAAAAAGATGGTTTACAGTATACATAGTATACATTAGGCTTAGGAAACAGAAACCTTTGTAAGGGATGGAAACAATAGCAATGAATACTGTGGCTCTTTTTTTTTAATTGCTTTATAAATAATACCATTCAAAATTTCTACTTCCTCCCCTCCTCCCATTTCCCTCCTGCTCACTCACTCACCCTCCTTCCTCCCCCTTCAGTCCTAAGAGAGGGCAGGGTACCCTGCCCTGTGGGAAGTCCAAGGCCCTCCCCGCTCCATTCAGGCTTAGGAATGTGTGCATCCAAATAGACTAGGATCCCCAAAAGCCAAATACTGTGGCTCTTTAACAAGAATGTGGCTCCTGTTTTGGTTTCACAGGCTCTCCTTAAATAAGCTATCTCCTTTCTTGTACAGCTCATTGAAAAAGGCTTGAGCATCTGGAAAGTCGGTGGCTACCTTCCAGACTCAAGTCCATGCAAGTAACACTGATAGCCCCACCTTCAGGAATTTGAAATGAGACTTTTTTTTTTTACACATAATTTCTCAATCTCTCCATATTCAACCAAAAAAAAAATACAAACACACAAATAAATAAATATAGTTACTCCAGGCATGGAGACAGTGGCATTTGGAGAGACAAAAATTAAAACAAAAAATGTTCACACTTCCCCGCTTTGCAGATGCTGCTGTCCCCTCTCATGGCTTGCTGCAGCCATGGTCAACCCCACCGTGTTCTTCGACATCACCGCCGATGGCAAGCCCTTGGGCTGCATCTCCTTCGAGCTGTTTGCAGACAAAGTTCCAAAGACAGCAGAAAACTTTTGTGCTCTAAGCACTGGAGAGAAAGGATTTGGATATAGGGGTTCTTCCTTTCACAGGATTATTCCAAGATTCATGTGCCAGGGTGGTGACTTCACACGCCATAATGGCACTGGCGGCAGATCCATCTACAGAGAAAAATTTGAGGATGAGAACTTCATCCTGAAGCTTACAGGCCCTGGCATCTTGTCCATGGCAAATGCTGGACCAAACACAAATGGTTCCCAGTTTTTTATCTGCACCACCAAGACTGAGTGGCTGGATGGCAAACATGTGGTCTTTGGGAAGATGAAAGTAGGCATGAACATTGTGGAAGCCATGGAGCGTTTGGGGTCCAGGAATGGCAAGACCAGCAAGAAGATCACCATTTCCGACTGTGGACAACTCTAATTCTTTTGACTTGCGGGCTTCTTACCTGCCAGACCATTCCTTCTGTAGCTCAGGAGAGCACCCCAGCCCCATCTGCTTGCAGTACCCTGTAATCTCTGCTCTCACTGAAGTTCTTTTTAAAAAAAAAAGATTTATTTATTTATTATGTATACAGTGTTCTGTCTGTCTGTATGCTTGTTGGCCAGAAGAGGGCACCAGATCTCACTACAGATGGCTGTGAGCCACCATGTGGTTGCTGGGAATTGAACTCAACGCCTCTAGAAGAGCAGTCAGTGCTCTTAACCTCTGAGCCATCTCTCCAGCCCCTGAAGTTCTCTGGGTTCCATATTTTCCCGATTTCTCTTCAAGTCTAGCTGGATTGCAGAGTTAAGTTTATAATTATGAATAAAAACTAAGAACTGTTAAAACAAACAAACAAACAAAATGTTCACACTTTAATGATAAGGCCACACATACTAGGACTATGTTTTTTTGGTCTAGGGTGTGAGCGTGACTTGTTTTGTCCAAGCAACAGAATGTTTAACTACAGATGTAGCCTGTGGCCTTCAGCTGGTCTATTCATTTCCTTGTATCATGTTAACGCAGTTTTTTAAATCTTACTCCTACCTCTTAGGGTCGGGGTATCTTCAGCAATTGGAAATTAAACGTGGGTGATTTTAGTATTCACTGGAACTTCCTCCCGGTACTATTCTATATGTTTCTGTTTTATTATTTTTATTTGTGTCTTTATATTCTTTACTAATATTTCCAAGTCCCAACACCTCTACCCTGGTAAGTGGTAATTTTGTTGAGCCTGGTCCCAAACAGTTTCTTACTGATAAAACTTCTGAAAAGTCAAAAAGTCTTTAGGAGAAAAATAAAAACAATGCCCCCAAGTCTCTAGCAGACAGATCTATAAGGCTTGAAGACTGACCCAGTAATTTAAGATGTTTAATATAAACCAATGGCTCTCAACGTTCCTGATGCTGTGACCCTTTAATACAGTTCCTGGTGCTGTAGTGACTCCCAACCATGAAGTTACTTTGTTGCTTCTTCATAACTCTAATTTTGCTACTCTTATGAATTATAACGTAAATGCCTGCATTTTCCTATGATCTTAGCTGAATGGTTGTTGACCCTCAAAGGGATCGTGGCACACAAGTTGAGAGCCTAACTCTTAATGCCATCATGCCTCACCCCAAATAGCCAGTTTCTGTGAGGAAAAATGGTATTATAAAAGATTTACTACTTCAAGAGAGTGAGCAGTCAGTTTGGGTGCAACTCTATTGCAACCCTAACTAAAAGACACAAGACACAAGGCCAGTAAAGTCCTCACCTGGAAAAGGCCCCGTCCATTCTTGTGGGCATGGTTCTCTTCTTTCTCTAAGAACTCACCTAGGGTGTGTCTGACCACAGTGTCTATTCTTTTTCATCCTACAATGTCTATTTTTATTAAGATTTAAATATCACACCAACCTGGCATGGTGGTGAATTTCTTTGGTTTCCTCTCTTGGTAGGTGGAGGAGTCCCATTTGAGAAAACACCTCTATAAGTTCAGGCTTTGGACAGACCTGTAAGGTGCTGTGCTAATTAGTTATTAATGGGTCAGACTCAGCCCTTAGGTGGTACTACCATGGACTGGTTGTCCTCAGTTCTATAAGAAAACAGTCCGAGCAAACCATGAAGAGCAAGTTAGTAAGCAGAACCTCTCTATGGCATCCTGACTCCAGGTTCTGACCCAGTTTGAGTTCCTGCCTTGGTTTCCTATGAGCCAGGATATGTAAGCCAAATAAACCCTTTCTTCTCCAAGTTGCTTTTAGTCATACTGTTTCATCACAGAAGTAGTAACCCTAAGCTGGCTTGCCATTGCCACTTCTTATGCACAGCAGTATACAAAGGGAACATAGTTCAGGTTAAATCTACGTTGCAGTGTCCTTTATTGGTTCCTAGAACCAAGAACCCATAGGAAGACTGGGACGGTGCTGGAAGATGCTATGTACACTAGTATATACTACCCATCTATGAATCCTGAGAGATACGAAAATAGCAGACCTGCCTGACAAGGTAATCCCACCAGTATAATCGTGGCACAAATGTTATGAGAGTAACTAACCAATCTCTGGTTGGATTTAAGATTGGCTCTACATGATAGAACTCACGCCTGACGTGAAACCAAAGCTAGGTAGATCAAAGGCCCCATTTTGCTAAATAGATACAGTATTAAGCCAACTCCTAAAAACATTGTTATACTCACAGATTAGTACGTCTCTCACCCCTTATCATAACTTTCCATACTAAATGTCAGTTAGCACAGAAATCCACAAGTGGTCCAAGGGCAGAGAATGAGAATGGAGTCTTCAGTTCTAAAAGTGGTATGTAGGGGTTGGAGAGATGGCTCAGCAGTTAAGAGCAGTTAAGAGGTCCTGAGTTTAATTCCCAGCAGCCACATGGTGGCTAACAACCATCTATAGTGGGATCTGATGCCCTCTTCCAGCATAAAGTTCTACGTGCAGATAGAGCACTCTTATCCATAAAATAAAAAATAAATCTTTAAAAACAAACAAATATCCGGGCGGTGGTGGCACGTGCCTTTAATTCCAGCACTTGGGAGGCAGAGGCAGGAGGATCTCTATGAATTCAAGGCCAGTCTGGTCTACAAGAGCTAGTTCCAGGACAGGCTCCAAAGTTACAGAGAAACCCGGTCTCGAAAAACAAACAAACAAACAAACAAATAAGTTCTCGAAAAACAAACAAACAAACAAACAAATAAGTGTGATATCTATATCATACACCCTAAAGGGATCATTACCTAAAAATCTTAGGTGGCCTGAGAAGTTCTAGACTGGAAAGCTGACTTGAGGCTCCTGATAAGGAAATCCACACACTAACCCTCTGATATCTACCACTATAAGACTGCAGGGGAACTGACTTGTAAATGGAATTTTCCATCCCCCGGCTCCCTCTTTTCCATCCTATAAAAACCCCAAGCACCCATAGCGAATCTCTCAAAGACTGTGTTTCTTCAGTCGTTCTGATTAAACAAACAATCCTGCGTTTAGAGATGCCTGCCTTTCTTTATTTCTGTGTCATCTCCATCAATCCTGATCTCACCCTCCCTCCTCCCAAGGCTCAACTGGGGAGGAGAGGTTCATCGTGAAAGAGGGAGTGGAAAGAGTATAAGAGGCAGAGGCAGTGGACAATTACAAGGAAGCAGTGGTTTTCAGGCCCAGTGGACTCGTGGCAGCTGGGACAGCATGCGCAAGACCTGCCCATCCTCAAGCAACCCTGGAGAGGCAAGCTTGGCATAGAGTCCTGCCCAAGCTCAGGAGCTACTGACAGCTAATCACTGCTGGGAGAGAGTCAGGTTTCCGTTAAGGGTGTGTGCCTGGTGATGACCATGCTCCAGCAGATGCCCAGACACCCAAGTATATGGGCAGCACAAATAGGATCCTACAGATTTGAAAAATGATTGCAAAATGTTGAATGGGTATGGAAAGCAGATTGGATCTGGGTGGAGTTGAAGAAAGGAGGCAAAGATGATCAAAATACACTCTATGAAATTCTCAAAGACTCAATTTCAAAATTAACGATACAAAATCAATATAAAACATTAAAATATTTTTGTGCATCAAAGAGAATGAAAGTGTGCACAAAATGGTCAGAATCTGCTACATGAACCAAACAGGGAAGTCATGTTATTCAGAAAAAAATAATAAATCACCATTAATCATAACGGTTTAAAATAAGGTATTATTTCTGAGTTCTGACCTATTACAAATAAACATTGACTCACTAACGAGCTCAACATAGTTTAAAATAACAGGATAAATAACTACCTAACTGGATTTTTAAAAAGTCATTCTTTAAACTTATATAATATTATTACAACAAAGCTTACAAAATTGTGTTACGTTAGTGCCCTTCATTTTATTTTTTGTGCTTTATCCAGATGTAGGTCTCACTGTTATTCATCTTCTGATTTTAAAAAAATCCTTTCATCTAACCTAGTCAGATAAAAACTTAATTCTCTAGAGCAAAAATTAAAAATATAGAGACCAGAAATACAATTTAACAATGAGTTAGCTGTGGCTCAGCACACAGAAGACAAAGACAGGCAACTCTCTCTGAGTTTGAAGTCAGCACAGTCTACAGAGTGAGTTCCAAAACAGCCAAGGCTATATACACAGAGAAACCCAACCAGGTGGAGTTGTTGTTACGGGGCCTTATCTTCTTCCTGAAAACTTCAGATTACTGCAGGAAATTTCATTGTTCATTGTGGAAAACTTAAACATTAATTATATAAACATATACAGACATATATATATATTCAATGAAAGGTATGATAGATATATTCAATGAAAAGTATGATAGCTATGAAGAAAAGCAAAGATGTTTTCTAAATTCCCTTTTTCCTTCTGTCCCATATCACAAAACAAATGAAGAAATAAGAAAGAAAGAAAGAAAGAAAGAAAGAAAGAAAGAAAGAAAGAAAGAAAGGAAGAAAGAAAGAAAGAAAGAAAGAAAGAGGGGAAGAAGGAAAGAAAGACAGAGAGACAGAGAGAGAGAAAGAGAGAGAGAGAGAGAGAGAGAGAGAGAGAAGAAAGAATCCCTATGTTTGTGAGCAATATGGGAAAGTCTTCAAATGTCTGGGTAGCTTTCAAAGACATAAAAAATTTAAACTGGAGAAGAAACCCTGTCTGTACAAGCCATGTGGAAATACTTGTCTACAGTCCTGCTTACTTAAAAAGACATTAGAAAGCTGGGTGATGGTGGCGCACACCTTTAATCCCAGCACGTGGGAAGCAGAGGCAGGTGGATCTCTGTGAGTTCGAGGTCAGCTTGATCTACAGAGCAAGTTCCAGGACAGGCTCCATAACCACACAGAGAAACTCTGTCTCAAAAAACAAAAAAACAAAACCAAAAACAAACAAAAAAGATGTTGGAAAGTTCACAACAGAGTAAAATCTTTCATGTGTAGTTTTTGAACAAAAAGCTCCTCTAAACACATGGAAGAAGTCACACTGGATCAAAACTCAATGACTGCAAGCAATGTAGGAAAGCCTTCTGTAGTTCAAATCTTTGAGAAGACATAACAAAAGTCACACTGCCAAGAAGCCAATTCATGTATTTATTGTAGAGAGCCATTGGTTCTTCCATTTTCTTCCAAATACATGCAAGAATTCACAGTGTAGAGAAGCCTTTGGTATGTACGCAGTGTAGAAAAGCCTTCAGTACTTCTAGTTCTTACAACAGACATGAATGAATTCAAAGAAAGCATACTCAACAAATGGTGCTGGCATAACTGGATATCGACATGTAGAAGAATGAAAATAGATACATATCTATTGCCATGCACAAAACTCAAGTCCAAATGGATCAAAGACCTCAACATAAAACCAACCACACTGAACCTCATAGAAGAGAAAGTGAGAAGTACACTTGGATGCATTGACACAGGAGATCACTTCCTAAATATAACCTTAGTAGTACAGACACTGAGAGAAACAACTAATAAACGGGACCTCCTGAAACTGAGAGGCTTCTGTAAAGCAAATGACATAGTCAGCAAGACAAAATGGCAGCCTACAGAATGGGAAAAGATCTTTACCAACCCCACATGGGACAGTGGTCTGATCTCCAAAATAAATAAAGAACTCAAGAAATTGGTCATCAAAAGAACAAATAATCCAATAAAAAAAATGGAAAAATGGAGTACAGACTTAAGCAAAAAATTCTCAACAGAGGAATCTAAAATGGCTGAAAAACACTTAAGGAAATGTTCAACATCCTTAGCCATCAGAGAAATGCAAATCAAAACAACTCTGAGATTCCGTCTTACACATGTAAGAATGGCCAAGATCAAAAACACTGATGACAACTTATGCTGAAGAGGATGGTGGGAATACAAACTGGTACAGCTGCTTTGGATTTCAGTATGGCAATTCCTCAGAAAATTAGGAAACAAGACCCAGCAATACCACTTTGGGATACATACCCAAAGGATGCTCAATTGTACCAGAAAGTAACCTTAAAGACAGAATTTGTTATGTCTTGATTATCACTTTCGTAACACCCATAAGGATGCTCATGGCAAGATTACTTCTTGAATTAATTCATAGATTAAGGTATGGAGAGCAAGTTTGATAAATATCTTTAAAGTCTCCATTTGGTACAGATGTGAAAATGCATTTCTAGATGAAAACTTTTTCTTGTCAAAACATGGAAGTTATGAGCAGTAGCATATATTGGTACTCACCAGTCACCACCCCTCACCAGTCACCCTCACCTGGTCCCATCCCTCAGTGATGTGGGTGATGGAGAGCTGCCCCACCCCTTGCCAGCCAAGGGAGAACTTGCCAAACCTCAGTCGCAGGGGCTGCACAGAGGCATAGGCTGTGGCATGGGCATAGGAGGGCTATGTAGGAGAGCTGTGTAGGAGAGCTGGCCTCACCCCTTGTAGGGATGGGGTGTGGGTTGGGGGCAATGGAGACACAGGTTGACCAACTCAGCTACCATCCAGATCTAGGGCTTTTGAGTTGGCCCACCCCAACATCCACCCCACCTATGAGCTACTGGAGTATGCTAAGGGGCCAGTCTTACAGAGGATCTCCATGACTCGGGCAACAGTAGGATATCTGAAAGGAGTCTCCGTGAGGGTCCAGTATCCATGGTGTGTCAGAAGCCAGAGACCCTGAACCCGATTAGCAACTCATTGCAATGAAAGCTGTTTGGGCGAACAGGATACTGCATTACATTCGCAGCTTCCAGTGCCACTACAAAGGAAGAATACGTGATGGAGTGGCAGGGAGGATGGAGTAGCCAAGCGATACAAATATGGCGGAACTGGAGACTCAGCCACGACTGGTATGAGAAAGAGGGCTGTGATGGATAGAGAAGCAGAGATCCAGCTGCCTTTGCCTCCTGAGTGCTGGGATTAAAGGCATGTGTCACCACCACCTGGACCGGAATTCTCGTCACTAGGAATTACTTCATGTCTTTGTGATTGCTTCATAGGCAAGAAAGCTTTCTCAAATACCTTACATACATAGGGCTTCTCACCAGTGTGAATTCTTTCATGATCTTTTAGAATACTAGAAAGAACAAAAGAATTCTTACATTGTTTACATACAAAGAGTTTCTTTTGACTGTGACATTCTTCATGCCTTTGAAAGGAGCTGGAAGAAACGAAAACTTCCTCACGTTGCTTATATTCATGGTGAGTTTTTTTTTTTTTCTCTAACCAAAGTACTTTCATGACGTTGACCATATCTGTAATACCAAAAGTATCTCATCACAGTGATTTTACAAGAATTCTCTCTGGTCTAAGTCCCTTTATGCTTCTGAAAGGACATGGGGGAACTGGAGATGTTCTCAGATTCCTTATGTTTCTATAGTCTCTTTCCATTTTCTTGCTCTTCATATGGTTTGTATGCTGGGAGAGCCATGAAGAAACCTTTAGAGATATATAGCCAACGCCTATGTCTCCACATACTTTATTTTCACTTATGGATATTCTGGATGTGATTTTTGAGTCACAACTTTCTTAGGGATGCAGTTGAAAATTTTTGCCCACTGATGACTTTCTTTACATCCACATGGTTTCTCTTCCAACTGATTGCTGCAAAATGAAAAAAAAAAAGAAGGCATTATTAAGATTTTGGTTATTAATGATTCACTATATGAAAATGATAATATGACCTGTAAATTTTTGGCATGTTCAGATTATATGCTCTGCAAAATGGTTTAAGCATAGGTAAATAAAAAGTATAATATTCATGTGCTGTTGCATTATAACATCTTCATGTCTGGCAAAGATTGAATGTCTACTTCACATTTAAATATGCAGCATTGTACATATTTTTTTGTTTGTTATTTGTTTGTTTCCAAGACAGGATTTCTCTGTGCAGCAGTCCTGGCTGTCCTTGAGCCTGCTTTGCAGACCAGGTTAGCCTTGAACTCACATAGATCCATCTGCCTCTGTCCCCTAAATGCTACAATTAAAGGTATTCACCATCAATGCCCAGCCTATTGTGCACATTCTTGGTACACAATATGAGTGACAAAAGTTATGGTGGATTTGGAGATTACTTGATACCCATTAGGCATGTTGGTAATTAGTCCAGTTCTAAAAGTAGGCATTTTGTTTTTATTTTGTATATGCCTTATACCTAAAGCTTACAGATAAATTAACATAGCATCTTAAACAATGTGTACAGAATGAAGTTTGTACAGAATTCAGCATCATGATATTCTAGTTGCTTCCAGTATTAGAACACTTGGGATGCTCCAATTGTTGAATCTTAATATTCATGCAGTTTTGGAGAAAATTACTCAGGATTAAATCACTTTGAGGCTGGGTATATTTGTCTTTTACTTTTTTCTGAAGTATCTTATACCAAGATTCTGGGGGACTAATACTGTCTCTTATGGGAATGAATTACCTAGTTTTTACCAGTGATGTTGGCATTCATTTTCATTGTTTTCATGTTTTCGTTTGTTTCTAAAAACAGACCCAGAGAAATCATCAGGAATAGTGATATTATAAAAATATTAACATAGAAAAATATGAGATTCTAGCTAAATTCATGGTATAAAGTGATTCACTTGACACATTTGCCCAAATGTTTATCGTATTTCGATCCATGGAGCAGCACTGATGAGCCAGAAGCACTTGTTCTTTCATTAAGGCAACAATATTATCTTTACCTATGGAGACCAGGTTCCTCAAGGATTCTACATCACGTCTTTATAAAGCTACTTTTGGTTTGGAGCCAGCATAGTTCACTCCCCCAGGTGAAGTTCACAGCCACATCCTTAAAGGCCACTGACTCCTGAATCAGCAAATAAATGCTGTCTTAAGAGTGAGCCTCAGAGCACAGGAGACCCAGACTTGATTCCTAAGAAGGTGACATGGCTTTATGTTCTATAACTGTTCAAGTCATATTTTGACCATCATGCTTGTGGTGGTTTGGATAGGAATGGCCCCCATAGACTCATATTTGAATGTCTTGTCACTAGGGAATGGTGATACTTGAGAGCAATAGGGAGCTGTGGCCTTGTTGGGGGTAGGTGTGTAGGTGTGGCTTGGTTGGAGGAAGAGTGTTGCTGAGGGTGGATTTTGGGGTTTCAAACGCCTAAGCCAGGCTCAGTTCTCGCTGTTTTCTGAGGATCTGGATGTAGAGTTCTCAGCTCCTTCTCCAGCACCTTGTCTTACTACATGCCATCATGCTTCCTGCCATGATAACAATGGACTAAACCCCTGAAGTGTAAGCAAGTCCCAATGAAATGCTTTCCTTTATATGAGTTGCCATGGTCGTGATGTCTCTTCACAGTAATAGAACACTGACTGAGACAATGTTTTTATTACTCATACATCTGAAGAGCCTCTCACACAGCAATTCTAACTATTTATTGGAGATCTCGGATAAAGCAACAGCAGAGCAGGATCATGCTTTGTGCTGGTAGTTTCTAGTTTCTCTTTGTATACTGGGTCTGTTTAACAATTTTCATGACAAACTGTGGCTACCAGATGCCCACAAAAGCAACAGCAGCAGCAACGAAAGATCTCACCTATTGTGAAATTGCACAGTCTTTGGAAATTCCAGAGAAAAATTCTTTCTCCCTCATCTGGTGTGTTGCTAAGCTTTTACTGTCAACACACCTAAGGTTACCTGGGAAGAGAGTTTCCATGAAGGGGATGCCTCCATTGGGTTGGTTGTTGGTTTGTGAATGTGTTTGGGGGGGGGGGGATTATCTTAATTAGGTAAATCAATACAAGAAGAGGCAGCCTGCTGTGGGCAGCACCATTCCTTAGGCAGAAGGGGATGGACTGAATTGTGCAAGAGTAAAGCAATCGGCTGAGCACAAGCAAACAGGGAAGTGCACTTTTATGGATTTGCTTTCCTTCTGCCTTTGGTGTGAAAGTAATGTGATTAGCTATCTGAACTTCCTGCCTCGAATACCCCACCTAACCCAAGCTTTGCTGTGTGTGTCTGTGTGTCCACCCTTTCTTATTTCCCTTTCCATCCCTAGTCAAAATTCTGAGGCTCAAGTTGTGCAGAACATGGAAAAATAGTAGATCTAAACAAAAGGTTTTGTTGTTGTTGTTTTTTGGTTTGGTTGGTTGGTTTTTGTTTTTTTTTTGTTTGTTTGTTTGTTTGTTTTTTGAGACAGGGTTTCTCTGTGTAGCCACGACTGTACTGGAACTCACTCTGTAGACCAGGTTGACCTCGAAATACAAAACAGAGAGACCAAACTGGATAAGGCTTGAGTCTTTAAACTCTCAAATCCCACTTCCAGTGACATACTTTCTCCAACAAGCCCCCAACTCATAAACACCCTTCCGAAACAACCCTGCCAAGTGAAGACCAAATATGAGCCTATAAGGGACGTTCTCATTCAAACCACCACACCTGCTCTGTTAGTTTTCTCTTAAATTTTAATGTAGTTGTCTTTGTGTCATTTTTTAAATTTTTGGAACACAGGGTTTCTTTGTGTAGCCCTGGCTATCCTGGCACTGGCTCTGTAGACCAGGCTGACCTCAGACCCACAGAGATCCATCTGCCTCTGCCTCTCAAGTGCTGGGATTAAAGGTGTGAGCCACCACTAAGGCAAGAGAGAGGACAGAGAGAGAAGGAGAGAGAGAGAGAGAGCGAGAGAGCGCCAATGCCTCAGTTTCTCCAATAACATAGCCCTAGGCAACCTTGTGGATCAAACACTTGGGCTTTCTCTTACTGGAACACACCTTTTCCATACAGTCATGGCTTACTTCTACCAAGACTTTGCACTTTAATACAATGTGTTAATCCAAGTGTTGTGGCCCACACCTTTATTCCTAGGATTTAGTCAAGCGGAAACAGGCAGAGTTCCAGGCCAACCAGGGCTACATAGTGAGATCCTGTCTCAAAAAAAGTAAAATGTCTAAAACCAGTCCAAGGGCTGATCCCAGTCCCCCTTGGATGTGGCTGTCCATTGGCAGTTAGTTTAGCAATATTGGAAATTCAGGTAATTGTTGCTAGTTCTAAGAGTCACTTTGGGTAAAGGCACAGGCCAGTAATATTTAGAAAGCATCCCTGGAATCTGCGAGAGTCATAGTAAAAGCAGGGGCCACTGACGTGATGGAGGGACAGGGTGAGGAAGACAGGCTGACTGCTCAGGGGTTACGCTACGCTGTAGGAAAGATCGGCTTTGTTGCTCTGCCAAGCCTAGAAGTAATGGCTCCTTTGATTAAGTAACAATCTTAACCTGATTTACTTCATTTTGGTAGAACATGTGCCAAGGAAGATGGACCTTGTATCTTGCTTACACGAGTAAACAGCCTCTCTCTGCTACAAAGATACAAACTCAACAACTATTTATGCCAATAGTATCTGAAAATATTTAAGATCATATCAGAAACTCCAGCCAGGTGAGCTTACCAACCAACCACACAACATGTAATCCCTTTATCTGAGGCTATTTTTTTAAAAAAAAAGAAAAAAAAAAGCCGGGCAGTGGTGGCGCACGCCTTTAATCCCAGCACTCGGGAGGCAGAGGCAGGTGGATCTCTGTGAGTTCGAGACTAGCCTGGTCTACAAGAGCTAGTTCCAGGACAGGCTCCAAAGCTACAGAGAAACCCTGTCTCGAAAAACAAACAAACAAAAAAAAAGGACTACCCCAAGCCCCAAAGTGTGCAGACGCTGAGTGATCTGGTTCTGGTCAACTGCAAGATCAGTCCCGTAGAGCTCCTCCTGCCGGGACACGCTTCCCACACACCTTGCCTCCTCTGCACCTTTTCCTTGCTCCAGTCTCAGCTCTCTGCCACCGACGCCCAGCAGCAGGCACCATTTTTAGCCACTAGGTGTCCTCAGATCCTCCCTTAACTCTAGCAGCGGGTGGAAGTGAGGCAGACAAGGAGGGGGAAAACCTGGAAACTCTTTTGGGCTTGGATGGACATTATTAAATGTACAAAAGTTGGCATCCCACGCGTTTTGCAGCACGTCTCTCCTAAGGCCAAATCTCTGGTTGTACAGTTTGCACAACAATCATCCACCTATCCGTGCAGCAATTCATGGGTCCACTTCTTAGTGGCAGGAGACTGTTTTACAGAACCTACGCACAAAGGTCCCCGTCTGCCAGCCGGGGGGGAAAAGCATTTGCTCACAGAACTTTGTCCTGGCTTCAAAGCAGCTACCATTTCTGCTTCTTGTTAAAGTGGTAGGGCCAAATTTTGGGGGCATTGTGTATTTTCCCTTTAGAAGTCTGCACCCAGTCTTGAATATGTCTTATTCTTTTCTCTTTCTAGTAACCCTATTGCTTAAATCTATTTGAAACAAACAAACAAAAAATGAAAAAGGCATTTCTTAAGAAACACTTGTCCTAGTCAGGCAGAGTGGTGCAGCCTTTAACCCTAACACTTCGGAGGCAGATGGATCTCTGTAAGTTTGAGGCAAACCTTGTCTGCATAGTAAGTTCCAGGACAGTCAGAGCTACACAGTGAGACCATGTGCTGTGAGCCGCAAGCATTATACATTAAATGTACAGCTGACAGATCAGTAAACAAACTCATGGGAGTGTATCCCATTGAGCGAGGAACCTGATTTGTAGAGCTCTGGGAACACCTGGCTTTTGGATAGTCACTGTTGATTCTATAGAAATCTTGTAAAGTCATGGCTCTTCTCCCATAATGGGGTTCATCCTGAACTGTCCCATACGTGTATAAATCATTTGATGAGGTAATTTCTTTCTGCCTGGGCAACTAGATGACCTCTTCCACACCGTGGGCAGTCAAACCTGCATAAAGCTAGTTCTCACAATTATCCTCATTGGCAGGAATTATTGACAAGACAGGAGCCCTGAGCAGGAGGCACTGAGCAGAGAGACAGTATGTTACAGTGTGCAGCTTGGCATTCGTGTGGGACTCCTAACAGTGGGAACATGGATTGTCTCTGACTCTTACCTGCTGTTGGGACCCAGTTCTCCTGGGTTGCCTTGTCCAGCCTTAATTGGAAAGTAGGTTCTTAGTCTTACTACTGCAACGTGATATGCCATGATCGGCTGATATGGGAGACTTGCCCTTTTCTGAAGAAAAAGGAGGAGGTGTGGATGGGGAAGAGTCAAGTTGGGGGGAGGGACTGGGAAGAGAAAAGGAAAGGGAACTGTGATTGAGCTGGCACAAATTAATAAATAAATATACAAAAAATGCCAAAAGGGGGGGGGTTGCCATGGTCATGGTGTCTCTTCACAGCAATAAAGCCTTAACTAAGACAATGCTGCATGGCATCTAAAAAATTAAGTTATAAAGATGCACCCTATCTGAGAGCAGGACCATTTTCCAATCTTCTATGCCATTTGTTCCTTCAGCAGATCAGGTGACTTCACAGGTTTAAGTACTTAAGTGGACTCTTAGGTTCTTTCCAATGGTAGTTCTCAGGAGCTAAATTTGGTTTAGGCTGTGAGATTGTAGGCCCATATTTCATACAAGATATTTGCAGCCAGGTTCTCTGGCCATGCTTAGATCCAAGGGCAGCTGCTATCCTGCCAGATCACCTGTAGCTACCTAACAAAAGACTCAGGATGGACGGCTCCTTCTCTTTGTTATTATGTAGATCGCCTGGGAAGAGGTGTGGATTCCAAGCACTTGACTATGTTGAGGTGTGACAGTACTCCCAAGTCCCGGAAAGAAAATATTAATGAGTTTCCACCTTGGTTTACCTGGGGGAATAAAAGGTGTTTGAATAATAAATTCTGGTAGATCTTCAGGAATGAATGAAGCCTGAGATGCCCTTCTGATATCGCTGTGTGAACTGTGTCTCATTATTTCCCCGCGCCTCTGCACGGGTCCAGTTAGGGAAAAGTAGTTTTTATGTTGGGGCTTCGGACCCTGACAGAGATCACTCAGCCTGCCTACTGACAAGCCTTACAACCTGTGTTTGATATCCTGAAGCTACATGCTGGTAAGAGAACAAACTCTTGCAAATTGTACTCTGACCTCCTTGAGGAGTGTCTTCTCTTTAAAAGATGTCAAGCTTGTTCAGTCAAACAGTGGTGCAACGCCAAGAAGTAGGGACATTTGTTTCCGGCCAGTCTTCAGACTGCTATAGGGGAGGCTCTGGGAGGAGATGTGTGGTGATGTTTTGTTTGTGTTGTAACAAGTAAAACTTGCCTGGAGATCAGAGTGTGGAGACAGCCACACTAGTTAGCCACAGAGACCAGGCAGTGATGGTGGTGCACACCTTTAATCCCAGCACTCAGGAGGCAGAGGCAGACAGATCTCTGTGAGTTCAAGGCCACCCTGGGCTACACTAGATTGATCCAGTCTCAAAGAGAAACAGAGCCAGGTGGTTGTGGCTAATATCTTTAATCCCAGTACTTGGGAGTCACATGCCTCAAAATATCAGCACTAAGGAGTAAGGAGGTAGAGGCAGGAGGAGAGAGTAGCATGGCATTCAGTCTGAGGATTCATGGAGACAGGGTCTTTGGTGTAGGAGTTCCTTCTATTTATGTGTTGCTTTCATTGGTTAATCAACAAAGAAACTGCTTGGCCTGATAGGGCAGAACTTAGGTAGGCAGAGAAGACAGAACTGAATCCTGGGAGGAAGAAAGCAGAGTCAGAGAACCGCCATGGAGATGCCAGGTCAGACATGCTAAATCTTTCCCGGTAAGCCATGACCTCGTGGTGAACACAGATTAATAGAAATGGGTTAAATCAAGATGTGAGAGTTAGCCAATAAGAGGCTAGAGCTAATGGCCAATCAGTGTTTTAATTAATACAGTTTCTGTGTGGTTATTTTGGGTGTAAGCTAGCTGGGTGGCTGGAACAAGGGGCCCTGCTCCTTGCAACAATAAAAATGGACTATGGATATTTTCCTTTTTTTTTTAAAGAGGGGAAAATGGTGCAGGACAATTCTGTATTCTGTCAATTATGTTTTAAATAAATGCTGATTGGCCAGTAGTCAGGCAGGAAGTACAGGCAGGACAACCAGACAGTAAGTAGAGGTGGGGCAATGAGAACAGGAGTATTCTGGGAAGAAGGAAGCTCTCTCTGCAGTCACATCCAGACACCAAAGAAGCAGGATGTGATCTGCCCCGCTGAAAAAGGTACCAAGCCATGTGGTGAACATATACTAGAATAATGGGCTAATATAAGTTATAAGCACTAATACAAAGCCTGAGCTAATGGGCCAATCAGTTTATAACTTTGTAAACCTTTGTGTGATTTTCTTTGGGGGCTTACCAGTTATGGGAACTGGGCAGGACAGAAACCCCAAAAGCAGGACCTCATGTTACAGGTCTTGCCCACTGTGGTCTGAGGATTCAGTAGAGGTTTTAAAAGGTCTCTCTAGTGTCTGGCTCCTTTACTTCCCTGATCTTTCAACATTTACCGTAATATCTTTCTGTGGGTTTTATTATTAAGACCGATTAGAACTCAAGCTACAGAATGGAATCTACAGGTCACAAAGTTGTTGATTCTGATAGGTGTTCCGAATATGAAAGAGAAGCCTACACATCCAATGCAGCTTCAAGGTAGAACTGACTCTTGATGTGGTCCTTGGCTCTTAGATACCAGCCTAGAAAGAAGGACAAGACTCTACCTCAGACTCACTTCCTCCCCTGTAGGTAAGATTTCACTAGAGAACCCAGGCAGATTGGCCCCCATAGGCTCAAGTATTTAAATGCTGGATCCATAGTTGCTGAAACTGTTCTGGAGAAGGAGTTGATGTGGCCTTTGTTAGAGGTGTGTAAGCCCATACCAGAGCCAGTCTCTCTCTCTGTCTCCTGGATGTTGACAGGTAAACTCTCACCCACTGCTCCAGTGCCATGCTTGCCTGTCTGTCACTGTGCTCTTCACCATGATAGTCAGGGATACAGCCTCTGAAATTATAAGCAGGTCCCCAGTTAAATGCTTTCTTTGTAAGATGTTTTCATCGTGGTGTCTCTTCACAGCAATAGAAAGTAACTAAAATACACAGTGTTGGGTGACTTTTCCTGGGAAGAGATGCACAAATAAATGTCTACTTACCTACATAGGGAACCAAGAACAGACCAAAGTAATGATTCCAACAAAGAATGGGTGAATCAAAGATAGCTAGCTGCATTGCTAAAGTATCAGAACAAGTAAAACCTTTCCCACAATGCTTGTATTTTAAGGTTTCCTCCACTGTACATCCTTTCATGGAAGTGAAGCGAACTGTAATGAGTGAAAGCTTTCCCAATTTTTGCATACATAAGTGGTCTCTCTAGTGTTAGTTATTTCATCTTTTAGAAGGGAAAAAAGAATACGCAAAGGATTTTCCATACTGCTTACACACATAGGGATTCTCACCAGTGTGGCTTCTTCCATATGATTTTAGAGAACTGGAACAAGTGAAGACTTTTCCGCATTGTTTCCACACATAAGGCTTTTCTCCAGTGTGTATTCGTTCTTACACTTCAAGGTAAGTAGAAATAATGAAGGCTCTCCCACAATATTTGCATTTGCAGGATTTCTCTTTACTGTGTACACTATCATGGAAGTGATGTGAACTGAAATCAGTGAAAAAACTTCTACATTGTGTGCAAAAATAAGATTTCTCTCCAGTGTGAATTCTTTCATGTGTTATCGGAGAAAAGGAACGATTAAAGATTTCCCTACACTGCTTCCACAAAGAGAGCTTCTTACCAGTGTGAATTCTATGCGTTTTTAGGGAACTACAACAAGTGAAGCTTTTCCCCACATTGCTTACAAACACAAGGATCCACACCACTGTGCTTCATGTTTTTTTGTAATTGATATGACAACAAGAAAGCTCTCCCACACTGTTTACATATGTAAGGCTTTTCTCTTATGAGTTTATGTAGTTGAACGGGAGTAGAAGTAATTAAGGATTTCCCACAATGCTTACACGTGAAGGGCTTTTCTCCATGGTGGATCCTGTCACAAGATATAAAGTATAAAAAGAAAAATTTTTCATGTTGTTTACATGCAAAAAGTTTCTCTCCAGTTTGAATTCTATCATGTCTTTGTAGGTTATAGGAATGAGTGAAGGCTTTCCCACATTGGTTACATACATACATGGAATTTCTAGGCAGGGTAATGTTATTCAAACTTTTGAAAAGACCCCAAAGAACTGAGAATTTTCCCATATTGCTTACATATTTCTTCAGTGGAAGTCCTTTCATAATTTTCACCGAATCTGAAATCTGCATCACAGTGCTTATTTTTATACAGTTTCTTTCCGTATTCCTGATCGTCATATGATCTGTGCCTTGTATTGGGTTTAAGGTGTACACTAGTGATAAATGGCCAGTAGCTACTTTTGCACACTCATTCCTATCATAGCTATATGCTCACGAGTAAGAGTTCTGATTCACGGGGCTAAAGAGTTGGGCCAATGTTCAAGAGCACTGGATGATTTTCCAGAAGACTAGGGTTCAATTCCTAGCACACATGTGACAGCTCATAACTGTCTGCTACTCCATTTCCTGGGGATTCAACACCCTCACAAAGACATGCATGCAGGCAAAATGCTGATGCACATTAAAGTAAAAATAAATATTTTTTAAAAAAGGAAATATGAGCCAGATGATTGTAATGCATGTCTTTAATCCCAGCACTTGGGAGGCAAAGGCAGTCAGATCCCTGAGTTCAAGGCTAGCCTGGTCTACAAAATGAGTTCCAAGATATCTAATACAGAGAAACTCTGTCTGTAAAAAAAAAAATCATACAAACAACAAAAAAGAGTTCTGATTTACAATACCCTCAGTAGAGAAGTTGAAGATTCTTGCATGCTGATAATCTTATCTGGGCCCCCAGAGTTTCTCCGCCAGCTGACTGCTACAAGAAAGCAAAGGTGCATTACATTGCATTACATTTTTCTTGTTAATGATTTACTAGTAGAAATGTTGTATTTATGAGCTGTGAGAATTTCTGAGTATGTCTTCACTGAATGGTCTGCAACTTGATTTGAGGGTAGCTACATTAAAATTAATGGTATTTGTGAGTGGTTGTGTTATATTACTTCCATGTCAAGCAAAAATGTCTATGTCACACTTAATACAAATTTATACCCAATACCATGCACAATTTGATCCACATTAATGGCCAAAATCATGCTGCATTTGGGATTATGTATAAAATGAGAGGTCTTAACAATTGGTCTCTGTCTAAAAAATATCTTATTTTTGTTTCATGTACCTTAGAACAAAGGTTTGTAGATAAATAACTTTTAATTTTAATACTCTATGAAACAAAGTTGGTATTTGTGAAGTATGGCGAAGTATAATCTTTGGCATTGTGTTTCAGTTGTTTTCCTGTATAGGAATATTTAGAATGTTTTCCTGCTGATGCTACACATGTTTGCAGTTTTGCCAAAAAATTCCCTGAGCTTAACTGGGTTTGAAGCTTGATGCATGTATCTTTTATCTTTTTGGTAACAAGTTTGATCACAACATAGCTCTTGAGGAATGTGCATCTCTCCCGAGACACAAGTTATCTTGGTTTTACCCATGGATTCTGGATTCTGGTATTTATCTTCAATGTTTTGGTTTTTCCATGTTTTATAGAACACAGAGAAACCATTATGAATTATTATGTTATAGTGTAAATATGAACAGATTTTAGACAAATTTACAGTATATGATTCCATCTAACATATTCATTAATGTTTCTTAAACATTTTTTTCAATCCATGTAGCAGCAATAATAAACTAGAAATAGTTTTTTTTGATTGGTTAATTAAAAGAATGATGGCATACTTACCTCCAGAGGCCCGCTTCCTCAAGTTTTCCTGCATCCGCTCTTTATAGGGGTTCTTCTGGGATAGCCCACTCCTCCAGGTGAAGTTCCCAGTGTAAGTAGAACGTTGGGCTGCATTCCGGCCGCCCTGGCTCCCTCATGGCTAGCTTATGCCCCAAAATAATTATACAGAAACTGTATTCTTTTAAACACTGCCTGGCCCATTAGTTATAACCTCTTATTGGCTAGCTCTTACACATTGATCTAACCCATTTCTAATATCCATATTGCCACCTGAGTGTGGTTTATCGGGATGAGTCTAACAGGCATCCATCTCAGAAAGGAAAGTCATGGCGACTGCTTGAATCTGCTTCTTTCTCCCAGAATTCTGTTCTGTCTACTCCGCCTACCTAATTTTCTGTCCTATCAGGCCAAGCAGTTTTCTTTATTAATTAACCAATGAAAGCAACAGATAGATACAAGACCCAGTGACATTCTCAAAGGTCATTGTTGTAGGAGGTCGCTTGTTTGTTCCCGGACACACAGACAGAAGGACCTCCCACACCAGGTCATTGACTCCTAAATGAGCCCACATGCATTTTTGCAGGAAGTTTGACCCTTATAGTACTGAAAAATCAAGGCTTCATTCATTAAAAGCGGAATAATACTATATTCTATAGCTGTTTAATTCTTGTCTTGTTTATCACGTTCTACTGTCTGCACATTCTAAGATTCTCTTACACACAGCACTGTGACAGTAGATGGGGTTCCCTTAAGACAGCAGCATAATTGTACTTCCTTTACCTCATAGGTCATGCTATCTTCTCTTTGTAGTGTGTCACTACCACAACACTCATAAAATTCTGACTTCCCTAATGACCCAAATACTGTATGTTCTTAAAAATTCAGAAAGATTTTTTTTTTACCCTCTCCTGGTATCCCGGAACTGCTAGATTCAGAAGAATTCACATGAAAATTTAAAACAACATTGGAAGGTACACATTTTTGTAAATTTGACAGGATTTAATATCATTTAGGAGACAAACCTCCAGGTATGTGAGGAATGCATTGGTTATATTAATTGAGGTGAGAAGTTTTACCTTAAATGTGGGCAGCACCATTTCTTGGGCTGAGGTCTTGGAGTGCAAACAAAATACAAGGATGAGATGAATGCTAGCATGGCCACTCTGTTTCCCAACAGCAGGTGCAATATGACCATTCATTCCATGTATACTTGCATGCCAGAAGAGGGCACCAGATCTCATTATAGATGGCTGTGAGCCACCATGTAGTTGCTGGGAATTGAACTCAGGACCTCTGGAAGAGCAGACAATGCTCTTAACCACTCCAGCCATCTCTCCAACCCCCAAACCCTCTTTTTTTAAACCCCCCCTTTAAAAATTCCTAATTGTCTCACCAAATCTTCTGACAATGGCAATGAAGATGATTGGGAAGTATGAGGTCAATTGCTGCTGCATGTAACAGTAAGCACATTTTCAAAGCAGATGCCTAGCTGGGCAGCAGCCAAGAAGGGGGTCCAGGGAAAGCCCACAACTGTCCAGGCGAGGGAACCTGCTGTCTGAGTAACGCACACAGGAAATCGGGGAAGAAGCATGTGGAGCAGAGCTGCCTAGAGGGGCTAACACTGGCACCTTTTGGAGCCCAAGGCCCTGGGAAGCTTGCTGCAGAGAGGCTGCAACAGAAAAATCCCAGATTCGCTCAGCGGGGGCGGGGGGTTGGGGAAAAGAAAAGAAAAACCTAGCCAGCAGGACAGTGAGTGGCTCCAGTCTTGTGCAGCTCTGGCCTGGGCCGGTGACTGCAAAACCACAGGCCAGCAGCTTTTTCATAAATTCGTGCCCCGAAAAGTTAGACACGAAATAAAATGCAGCATTATCCTACTTAGCCTTAATAATAAAAACCCAGAGTCAAATATCGGGGTAAAAGCTGAAAGATCGAAAAAACAAAGGAACAACCACATCTACCTCTTACTTCTCCGACTCCTCAGACCAAAAGGGCCAAAATCGTGTTTCTGCCCCCACCTTATCACTTTCTGTCTGTACAGACCTCCAGACCTCTGTGGTTAATTAGTGGCTAGCTCCAGCCTCTGATCTCCAGGCAAGCTTTATTTGTCAGAACATAAACAAAATATCACAACGCCCATGAAAGAATCTATCACAAAAAAAAAAAAATAAATAAAGTTGGCAACTCGTGAGAAACCACTCAAGGTTGACTTTCCCCCTCTACATGCCTGAGCATGCATAGCTGGTTCTATGCACCTGCACAACACACAGTAACAGGAGCTTCAAAAGAACTGATGGGCCAAAGAATATACTTATTGCAGTTCCTTCAAGTAACGTGCATAGGCAGTAAACTTAACAAGGTTCTATCAGCAGTGGAGTAACTTTGCTATGTGCTTTAGACACAGAATTGAGGCTGAGCTGTGTGCCCCCCCCTCCGCAAAACCCAACAACATGCATATGTAAATAGGGAATTGGATGACAATGGAGGAAGAACATGCATGTGTCCTTTGAAATAGCAGACAAAGTGGAAAAATGAAAAGGGGCTGGTTTGACATTTTTGTTGTTTTGTTATTTTAAGACAGGGTTTCTGTGTAACAGTCCTGGCTGTCCTGGAATTTGCTTTGTAGACCAGACTGTCCTCAAACTCAATGATCTGATTTGCCTCTGCCTCCAGATTGCTTGGATTAAACGTGTGCCACCACACCTGCCTGATTTGGCATTTCTTAATACCTAGCAGGCTGCAAAGGATATAGAGTGCAGGTTGGACAAATGCAGGGAGCCCTTCCTGCGATCCCAACCTTGGAATTTACAGGAAGATTCATGTCATAAGAAGAGAGTGAGGTGGAAGTGAGGAAAGAGAAACATCAGGCCTGGTCTTTAATACACAAAAAGGGAGTCAGGCATGGTGGTGCACGCCTTTAATACCGGCACTCATGAGGCAAAGGCAAGCAGATCACTGAGTTCAAGGCTAGCCTGGTCTACAGAGCAAATTCCAGGACAGCCAGGGTTGTTACATAAAGAAACCCTGTCCAAAAAAATAAATAAATAAACAAGCAAACAAAACAAGAAAGGGAAAACTATGATTCAGTATGATAGGGTCTGAGGATTTTTTTTAAGATTTCATTCATATATGTGTGTCTGTCTATATGCCACATACATGCTGATGCTCCTCAAGGCTAGAAAAGGGTGACCCTTCTTCATTGACCCTGAAGTTAAGGGCAGTTGCTAACTGATGTGGGTGCTGGGAACCACACCCCTGTCCTCTAGACAAGCAACAAGCACTTGTAAATGCTGAGTTGAGCCATTTTTCCAGTCCTGAAGGTCTTACTGTGATCTGGTTTTAGGAAACTCTATTTAGAGAACACACTACATCCAAATGTTTCAAATTCAGAACTTTATACAATGAAGGCGTATCTCATTCTGGGACACATAGGATCAAACTAAGTCAATCCAGAGTGAAGGAACTGAGAAATACAACTACTAATTTTCCCTCGAGACAAAAACTCCTTAATCAGTAGGAACACAAGGTCTAAGTCTCTCTGGGCTGGCTCCTACAAACCATTAGTCTGACAAAGTTTTCTTTTAAATTATGTTTTATGTTTATTTAGTGTGCATGTACATACACATTGGCCATAGCTGAGTATGAAGGCCACACGACTTTAGGGAGCTTATTCTCTCTGTGCACCATGTGGATCAGAGACCAAACTCAGGTCATTAGGCTTGATGCTAGCGGCTTTATGTGCTAGTTTTCCCACGATACCACCTTGAGACGGGACCTATGGACTATGGAGAGTTGGCCCAAGTATTACTGTAAGAGTTTATAAACCCAAGCCTACAGCCAGTGATTACTGACTCTCTGAAGCTGACACCCTAGCACACATGGTTTGTGACTGAAACTAAACCTGAGCCCACATCCTGGGGTGATCAGTTTCCCATCTCCTCTTTCCTCATTAGAATAGGAAGAGTGCTTTTCTAAAGAGCACAGAGACCAGCCGGGTGGTGGCGCACACCTTTAATCCCAGCACTCAGGAGGCAGAAGCAGGTATATCTCTGTGAGTTCGAGGCCAGCCCGGTGTACATAGCCAGTCCAGTACAGTAAGGGCTGTTACAGAGAAACCCCGTCTCAAAAAAACAAAACAAAGAAAAAGTACGGGCTGGCAGACAGAATGCTACCTTTCCTCAGTTTGCCTGCTCTGTCAGTGTCAGTTTACTCTTTCCACTCGCTAAGGCACGGGGCGAACCTTGACGCTTGGACATTTGTTCTCGCTAGGTGTTGAACTGATGTAGGCAAGGCTTAAAAAGACAAAGCGAGGAAGTCGGGAAGTGAGCTGGAGTGCGGGCTCTGACGGCAGCTCTGAACACGCAGAGGGAAACCTCTAAAATGAAGAAGCTCCTTGGCGGAACTGACTTTTGAAAACCATCTAAATGACATTTGTTTGTGTGAATGGAGGTGGGTGGAAGAACATCTTGCAGGAGGGAGTTTTTTTCCTTCCACAATGAGGCTACCAGAGATCAAACTCGGGTCTTCGGGCCTCACGGCCAGTGCCTCTTTACGCCATCATGCAGGTCTAACACTTAACTTCTGACCTGGTCGTCCTCAGATGCCGCGAGACAGTTTGAAAAGACAGAAGAGCAAGAGGGTCCTGCTTGGACTCCCGTTTTTCCTCCCTAGAAGATTCCATTATCAGAGAATACAATGGCAGTTCCAAGGTGGAGATTAACAAATGGTTACTTACCACTAATAAGAATTCAGCAACACACCAAAGCAATGATCCCACCAAAGACCAACGTGGAGAACAATGACTTTATTGAGATTTACTTACAGGAGTATGAATGAGGGGTTACTTACAGGCATATGGGTGACTCAAAGTCAGTTGCATCACCAAAAAGTACACCGAGGAAGGGTGACCACACCAAAAAATAAAAAATAAAAAATTCAACCCTATAGCTGCTCCCTACTCAATTTTCAGGCAGTCATAATATTTACAAAATTTTAATTAAGTACTTTGCTGCTTATTATCTTATGTTTCATTCATTTATTCATATGAATAAAGTTAGGGTTGAAAGGGAGACATTATAATACACAGGAAATAAAATGCAGAGGATGATTTGAGGATACTTTGAAAGCTGCTATCACAAACTGGAAAATCAAGGATAATTTCAAGATAGTTATGAAATATCAAAATTAAGTCAAGAGGTGGAGTCCCATAGACAACCCCCCCCCAATATTATAGGCTATTGCTATTGTCCTTGGTTACCACACAGAACTTGATGATAAGATCCTATTACTGAAGACACCACTTACTGAGTCATGGAACATGAAGAAATCAAGTTTATTCTGACCTAGAGGCTTCATCTTATTGCTTACTTTCATGGCACTGGAAGAGGCTGTGCCTACCACCAGAGGAGAAGACTCTGCAGGAAGCCTACCCAGCTGAGACCCCTCTGGTCTACAGTGATAACCAGTCTGACAAGATATGACCATGGCTATGGCATGAATGTTGTTGGAATAACCAACCACTTTTTGACTGGATTTAAGGCCAATTCCACACACTGTACAAGATGGAACTCATGCCTGGTACCATTAATATGGAGAACTTTCTACTATTATTCTGTTAAAAGGACATGGTGCTAAATCCAACTCTTCTGGGTATCTTAACACCCATAGATAAATTTCTCTCAACCTTTATAGCGAGAATGGATATTTTGTTTGTTTGGTTTTTGTCCTTTGTTTTTTAGTAGATGGCAACTATCAGACTCACAGCTGGTCATCATACAGAGAAAAAGTGATTACGGAGGGCTAACCCCTAAATGCGACATGTATCTGTATCAAATCCCTTCTCTCAGGGAACCTGGGACCATTGCTGAGAGAAGGAGCTGAAAGACTGGAAGAGCCAGAGCCAGTGGATTATTAGAGTCACATAGTGTGCTCTCGACCTAACAGGACAGCTGCACATACTAACTGACAAACAGCTGTGATTGCATACAAGCTCTAGCCAGACAAAAATCCAGGCATGGAAGGGGGAGGTGTTTAGAAAGCCCCACCCCTGAGTATCTGTTGACAACTGATGACTGCTGGGAGAGGAAGAGTCAGTTTTCTTCAGGAAGAGGCTATTCAGGCAACGGTGGATGGGCCTGCAGCCGTGCACACACTGGCAGCATTAGGAAACTCTATAAGTTAAACATGGAAGAGAACAAATGGAAATGGAGAGGGAAAAGTGGTGACGGGGATAGAAGAATCAGAAGGAAAGGAATGGAAATAGGTGGGCTTGATCAAAATGCATGCATAAAATTCTCAGTCAATAACAAAATAAAATGAACAGATGAAGAAAAAATAAATGAAGGGAATGTGAACACTGTAAAAGAGCAACACAACTAAGCTAGTAATGAATTTTGCCCCCAAAAGGAAAAGTATAGGACTGAATGAATTCACTACTGATTCAACCAAGCTTCTTAAACTATTTCACTAAATATAAAGGGACTAAACACTAATTTATTCTTGGAAGGTAGTATTGCCCTGATAGCAAAATCACGAAGGACTCAACAACAAAGAAAAAAAAAACCTTGATGAAAACAGAACAAAAACAAACAAAACCCTCAAAATTATACTTTCAAACAAATTCAACATATTAAAAATACCACAAACTACGATCAGGTTGATTTCATTCTTTGCATATAAGTGAGTTTCCACAGATAGCAATCAGTAAATGTAACAGAGAACATAGATGTTCAAGGACTGAAATCCCCCATCGCTGCACTATATGGAGAAGTGAACTCTGTCCAAAGTTCAATGCCCCTTGATGATACAGTCCTGAAAAAACTAGGAAAAGGAACACAGCTCACTGGAACAAGTTATACATGACAAAACTAGAGCCAAGATTATACCAAGCAAAAAAAAACTAAAGTCATTCTACCAGGAATAACACAAAGGTGTCCACCTTCTCTATACTATAATATCATCTCTTGAGTTCTCAGTCAGAAAAATAGGGGAAAAGAAAGGAAAGGGATCGAGTACAGGGCTGCAGTTCAGTGGCCCAGCACCTGCCGACCACACATGATCTCCTCACTTCAGTGGTGAACATAAGGAAAGAAAAATAAAGTGAAATAAGAGGTCAAATCTCTATTTGTAGACAATATCATCATCTTTTAAAAAACTATTTTGCCTGCATGTATGTCTGTGTACCATGTGCATGTCTGGTGCCCAGAGACCAGAAAAGGGAGCTGGATCCCATGGAACTGGAGTCACAGATGTGAGCTGTCGTGTAGGTGCTGGGGAAACAGGCTCAGGCCTCTAGAAGAGGAGCCGGTGCTCCTAACTGCTGAGTCATCTTTCCAGCCCCTGTGATCACATTCTTAAAAGACCCAAGCAGCCACACCAAAAGACTCTACATCTGATCACTACTTCAGCAAAGTAGCACAATAAAGTCAGTATAGAAAAATTAGTAGCTGTTTATATGACAATGAAAATAGTAATAAAACAATCAAGGAAAAAATGTTCCAAAAGCCTAAGAAATAAGTTACAAGACAAAAAGTCAAATTTATCTATGAATAAATAAACTTTGTCAAGCCAGTGAAAGGAGTACACAATGACAACTTAAAAACACTTAAGAATTGACTTCTCTGAAAAATGGAAAACATCCCTATACTCACAAATCAGCACCATTATAATATGAGAAAGTGTAATGCGTTCTGCAGACTCCACACAACCCCCATCAAAACTCCAATGTCATTATTTACAGAAATAGAAAACACAATCCTGTAATTGTAAGAAAACAAAACACCCCAAATAGTCAAAGTAACACTGAGCAAAAAGCAATGCTAGCTACAGTTATCGCAATACTCAAATTATGCTATAAAACCATAGTGAAACAGTATAACATAAAAGCAGACACATAGAACAATGGAAGAGTACAGTGCCCAAACAACCACGTAGCTGCAATCTTCTGATTTCAGCAAAGGCATCCAAACCATGTATAGTGTAATAAATGGCCTCTTCAACAAGGAAAACAATTCTGTTTGTACAAGAATATCCCTAAATGCCTCTAGCATTCTGTACAAACGCCAACTCAAACTGAACCAAAGACCTTAACATAAGGCCTAAAAAATGTATAACTCATAGAGGAAAATCTAAAGAATACATGAAGCTGGGAGCACAGACAATGGTATTCTGAATCTAAGAATTTACAGGAAGAATGGCAAATAGGGAATAGCCACGAGAGCCTTAGGATTACAATGTTAACACCCAAGAACCAGAGGCAGGACAACTGCTGTAAATTAGATGCTAACCTGGTGTATGCAACAAATCCCAGGCCAGTCAGGCCTTCATAGCAAGAATGTTAAAGACAAACAAACAAACCAAAAAAAAAAAAACCCCAAAAAAAAACAAAACAAAAAAAACCCTCAATTTAATCATTGCATGAAGATAAAAGAGCTTTTACACAGAAAAAAGAATCAACTGTCAGAGAAAGCTACAGAATGGGGGGAACTATCCTTGGATACTCATTCATCTTTTAAGAGATTAATGTACAGAAAATATACACACACATTGCAAACCAACAAACAACTGCATCAATACACAGGGAATCAATCAGTTCTCAAACAATAAATCATGAAATATTCTCAAACAATAAATCATGAAATCAGTTCTCAAACAATAAATCATGAAATATTCTCAAACAATAAATCATGAAATCAGTTCTCAAACAATAAATCATGAAATATTCTCAAACAATAAATCATGAAATCAGTTCTCAAACAATAAATCACAAAATATTCTCAAACAATAAATCATGAAATTAGTTCTCAAACAATAAATCATGAGTATTCTCAATACAATTAAGTTCACCTAGTATGATTAGTTATCAAAGAACCAAACTAAAACAAGCTGGTGAGACTGCATGGCTGTTCCTAGAAATGTACGTTAGCATATTCACTCTGAAAAACAGTTAAGTGTTTCATCAAAAACTCAAAATCTTATGACCCTGCTTACTACTGTTTAGTACACAGCAAAAGGAATCAAAGGCAGATTATACTATGCATACTTGTATACAGGTTCATATACTCCTCCTCCTAGTACTCAATTACAGAATCAGCCTAAGTGCCTAAAAACTAAAAAATTTCAAATGTGGCATACATAAAATGTGGACTATAAAAGGTCACTGAGAACTCAGCAGGAAACTTGGCAGGAAAATGGATGGAACTGGAAATCACCATGTAAATGACGCTCAGCCCCCAAATGGTGCTCTCTGTATACAGAACAGAATCTAGAGTTAACAAATGAGAGAGATGAAACTGTAAGTGAGATTGACAGAGAGAACAGGCCCACTAGGGAGAAGGAAGGGAACAAGACAATGATTATGGTTAAAGTACATGGAAACCTGGGCCACGATGTCAGGACAAAACCTATAATTATGCCAACATATGCACTAATTTTAAAACATTTTTAAAAAATTAAGTATAAATAAACGAAAATTTCCCCAACTTTAGGAAAATGTTAAGTTGGCCCAAAAATGTTGGTGTAGACTAGTCTGAGGTTCGACGATCACCAGGGTGAAAGTCAAGTGCTTTTCTTCTATTTCTCACTTTACCATGGGCTTCTCATAATGTAACCCTATGGGAGGAAACTCTAGGATATGTAGATAGCTGCATCCGTCATATTGAACATTAGTGTTAATACAGAAACTAAGAAATGCAAAAACGATCCAAACACTAGTTCACCTCACTCAGCAAGACCACATTTTCTGCCACTAAAGGCCATATCAAAAGTCTCCAATGAGAAATGCTCCTTAATGACTGACAGAAGGGCATTCTAGAAGGACATCTGTAAGCTGAAAAACCATCACACATTCTGAATCGTGGAAGTGCCTTCTAC
This sequence comes from Neodon shergylaensis, assembly GCA_025134845.1. NCBI lineage: Eukaryota > Metazoa > Chordata > Mammalia > Rodentia > Cricetidae > Neodon > Neodon shergylaensis. The sequence goes on along the minus strand of JABTXL010009450.1, from coordinate 77,417 downwards.
TCACTGATGAACTGACAAGCAATCTCGCAAATTACATCACCCAGAACTCCAGTACTGCGGTCTTCCGGGTAACTGCTGCTGTTGTGATTACAAGAGCAGAATTACATTTGCCCCTCACCGCACCCAAGATGAGAGATACCTAAGTGCAGAATCAATCCTTGTAAGACCCCCTAATTAAAACATCAGTCCTGTCAGAAGTTCTAGCTTTTTACAGATGAGCCACTCATGTGTCATGTATGGAGAGAGTTAGTAGAATTTATTGAACACAGTTTGGGGCAAGAAGGCAGTAATACCAGTATATCCTTTAGTGAATGACTAGAGAAATTTCAACAAAAATAAAATATACAGGAAAGCAAAACTCACACAGTGAAATTTCATAATTACACACACACACACACACACAAATAGTTCATGACATAAAACAAATCTAAGTGCAAGTTGACAACAGCTTGGCCTACAGAGAAAGTTCCAGGCTATCCAAGGCTACATATCATCATCAACTCCAAAAAACCCCCCAAGTTTCCACCATCCACTCAGCTCTTGGCACCAACACACCTTGGCTACTCTCAATTTTGGTCAGAACAGCTTCTTTTTACCATGGAGAGCTGTCAATGGAGAGATGCCTAACTAGGAACAGACTGAATATTTACCTCTAAATGAGACAGCTGTATTAATCCCCACCCAGGCTCAGGGAAAGCCAAAGAAGAAGCAACAATGCAAGAACTAAAGGGTGGGGAGGACTTCTGTGAAGTGCTGGGGCTTGTGATATGGTTACTAGGATCATGAACTCATAGCACCACGTGACTGCATGCACACAACATATAAAATTAAGCAGTCCAAAATCCCAGGATAGATGGGGTAGGTTATCTTCAGGCCCCGCCCCTTACTGAGAAGTTACCGGCAGTGAATAGCTGCTGGGGTGAGAAGAATCATTTGTGAGGACGTAACTACTGGTAGTCCACCCATCCTCCAGTGGATGGCCCCATACCCATGCATGTATGAGCAATACTAATGAGATCTAGTGGGTTAATTAAAAAGACATAAAGCTATGAGAAGGGTATTAGGGAGAATATAGGGAGAGTTGGAAGGAGAAATAGAGAATACATATGATCATCTTTTATTGTATACATGTATGAAATTCTCAAAAGTAAAAAATAAGCCAACTTGGAAAAGTGACCTGACCTATGATTACAATATACTTACACCCACCTTCTGACTAGGAAAAACAAAACTAAACACACCCTTACATTTGCTATTCTAAAAAGATTTTGAAAATACTTCAAAGTTGAAAGAACATGTACTTAAAAGACCATGAGAACACATCAGAGAGAAACATAAACACAAGAGATGAAATCAATTTGAAAGTAGTTTATGCCTGAGGAGGTGGCTGACTGGGTAAGACCACTTGCTGTGAGGACTCAAGTTTCATTCCCTATCAACAAAAAACTGGGGATGACTGAATGTGTCTGTACACCCAACACTATGGGGAGTGAAGAGACAAGAAATGCTGGGTTTTCTTGGCTGTCTGTCTAGTTCCAGGATCAATGAGACCTGTCTTGGGGGAATAACATAGCAATAGAGTAAGACACCCAAAATATTCCTTTGTGAACACCACCAACACATAAACCATACCATCAACACATAAGCAATGCTCCCAAGTGTTTTTTTCTTTTGTCATGAAAAATGAGAGTATAGACAAAATCGGGCAAATGAAACCAATAGGACTATTCCAGTATTCACAAAGTGATATTTTAACCACCCATTAAACATGATTTATGCAGGAGCTTGAGGGAAGGCTCAGCAGTTAAGAGTACTTACTGTTCTATCATGAAGATCAGGATTTAGTTCCTATCACACATATCAATCATGTCAGATATCTGTTAGTATCTGTCAGATGGCTCCAAAGGATATAACATTACCTTCTGGCCTCTGCAAGCACATGCCTACTCTCTTTTTCTTGCTTACACACATACATAGATACTAAAATGTTTTTTAAAGATATTTATGGACTGGCATATTTCATATATCAATTCATCAATAAATCCACATAATGTACAATGAAGGAAGCACCTACCTTATTTGATACAAAAAGACATCACTCATTAAACTAATATATGATTGCTGTAAGAAACCTCACAAAATAATTTCATTAAAATGCACTTTCGATTTTTTTCATATGTAGGTCTTTCTGGTCTCCAGTTCATGGGTTTTAGTTGCCATTCCACATTACACAATGCTCTGCCTAAGGCTTGCTTTGGAGAGTAAGATTTAGAAACGAGTCAAGAGATGAACTGTTAAACAGGAGTTAATGATTGCGAATGTGGAAGTGGACACCTTTCATTAAGCGTTCAAGAGTTAGGAGTTGGAAGATTACCAGTTCCAGGTAAACCTGGCATACACAGCAAAAGTTTTTTCTTGGGTGGGAAGAGGGGCTTGAAAAAAATTTAAATTTTATTTTTATGTGTACATGTGAACCTATGTCACATGTATGTGGGAAGAATTGGATCTCCAGGAACTGGAGTCACATGCAGCTGTGAGTCCTGTGACTGGGTGCTGAAAACCAAATGTAGGTCCTTTGGAAAAGCAGCAAATGCTCTTAAAGGCTAAGCCATCCCTATCAGCCCCTGAAATTTTCCAATAAATACAAAATACTGTACTAACAACATTCTTTTCAGTGTATGCATTTCCTGGAGCATGCTACAAGAAAAAAAATAAAAAAAACTATTATGTCCAGTCCTTCATAATACTGACATTTATCAGATTAGATATGAAAAGATTTCAAAGGACTTTTCCTATATTCACTACTGTTCTAGACTTTCAATGTTTCAACAGCAAAGGTTTTCATCTGGTGTGTTTTGTTTCCATGTGTGCCAAATGAAACCTTGAACATCTCTTTCAAGCAAATCAACACTTCATATCAGGTTCTTTCCTTATCTCTTAGTTGAACCAAGTGGTGTTCATACTGGTTTTCCTTTGATAGGAATTCTCCCCATGTACATTCTTGTGAGTGCTATCGGGATGATAATGAAGAGCTCACAAATCCTATTTTGAAGGTTCCTCTACCGTAGGTTCTTTCATGTCTGTGAGAGAATGTGATGATAACTGAAGATTATCAAAGACTGCCTACATATGTGAAGGGTTTATCTCCGTCGTGACTCCTTCCACGTAGTCAAGGGGAACAGGGAAGTGAAGCGCTTTTTTACAACACCACATATACAAGTAGAAAGTTTCTCTAGAGCTCTCTCATGTCTCCTCCATGATCTGGGACTGCAGAAGGCTTCACCACATCACACGCAGTCACAGGCCTGTTTTCCTTTCATGGACTTCAGGGAACTTTAAGCATTTGCATACTGAGTTTTTAAAAAAAGTTTCTCTCCATTGTGGCACTTTATGTTTGTTTCAATGAAACAAAGCAAAAGGTTTTTCCACACTGCTAGCACAAATCCAGCTTTTACTCCCAGTGTGATTTTGTTTATTTCTTGGAAAGCTACCAAGCCAATTTTTTTTTGCTCATTCATTATTAAAAAATATTAGAATCCATGGTAGTGTGGAGTAATTCATGCCTATGTAAATGGTTCAAAGTGAAGAAGGGTTTCCCACAGTACTTACAGTTATAAGGGTCATCATCAATGTGTATTTTTTCATGCACCTGAAGATGACTGTAATATGTGAAAGCTTGCCCACACTGTTTGCACACGTGGGGTTTCCCATCACCATGAGTCTTTTCATGTCTCTGAAGGGAGTAAGACCAAAGAAAGGTTTTCCCACACTGCTTACACTCGTAGGGCTTCTCGCCAGTGTGAATTCTTTCATGTGTTTTCAGTGACCTGGAGGAAGTGAAGCTCTTCCCACACTGTTTACAAATATAAGAAACCGGGACGCTGTGAAGTGCTTTATGTTTTTGAAACTGACTCCAGAGGACGAAGGCATTCCCACATTGCTCACACACGTAAGGCTTTTCATCCACGTGAGTTTGCTCATGTTCTAGAAGGTCAGTGGAAGTAGCAAAGGCAACCCCACACTGCTTGCATACAAAGGGTTTCTCCTCCGTGTGAATTTTCACATGTCTCTGAAGAGAAGCAGAACGAGGAAAAGTTTTCCCACAATGATTACACACATAGGGTTTCTCACCAGTGTGGGTTATTTTATGTCTTAAAAGTGAATTCAGCCGAGTAAAGCTATAGCCACACTGGTCACATACATAAGGCCTCTCCCCAGTGTGAATTCTTTCATGTGTTCTCAGGGAACCAGAACACGTAAAGCTTTTTCCACATAGCTTGCAAGCATAGGGTTTCACACCACTGTGAATTATTTCATGTTTTCGTAACTGAATCCAACGCATGAAGGTGTTTCCGCACTGCTTACATTCATAAGGCGTTTCTCCAGTGTGGATTCGTTCGTGTATTCGAAAAGAACGATAAGTAATGAAGGCTTTGCCACATGGTTTACACACATAAGGTTTCTCTCCAGTGTGAATTCTTGTATGAATCTGAAGAGAACTATAATGACGTAAGGTTTTCCCACAGTAATTGCACACAAAGAGGTCCCTAACAGAGTGAGTTCTTTTATGTGTTTTAAGGGAACGAGAGTGGGCAAAGGTTTTCCCACACTGCAGGCACACGTAGGGCTTCTCCCCAGTGTGGATTCTTTCATGTGTTTGTAGGTAGGTGGGAAAAGCAAAAGCTTTCCCACACTGCTTACATATATAGGATTTCTTGGCACGATGGCGTCGCTCATGCCTCCGAAAGTACCTTGAAGAACTGAACCCTTTCCCACATTGCTTACATTGGAAGGGCTTTTCTTCAGCTAAAGTCTTTTGAACATTTTGACCGTATCTATAGTCTTCATCACAGTTCTCACTTTTATACAGTCTCTCTAGGGTGTAAGTACTTTCATGGTTCTCAAAGGGTGGGAGGGAACTGGAGGTGGCTCCAAACTCCACCGTGTTGTACAAATCCTTTCCATAGTCCTGCTCTTCATAGGATTCACGCTCTGTGTCAGGCTTAAGGAGCACACTTAGAGACAAATGGCCAATGACCACTCTTGCACACCCGCTGTTTTCACATATATGCACTCCTGGATAGGGGTTCTGGTGTAGAATGCTCTGGGTAGTGAAGTCAAAGATTTCTGCACACTGATGATGATCGTCTTTATAGTCATAGAGTCCCTCCACCACTTGGCCACTGTAAGAGAGCAAACGTGTGTCACTGATATTTTATTAACTAGCTATCAGTAGACATGCTGGCTCTAGGCTGTCAGGGTTTTTTTTTGTTTTGTTTTGTTTTTTAAACACATTTGCTTGAATGTTTTCAACAATTCTAAAGACAACGGTAACAAAAACAGTGGTAATCACAGGCGGTTGTATTATACCATTTACATGTATAGCAAACATGTCTTTCGTTTTGTATTGTTTTTTTTCAAGATAGGGTTTCTCCGTAGCTTTTGGTTCCTGTCCTGTAACTAGCTCTTGTAGACCAGGCTGGCCTCGAACTCACAGAGATCTGCCTACCTCTGCCTCCCGAGTGCTGGGATTAAAGGCGTGAGCCACCACTGCCCGACTTAGCAAACATGCCTTATGTCACACTAAAATACATATTTCAATTCTTGATGCCATCTTGGCCCCTGAAGAGGCCTGCTCTAAATAGGGTTTCTAAAGGGCAAATTACGTAGATCACAGATGTGCACACGTGTGTGAAGCAAACAGCGGCACAGTGACTCCCGGAAGAACAACTACAACAGTCATTTGGGGAAGGTAACTCAGGTCCACGAAACAGTGCCATACTTCAAGCCAAACTGTGAAGAAAACTTGCTGCAAAGGCCACTGGACACAGAATCCAAATGATACTGTACCCCTCATAGAGCTAAACTAATGAAAAATAAATAAAAGTGTATTCGTAAATTATTAACATATTCAGTTCTCAATACTGTACAATCTTGATGCACTATACAAATGACCACAATCATGTTACATGAACTACTTGAAAGTCCACAAGGAGATTTTGATATTTAATCCAAGCCTATAAAGATACCTGCTTTTTGTATCATATATATCGTACACAAAAGGTTTGTGGATAAATCAGTATTTAAATGTTGATAATATTGCATGGTGCAAGGTTGATACATAAAAAGGATGATAAAAATCACTTCAGGCAATCATGATGTTCCAGTTATTTCCAGTAGTGGAATCCCTATAGTGTTTTCAGAATGTTCATGTTTAATGTGTCTCCAGTTTTGAAGAAAATTCCCAGAGAACAGTTGAGCTTGAAACTAGATATACACATGTCTTTTACTACTTTACAAAATGTGCGAGCACACAACTCTTGAGGAACATGGCTGCCTATTGAGGTCCATATTACCTTAATTTTCTCCAGGAATTTCGGTATATATTTTCAATGACATGGTGCCCCAAACTGCTTCCTAAAACACAAACCAAGCGAAATCATTGTAGATTATAACATCATAGTAAATATGCTAAGAGATTCTAAGCAAAATTTACAGTAAAAAGTGATCTGTCTCATGGGGGCTGGAGATATGGCTCAGTGGTTAAGAGCACTGACTGCTCCTCCAGAGGACCTGGGTTCAATTCCCAGCACCCACATGGCAACTCACAACTGTCTGTAACTCCAGTTCCAGTGAACCCAACACCCATGGTAAAATACCAATGTACATAAAATAGAATTTTTTTTAAAAAAATTAATCTATATTCACTCAAAAGTTTCTTTACCACACTTAAACTCATGCAGAAGCACTTTTTCTTTGATTGACCAATTAAAGGAATGATGACATATTTACCTATAGAGGCCAAATTCCTCAAGGTTTCCTGCATCACATCTTTGTAGAGGTTCTTCTGGGATGGATTCAGCATAGCCCACTCCTCCAGGGAGAAGTTCACAGCCACATCCTCAAAGGTCATTGCCTCCTAAAAGAGCCCATGTACATTTCCACAAGGAAGCGTGAGTCTCATAATACTGTAGAGCTAATCTTACTTCCTAAGAAATTGGTCAGATTCAACATTCTATGTGCATTTAAGTTATATTGGTCATCACAATTACATCTCCCGCACACTAAGAATCTCCCACACAGTGATTCTGACGGCAGACTGGGGCTATCTGATAAAGCTACAACAGGACAGGCCCATCCTTGTTCAGATGGGTTGTGCTAAGTTCTCTTTGGCCATTGGTTCAACAGCTACAATGAATTCTGATTACCTAATGCCCCAAACCCAGTCAAACACCAGCTGCCCTGAGACTGCATGTTCTTAATAATGCGGAAGAAGATAACCGTACTTCTCCTGGTATCTGCAACTATTCAGTGGGACGCCTCCCACTTCCCAACTGTAAAGAATAAAGTAGCTTTCCCAATAGTCGATATCAATTACACACTACTTTTATCATATCTATTTTCTCTCAGAATTCTTGTAATGTTTTTAAGCTCATCAGACACAGCTTAGAACCCAATATATTCAGAGAACACAAGGATTAGAGGACCAGCATTTATCGCTAGTTCCTGACAAGAGACCCAGAGTGATGAGGTACCTCAAGATCTTCGTGCAATGCCTTCTTAGCCATGATGCTCTGGATCCGGGAACTATAAGCCAAAGTAGTCTATCCTCCCCCAAGATTTCTTCTTAAGGAAGCTGGAGAGATGGCTCGGGGACCAGGAGCACTTGCTGTTCTTGTGAGGACCAAAATGCTGGCTACTTTAGGTCAACTTGACACCAGTTAGAGTCATCTTGGAAGAAGTAACCTCAATTGAAAATTTGCCCCTAGGGTTGGGCATAATGGTTCACATGTCTAATCCCAGCACTTGAGAGGCAGGGGCAAGCATATCTCTGTGAGTTTGAAGACAGCCTGGTCTACATAGTGAGTTCCAGGACAGTCGGGCTATATACTGAGACCCTGTCTCAATAATAATAATAATAATAATAATAATAATAATAATACTGCCATCAGATTGGTTTGTGGACCAACCTGCAATATATTTAATTGACTGATAATTGATGTAGAAGGGTCCAGCTCACTGTGGATGATTCCACCACTGAGCAGTTAATCCTGGATGCTATAAAAACAGCCAGCAGAATAAGCCATGGGGACCCAGATAGTTAGTGGCATTCCTCCATGGCCTCTGCATCAATTCCTCTTTCTAGGTTCCTGTTTATTTAAGTTTCCCGCAGTGACGGGACTGTGGTGGAACTGTGAAATAATACCCCCCTACCCAAATTGCTTTTGACTATAGTATTTTACCTAACCACATCACACGACTCACAAACCACCTGTAACTCCAGAGGACCTAATGCCCTCTTCTGGCTTCTCTTGGTGGGACACACACACACACAAATAAGTAACAAAATAAATCTTGAAAAACAAAACATTTCTAGGAATTTTGTCACAGCAATTAGACAAAAAACTTAAGACAGGACTGATTATAGGCAGTTGGCTGTACTGATACATTAACTGTACCATTTTTATTGGAGAATGTCAGTAGACAATGAAACAAGAAGGATGTCACATGTTCTAGAATCAGCTCTAACTAGCCACCATGTCACCTATCAGAGACATGTACAAAATTTTGTTCTTTCTAGAACAAACTTTCAAGAAGTGTGATGGTTAATGTTAATTGTCACTTTATAAAACTTATAATCATATAGGACACAAGTCCCCGGCACACCTATGATTATCTAGATTACATTGCCTGATGTGGGAACAAACATCTTAAGTGTTGGTCGTAGCATTCCCTAGGCAGGGGGAACCTGAACCGTATAAAATGAAGAATGAGCTAAGTTCCAATATCTATCCGTCCGTCTGTCCGTCTGTCCGTCCGTCCATCCATCCATCCATCCATCCATCCATCCATCCAATTCTTCTTCCTGTTTGTAGGTCACCTGGGCAGTTGATTCGAGCTCCTGACATCCTGACCTCCCTGCCACGTAACTCAATCAATTCCTCCAGTTACTATTACCAAGGTATTTTATCACGGCAACCAGGAGAGATGAGAAAACTGGTACCCTATATTGGAGCTATTCACATGATAAACGTGACCATCTTAGGGAATGTTTGTGGGAGGAACAGGGAAAAACTTGGTATTTGGGTTAGAAAAGTCCTTGGATACCAAAAGCAGGGTTTAATGGGCAATGTTTGTGGATGTTTGAAAATCAACAATGCTGAGAGCACCTGTAGTTGATAAAAATATCAGTGTCACTAGAGGAAAACCTACTGGGGCACAGTGGAACAATAGGAAAGATGGCATAAGGACAAAAGCAGAGGCTCCAGCCTGAGGTGGCAGTAAAACTGGGCACTGGCATCCACATGGTATGAGTTTTGAAGGAATGAAAGACGTAAGATAGGGAGGTCATATGGAACAGCTGAGGTCTGGGACCACATAGGAAAATCAATGTCCTGCAAAGTGGGCCTTAGAAGTCACTGTGTGGAGCTCTGAAGGTGAAGTCTAAGTGACATTGGAGACCACAGGATACTGGAAATGCCAGGACCTCAACACCAGCTGCCTGCCAAGGACAGCTATAGGCACAGAGAGAAGCCAGTGTGAGACACAAACTACACATGTTGCAGGTGGCAGCTCTGGGGTGGTGGGGGCTACCTAACCTTTGGAATGTAAATGATTTCACCAGATTTAGCTGTCAGGCACAGGGATGTAGGATTTGGTGTTTGCCTTGCTGGACTTGCATCTTGTTTTGGTCCAATCATAACTTGACCCAATTCTTCCATTTTACAATAGGATTGCTTGCTCTGTATCATTATAATTTAGAATTATGTAGAGCTGCAGAGATTGCTCAGCAGTTAAGAGCACTGACTGCTCTTTCAGAGGGACCCAATTCAATTCTCAGCACCCATATGGCAGCTCACAACCCTAACTTCAAGTTCCAGAGGGATATGATATCTTCACACAGACATACATGCAGGTAAAACATTGTTGCACATAAAAGAAAAACAAATAAGTAAATAAATAAATGAATATATATTACAAATATGTAACTTGTTTTCCATTTTATAGGAGCTCACAGTTAAGATACTTTGGAATCTCAAATTATTTAAATATGCTTAATGACTATGGGCAGTTTTGGTGTTGGGATAAACGCATATCACATTATAACATGGTCAGCAGTCTATGGAGATAAAGAGTGGAAGGTTAGGGCTTAAAAGTGGCGATAAGTCTGGGTGCCAAGTTGACAAGGGCTATGTTAATACTCATTATCACCTTGACAGACTGTAGAATCGCCCAAGAGACCCAGGCTCCCGTGAGGGGTATCTAGACTGAGGTTAGCCTTTGAGGATGTTTCTGAGAGATTATGTTGATTACATTAATCGGTGTAGGCACATCCACCTTGATGGTGGGTAGGATCACTCCCTAGGTAGAGGATTCTGGACCATATAAAGTGAAGATAGTGACCTGAGAATCCGCATTTACCCATCATTTTCTGTTTCCTGACTGGATGACATGTGCGTCTACTTCACCTGCTTGTTGCCCTGATTTCTCCACCACAACAGACTGTGCTGTAATCTGTGAACCCCTTAGCTTGCCTGTCAGAGTCTTATTTAATCACAGCTATAGGAAAAATAACTAATGAATATAATACATCTATTTTATCAAAGCAGTTGAAATCAATGTCCAACAGTTATTTATTATTTAAGTAAGGAAATAAAAGTTTGCCTAAAATGAACAAAAGACTGAAACAACAATGACCATGGCACTAAGCTATGGCCACAAATGAGCTGCATGAAGGAAATCAGCCTTTACCCAGCAATCTTGAAACACAAGAACTGAGTTATTGAGTAGAGAAGGCAGACCAGATAAAAGAATCACAGCATCTGTACACATAAGGCAAAGACAAACCAGCACCAGCTTGGGAACATGCACTATATTTCCCTCCACTCCATGGACAATAATCAAATATCCAGTCATAGTCAGCCTGACTAAAATAATGGGCAACAATAGTTCCAGCGGGCGGGAGAGATGGCTCAGTGGTTAAGAGCACTGGTTGCTCTCCCAGAGATCCTGAGTTCAATTCCCAACAACCACATGGTGGCTTGCAACCACCTGTAATGAGATCTGGCGCCCTCTTCAGGTGTGCAGGCATACATGCAGGCAGAACACTATATGCATAATAAATAAATACATCTTTAAAAAAATAATAAGCCCAGCACTTGGGAAACTAAAGCAGGAGATTTAGGGTTCATGGGTACTCTGGGTTATATATGCCACATATAAACCTGAAGGAAAATTGCTGGGACACCCCCCCCCAAAAAAAAACCAAAACAACAAAAAAACAAATAACAACATAGTAAGTAGGTCAGCAAAATAGGTGGGTCAGTGGGTAAAGGTGCCTTCAACCAGTCTGACGACCTGAGTTTGACCCCAGCACGAACCCACACGCTAGAAGTAGAGAACTGGAGTTGTTTTCTGACTTCCCCACTTCACAGCACGTAACACACACAACACTTAGTAAAAACACAAAACAACTAAAAAACATGAAACAACAACAAAACAAGTGACAAAAGTCTGTCTGAGCTCAGCAACGAACAAAGCCTTCTAGTTGAACCATGCATTTGTCCCATTATGTCAGACAGGGGAATTGAGTGCTAACTCCTCTTTAATAGGTCACTTTGTTTTGTCCCTATGTCTTATGAGACTGAAGAAAAACAAAAACAAAAACAAAGAACCCAGTAGGGAGAAGAGAAATGGACACAAATGTTAAACATATTTTAAAACAGATATAAGTGGGGGCTGTATATATTTTCTTGATGTTTTAAATTACATGTATGTATGTATTATGTAATGTCTGGCAAGGGGCAGAGAGGCGGAGAGAGGGAGGAGGACGAGGAGAGGGACCTCCAGTACCATGTACACCTGTGGAACTGAAAGAATAACTTCCGGGAGTTGGTTCTCTCCTTCCACCATTAGGTCTTAGGGATGTAATTAAGGTGGTCAAGCTTGGTGGCAAATACCTTTACTCACCAAGTCAACTCATAGGCACGGGGCTGTGTTTTTAGTAGGATGTGGAATAGAAATGTAAAATGCTTTTAGTGAGGAAGAATTTTAAATTGTGAATGTTGTATTGGGTTGTTATATATGTATATATATATGTAATATAGTTATTTATATATACATATATGTGTGTGTGTATGTTTGTATATGTATAATGAGAAAGTGGAGAAATTATTGGGGCCTGGGAGAGAAAGCATGAGGAAAAAACTAGGCCATTCAAGGTCTGGTTTGCCATTTCTGCTTACGGGGTCAGGAAAAACCAGGCAGCAATGACAAAGCCAAAATTGCTTACAGGAACATCACATGTTTTCTTTAAGACATCTTATCAAAGAGAATAAATTGGGCTAAGTAGGGTCAAAACCCGTAACGCCTTCTCATTGCCAATTTAAACAAACCCCCTCATAAGCCCCTCCTCTTCTTTACAACTTTGTTTACAAAATAAAATTCTTTATACTCTTAACCTTGTTCTAAACTATACTCTTTGAGGAATGTTTAAGAAATGGTGGAGGGGGGCATGGAGAGGTGGCTAAGAGGTTAAGAAGACTGGCTACTCTCCCAGAGGAAGGGTGTGATTCCCACTACTTCTACAGTGGCTAACAACTGTCTAACTCCAGTTCTAGGGGATCCAAAGCCCTTTTCTGGATTCTGTGGACAGCGCACACATGTGGTATACATACATACATATATATATGCCAGAGATGCACTCATAGATACAACATTAAATTTAATTTTTTAAAAAAAGTTGGTGAATGCTGTATATCTTCATAATACCTGGAAATATAACTTGAAAGCTACCAAGATTATATATATACATACACTTACCTGAGACTCGCCCTTGAGAAGCCCATGTCCAGTCTCATCCCCTGAACATCTTTCTAATAATCTGTGCTATTATCTAAGTTTTAAAATGTCTCCAATTTGCTTTTATATTGGTTTGCTCCAAAATATATCTAATAGGTTGACGTTTAATTGCCTTTTCAGAAGATATAGCCACAAGAAACCAGTAGTGTTCAGCAAATAGCTAAGCTTACTCTATGTAAGTTTTAAAAAGGATTATGTTTTACTAAAAAGTAAAAGTAGCACAGCTTCCACTTTTCAGATAAATTCAATTTTTTAAGATTTATTAATTTTATGTATGAGTGCTCTCTCTGCATGTACACCTTTATTCCAGAAGAGGGCATCAGATTCCATTATAGATGGCTGAGTGCCTCCATGTGGTTGTTGGGAATTGAACTCAGGACCTCTGGAAGAGCAGCCAGTGCTCTTAACTGCTGAGCCATCTCTCCAGCCCTTTCAAAAAAACTCTACCATATAATTGCACCGTTAGCATATGACCACTTGCATGCGTGCTCTCTCTCCTCCATGGGACAAACAAAATCAGAAGGTTTTTTTTTCTCAAGTTTCTTGCCACTGCCAGTGTAGAAGTATAAAAATAAAAATATCATTTGAGAACCAATGTGTTACTGCCTCCTTGGAGAGCAGGGGGAGAGTCCGTGTTTTCAAGATTTAAGCTTTACAATACAGGTTATCACCTGGCTCCCCACCAGAACTTGAGGGTAAGACCCTATTGCTGAAGATACCTCATACTTGAGCCACAAGAAATGGAGAAATCAACTTGGTACTCATGTGCTGATGGTGCTGTGTAGGTTGCTGGGGAAAGGTCTTAGCCAGCTGTGAACTCTCTGATATAATGACTTGCTTGGCACGTGCCCACTGGTGCAAGGGTGGCACCAATGTCATGGTACCAACCAACCGCTTTCTGATTGGATTCCCAGCCTGCTCCACGAGATGGAACCCACGGCTGGTACTATACACTGGACCCAAAACTCACAGCTGGCTAGGACACAGGCCTTAGGGGAGAATGTAATGCAAACACTCTGCTAAATGGACATAATGTCAAACTGCTTTCCAAATACGTACGGTTATAGCAATAATTAGTGCAGCTTCAATGCTCATCAAAGCAGCCTGCCTCTCACTGAAGTTAGTACAGAGACCCACAATTACTCAAAATGCAGAGATAAGTGACTATGGAAAGCTTAGCTCTAAATGAGACATCTACATCACATCTTGCTCCCCACAAACCTCACTATGCGAGAGGGGGAAGGAAACACTGTAGGAGTCAAAGGTCAGGGAGGACTACTGGGAATCATTCTTTCCAGACACGACAAGGCTGCTCCTCCCATGAACTCAGAGCAGCTGTGGTTGCTTGCTTGCATAAGAACAGCACAAGATTAAACTAGTCGAAATTTCAGAATAAATGGGGAGGGGCTAACAGAGGCACCACTGTCAGTTAAGGGCTGATGGAGGAGAGAGAATCAGTTTTCTTAAGAGATGTTGTTCCTGTTAGGCTGTTGGTGCATCCAGTGGAGGGCCTCACACCCCAAACATACTGGAAACACTAATTAAATGCAGTGGATTAAAGAGGACATGAAGCTGGGAGACAGGTATAGTGCGGTAGGTCCGGAAGGAGACTGGGAGGGGAAATTGTGGGATGGATATAATCCAAATACACTGAATACATGTGATGCACTTTCAAAGAATGTAAGTATTTTCTATGTTGCTGACATCTGAAGTCATATCTATAAAAGCACAGATTTTGGAAGCACCATTTAATGATAGGAAAAGATATGCAGGGGCTTAAGAATTAGCTGAGCTGTTAAGTGTCCTTCATGTTCTTCCAGAGGACTCTAGTCTGGTTCCCAATACCCAAGTTAGGCAGCTCACAACCACCTGTAACTTCAGCTCCAGAGAATCTGACGCCCCCTTCTGGCCATCTTGAGTATTTAGACAAGCTTAGTAGACATTCTCACACACACACACAAAATAGATAAAAATAAAACAAAAAATGAACAGTTTAGCTTATGACTGACAAATGATAAATCTAAATAAATGCTATAACATTTTATATTTAAATCTGTGAATGGCTATATGAGTATATTTCCTGTCTACACATGCTTACATTTCTATATTGCATGTATGAAAACAAATTGGCTCATAATAAGTGTTCACATAAATTAAGACAGAGGCTAGAGAGATGGCTCAGCAGTTAAGAACACAGGATGCTCTTCCACAGGACCTAGGTTTGATTCCCAGCACCCACGCGGCAGCTCACAACTCCCTATAACTCCTCTTCCAGGGGAGTCGACATCCTCACACAGATAAACATGCTGGCAAAGCACCAATGCACATAAAACAAAATAAATAAATTATAACAAAAGAAATTAGACAGTTCACTTAGTCCAAATATTTCCTAGTTCATAGCGTGACTAAAAAATTTCAAACTCAACATCCTGACTCTGGTAATCATGACAGACGAAGCTTGGCCAAACAGTCCCAATATGCCAATTAGAGACACAGTAACGAGAGTCAAAGAACAACAGTTCTATAAATCAATCTGGCTCTGTCAGGGAGAACAAATCAATGGGCTTGATGATTCCAGATCTGGCATCTGGCTTGTACTTCTATTTAAAAAAAATTGTAATAACTAAAAGAGAGAAAGGTTTACTATGGAAGGCAAGCTGTACACAGAGACAGACAGTCCTGGCCAGGGTGGTTATCGGTCTGCTCTGTTCTCTATTCGATCACTATCTCAGGTCTTATTCTGTAAGGTGGCCAAAAGGTTCCCATG
This sequence comes from Neodon shergylaensis, assembly GCA_025134845.1. Lineage (NCBI taxonomy): Eukaryota > Metazoa > Chordata > Mammalia > Rodentia > Cricetidae > Neodon > Neodon shergylaensis. The sequence continues at coordinate 61,789 of JABTXL010009450.1, read as the reverse complement.
AGGTTCTCTGGAGCAGACAGAGAGGCAAGAGCAGGGCCTGAGCTCTAAAGAGATGAGTGTGGACCTGCCTGGGAGAGGTGATCTCACAGCTTTCTGGGGATGGAACTGGTTTCAAAGGAGCCAGGCTACAGACTCTCCGATTCCCAGGCAGGAGAGGCAGGGGAGTCTGTGGGCCAGTGAACGGGGGCGGGGAGCAGGATGTGTAGCCACTAGTACCCACTTTGATGTAAGTGCACTTCTCCAGGTGAGAAATTCTGGCAAGTTTGTTAGCGAGTGACTTGAACAATGTCTTAGTAAGGTGGATGTCAGTATCTGTGAGAGGGGAAGGTTGCTGGAGACAGTACTTCCTAAGCAATAGCTGGATCCTAACATTATGCTCTTTCAGCAGCCAAGATGAGTGGGGTGGGTGGGCCGGAGTCCAGGCTCATTGGCATTCTTGGGCCCCCGTCTTCCCCCCTGGCCTAAGTGACTAATGAATGTATGTTCTAGGTGCTGCCAGAAGCTGCTAAATGGTCTAGACAAAGCAGCCAGCACGTATAAAGAAAACTGAGAGCTCTAATTAGAACTGACTGTGCCACCTTCTACCACCATACCAGGCTCTAGAGCCTTCTGTGAACGTCTGATACACTTGCTCACTTCTGTCTCCTTTAGAGTTAGAAAAGTCCTGTTTACGGAAACCATGGGGAACTCTGCAGACCTAACATGTAGGGCTTTCTCCTAATGCAATACTGCATTCTGCAATACTGCATTCACATACTGTAAGGCCTACCTCTACCAGGACTCTGCCTTGTAAAATAATGTGTAGACTCGAGGAAGGTGGCTCAGAAGGTAAAGGCAGGAGCCTGGTGATATGAGCTCAATCCTGGGAACCCACGTAAAGGAGAGAAAGTATCTCATGAAGTTGTTCTCTGACCTCCAAAATGCAAGTCGTAAGTGACATGCAGGAAAACACACACACACACACACACTCACACCCTATGCATTATTATTGTGCACACAATAGTGATACATAAATACAATTTAAAACCAGAAAGCAATGTCTAGAAATACCCGAGGGCACTAGCAATTATGACAGAGCCCAGTTCCAGTTATCCATGTATGTGGATCTCCCTTTCCAACGAGTTTGGGAATGTCAGAAGAAGGTACAAATTCAAGGTTTATTGCTAGTACTATGATTCCCTGACTTACAGGTACAGGTCATGGAATTTAGAGGACACTTCCCTTGGATCTATGAGATTTAGAGGAGAAGCAGGAGAGACAGCGAGGAAGACACGGCAGACTGATCACTGACACTCTATACCGTAGGGACTATCTGCTTTCCTACAGAGTCAAGCCAAGGATGACTCCATTTTATTAAGCAACAACCCCGACCAAAGTGACTCCTATTTGAAGTTATAAGAACCCCTCCCCCAAAAGGAAGGCAATACAGCTTATTTACACCAGTCAACAACCAGGATCTGGTGCCAGGAGGGACAAACTGACAACATCAACGATGACACTTGAAAATATACCAAACCATATTAGACACAGCACACAAATCCGCTTATCAGCCATACCCGCACGAAACCCCCTCACCCGGAACCACAGAAGTTACATCCCAAGACAAAGTACGGCAGGCAACCGTCAGGAGCCAGTCCTTGGACTCCAATTCCAGTGCGCTTTCTCCTGTCCAGGTCACTCAGCCAACTTAAATTGACTTACTCATGCCCACTGTATATACATTTGACATCTGTGCCCGCGCTGCTAGGACATCACTTTTGGTCCCCTATAGACTTTTCTTTGCATCTGTCTCTGCTCAAAGCCTCCTACTTCAGAACAGACTCTCAACTCCACCACTCCAGCTCTTAGCCATTCTGTGACCTGCACATTTGTGTATTGTTATGTGAAATGATCATCTTATCTGCCAGTTAATGTCAGTAATTAGACTGTTATATAAGAACCCGTGATTGCCAATGGCTGGTTACCAAGCAAAATCGGGCATACTCGGCTAATTGTTAACAACAAAACAGACATAATTTGTGAAATTATTTTTTTATCCGATAAATTCTGGCACTGGAAACACATCAGCTTGTCCCTCAGGACCCAAGGTCACCACACCCTGCCCCCCCCCCAACACATACACTCACACGCACGAACCCCAGAGTCCCGAGTGTCACCGCGACACTGCTGCCACCGCCCAGGCTGCGGAGTCGCGAGGCTGTGGGTGCTCAGATGCCTACAGAGGCCGCAGCACCGAGCGCTCAGCGAGGGACAGGACCGCGACTCTGCCTGCTGACCCAGCTCCACCCAGCGGGACCCGGGCAGCGCGGCCCAGCGGAGCCCGATGAGTCGCAGACGCAGACTCAGCTGCCCGGGGAGGCCGCGTCCCCACTGTCGCCTCCGCTTGCAACAACCTCCTCCCCACACCCGGGACGCCCGGCCACACGCACCATTTTCGATCACTAGGGGGTCCTCGTGTTGTCCAGCGGCTCCTGTAATCAGGGGATGAGACGCAAACACTGGGGGCACAACCTGCGGGTCTCTCTCCAGAGAAGACACAAACGCCTAAAATGGCTGGACGGGAAGTGGCATCCCCGTTGCTCTACCCGCCCTCTCCCAACATCTGAAAGCCTCATTGGATGGTTTATGCAGCTAAGCAACTTTTCTTATTGGCCAGTGAGTCACATGCCCATCTCCTAATGCTTAAGTGACAGAAAAAGCATCCTCTAGCGTGTACTGTGGCGCCAAATCTCAAATCCCAGCATAAGCTTTCCTGGGGTACCATCCGGCTGTGAGATTCCCAAACTCCCTAGCTTTACATGTGAAAGGGGTGAAACTCTATATTTTACATGGAATTAAAAATAGGTAGAAGCCTATTTAACAGGGCAAAGATGTCAGCTAAATTCTATTTGCATGTGTGAAAAACGCCATAACAAAGAATAAATCCAATGTGAGTTATTTCTATTTGGCTCGGCTTCTAGCGTTCCCTCTCCCTTTGCGGTCGATGTTTGTCACCAGTGGCTGGCAGTTTACACGTTCTGTTTACCTCTTTGAAAATCTCTCTTGCACCCACGCACCTCACATAGTCATTTCTATAGCAAAACATTTTGGGAATGAAGCGACACCGAGTCATTAGAAACATATCAAGGATTCTTCGGGAATTACAAGGGTTGGACAGGTCCCAACGAAGTTGCACGGCACTAAACACAAACCTGGAAAATACCACACAGGTGACTTCCAGGGCAACTATTCCTGCTCCCAGGACCACCAGCCTGACTGCAGGGAACTACGCTCACAAAGAACGAGTAAAAGATAGAAAGGAAGCCTTGATGAGAGGAGAAGATTAAATTTGAAAGGCTACTCTGGTGGTAAAGGCTTTGTAGCAGGCTAGTGACAAGCAATGAGCAGACACGAGATTCTGCGTGCGACAGCTGAAGCGTTCAGGCTGGGAGCAAGATCCGGAGAGCCCCAGACGGAGGTATTTTAAGTGACCTTTTAGAAAGACGGGAGCAGAGAAAGGAAAGCTGAGAGACTTGAGGCTGCAGTCAGCAAGCTGACTAAATGGCATCTTTACTTAAGAAAATATATGTATATATTGCTTGTCTGTGTGCCTGCCACGCGTATGCAGGTGCCGAAAGAGGCCAGAAGAGGGCACTGTGTCCCCGGAGATGGAGTTACAAGCCTCTGACTGTGGGTACCGGTACAGAATTTGGGTTCTTTGCAAAAACAGTACTGCACTCTAAACCACAAGAGAGACAGTTTTCCAGCTCCCTACATTTATACTTCAGAACCCATCCAGCTCTCTCTCCTTCGCATTTATAAGAGTCTTATTTAATATCTACTGTCAAATTAGCAGGCCAGTTTTGTCCTGCTCGGTCTCTTTTTCCTCTTTCCCCTCTACTCCTGGTCTCTATTGTATCCGTATTATTTTCCTTTTCAGAGACCAAAGAACACAAGCTGGCCTGGTTTTCACGGTTTCTGGTCTCAGTCTTCTAACGGCTTCTAACCCGATTATATTTCTTTGCTCATCCCCCTACAAAATTACCGCCTCTTCACTCTCATGGCCCTACTGTCTCCTTGTGTTTACCTTTTCCTTGTCTACTGTTTGTCATCAACAAAGGAATAACCGCCACCTTTATTTATTTGTATTTTCCTTTCTACTCATTCCTAACGTAACAACTGATACACTTGGGCAAAAAGAAGTCACAATATTCCTCCATATCCTAGAATGATTGTCATTTGAAAGATGATAAATTTGGGTTTTTTTTTCTAGATATTCTTTTATTTTAATGCGTTTTCATAGTGGGCCTACCCATGGATGGTGAGTATTTTTGCAGACACTGTTTTCCATTTAGCCTGGTGACCCAAACGTTATAGAGCAGAGACAAACAGAGTCAAACAAAACTTCAACCCTGCTACATCCTGAAAATTGCGCAGAGTTCCATTTGAAAAAAAGCAATGTGATTAAACACACACACGTAAACACACACACACACACACACACAAAACCAATGATTTAACCCAAAATAAAAAGCTTAACGCAACACAATTTCACCAAAAATATTAATTCTATTGTAAAGGCCTCCAAATCAAGTGAATCAGATGAAATCTTAGAAGTAATGATTTTACACACACACACACACACAGAGAGAGAGAGAGAGAGAGAGAGAGAGAGAGAGGGGCCAGAAATGCCTTATAAATTCCAACAAAACATAAACACAAGTTAAGGAAAAAACAGACAAAGGAGAAATCTTGTGGTCTTCGGGCCTCACTCACTGACAACTTACAAAGAGGTCTCTCATCATTGGCATAGTGATTTCAGTAACAATTTTATGGCTTTTGGCTTGAAGGCCCCCACACCACTGGACTCCTGAGAATTTCACTGAGATGGAAAGCCTGCAGTTACCCATTGCAAGACGTAGCCAATGAGTAGTCAGTTGAAGAATGCTAAGTGATAGATCTAATCCTGTGTGGCCATTATTTGGGGTCCATGGAGCAGGGACAGCAATACTCCAGAGAAGTGAATTGCTTTAGTACTGGAAATCAGATTACTATAGTTACAGAAAATGTTCCAATTCAACCAAAATTGAGGTTCTTTACAAAATGTCATGGCCCTGGCTAGTATCTTGGGCCCACTTTTTGCTAAGAAACACAAACTGACCTCTGGAGTCAGTACTACACACAGGTAGTGTGACGTTTCAGTAGAATTGTGAGATACCAGCTTTCTGCAAAGGTGGAATACCAGTTGTGTGAAAACAAAGCATACGTTAGGTAACAGAAAAACTATAGGTATGTGAAAAGTTCACTTTTGGTTTCCTGTGTTTAAGCCCCCACAGGCTCACATATTTGAAGGCTTAGTCACCAGAAACTGGCACTATTCGAAGGGATTCAAAGAATTAAGAGGCATGGGCTTGTTTGAGGAAGGGTGGGCTTTCAGGTTTCAAAAGCCCATGCCAAGCCCAGAGTGTCTCTCTCTCTCTCTCTCTCTCTCTCTCTCTCTCTCTCTCTCTCTCT
>JABTXL010009450.1:22495-56286 GCA_025134845.1 Neodon shergylaensis | reverse complement strand
TCTCTCTCTCTCTCTCTCTCTCTCTCTCTCTCTCTCTCTCTCTCTCTCTCTCTGCCTTTGGATCAGGATATAAAACCCTCAGTTACTCTTCTAGCATCACGTCTGTCTGTATGCCACCAGGCTCCCTGCCATGTTGATAATGGAGTGCCCCCTGAAACTGTGAGCAAGCCCACAACTAAGTGCTCTTTTTATAAGAATTGCGTTGGTCATGGTGTCTAAGACATACATTACACTAACATCCTACCTCTGGAGTCATTACCACATCAAATCACTCACCTCCTTACTAGATACTGATGTGCTGTGGAATATTAACTGGGCAAAGATGTGCTACATTTGTTTATGCTGCAGGATATGACTTTAACTGTGTAAAGTGTGTCACTTTTGTTTGTGCTGCATCTGTTGAATCATGTAAAGATGTGTTGCATTTGTTTCACCTCGCCTAAGGCACCTGTTTGGTTTAAGAAAGAGCTAAACAGCCAATAGCTATAAAGAAGAAAGGATAGGCAGGGCTAGCAGAAAGAATAAAAAGGAGAAAGCTAGCCTCGGGAGAAAAAGAATGACCGGAAGAAGGAGAAAGTGAGAGAGATGGCAGATAGACAGACATAGAGAAGCAGTGAAAATAGGGTATACAGAAATAAGAAAGGTAGCAGGGCAGTGGTGGCGCACGCCTTTAATCTCAGCACTCGGGAGGCAGAGGCAGGCGGATCTCTGTGAGTTCTAGGCCAGCCTGGTCTACAATAGCTAGTGCCAGGACAGGGTCCAAAGCTACAGAGAAACCCTGTCTCGAAAAACAAAAAACAAAAAACAAAAAAACAAAAAACAAAAAAAAAAAGAAATAAGAAAGGTAATAAGCCCTGAGGCAAATGGTAAATAAAGAGAAAATGGCTAAATTAAAAGAGCTAGCCAGAAATGTGCCTAAGATAGGCCACACATTCAAAACTAACAGTAACGATTTGGGAGCTGGTTGGTGGTCCGAAAGAAAAAGCGTGGTACACTAATACCCATCACTTTCAACCTTATCCGGTATTCTCAAGCCAAGGTTCGTCCTCTTCATTGTACTTTCCTTCCATCAGTGATCGGATGTCTATCTTCATGTCCCATACTTTTCTTCTATCAGTGAGCAAAGCCTTGATGATCGGATGTCTATTTTCATGTCCCATTGTTTAAAAAAAACAACCCATTGGACTGGTTGAGATGGCCCACGCCTTTAATCCCAGCATTCAGGAGGCAGAGCTGAGTGGATCTCTTGAGATAGGGTCCTTCATGTTTCATACAACAGAAACTAAACAAACTTCTAAACATGGCCTGATCTGTAAAACATAATGTATCCTACTTAGGAGTAAAAAGAAAAAGTTATCATTTGCTATTCTGAAAGCAATCTTAAAATAGTTCAACCTTAAAAGGACACTGTATCCAACAGGCTTCTCTAGAGAAATGGAATTAAGTCGGCTTTTAAGTAGTGACAAAGGCAGAATGATCAGGGAGCTGATAACGTGGTCATTCCTAGGTCCTTAAGGCTGGAGCCATAGCATCCGGGGTTGGTAGTTGGGTGAGTGGGTGGAGGGCCTGTGGGTGGTTAGTGGATGGGTGGATGGGCTTCAGTAGTCCCAATCTGGCACAATGAGCCTAGAAGTTTCCTGAACTACCCTGTTTCCCTAGTCACAACCGTGGGAGATCACAGGGACTCCATTCCATCTTGACTTAAGGTCAAAGAGTTCAAGCTTGTTCTTCCTCCTCAAGGCCAACTAACAAGATGCTTGGCCAAAGGCATGGTCTCAAATGTCTTGCTCCTTAAGGCCAAAAAAAAAAAAGGGATGTTTGGCCAAAGATGAGGTTACTAGATGTTTTAAGGAGGTGATTAGGCTTGTTTGTTTGTTCCTTGAATCATGGTAAGGAAGTCTTTTGCCATCCCCTTCTTGCTATAAAAGTGTTATGAGGAATAAATTCAGAGCTTCTGCAGTATTCACTGAGACCCTCCTGATTCCATCTCCTGTCTTTTGTCTCTTTCATAATCCTCTCTCCCCTATTCAGGTACTGTTCGACAGGTCGGCTGGCCCCAACACACAATCAAAGTTTGGAAACACTAGATCTGATATCTGAGAAGTAAACATCAATAGCAACAGGACAACAGAACTAGGTGACAAGATGGATAGACAAGTGAGCAAAAGGCAAGATGTTCTTCCTTCTGCCATATCCCTTTCATCTGAACCAGCAGGTGCCACCCACAAGTGGGGTGGGTGGGTCTTCCCACATCAGTCAAGAAAATTAGAACAGTTCTTCCAGTGAGGGTCCACACTCAGGTGCTTCTGTTATGTGGCAAGTTGACATTAAAACCAACCATCATAGACAGGCAAGAAAGTATGTTAGAAAATAAACACTGAGAGAAAAATAAACATAGTTGGGGAGGCCCAAAAATGTAAGCCTATTTCCACCTTGTCTGAGGGTCAGAGAGTTTTAGCTTAGCGGTTAAAAGCACTCACTACGTTTACAAAGGACTCGTGCTCAGCTCCCAGCACCTATGTGACTGTTCCTAACCACCTGTAACTCCAGCTCCAGAGGGTCTGAGGCATCTTCACGGCAGTGCAGGCACAGCACACGTCACACACATTCACACCGGCAGGCAAAGCATTCATACACATGGAATAATACAAATAAGTCTATTTTTTTAAAAAAAAAAGTCTGTATTTAAGATGTGTTCTGTGGTAGGATCTTTCATCTCTGTAAAAGGAACAGTAGTACTGGGAGACTTTCTAATATTACCTACATATAAAGAGTCTCTCCAGTGTGGCTTTTTTTAAAAAATATTTATTTATTATGTATACAGTATTCTATCTGTGTGTATGCCTGCGGACCACAAGAGGGCACCAGACCTCATTACAGATGGTTGTGAGCCACCATGTGGTTGCTGGGAATTGAACTCAGGACCTTTGGAAGAGCAGGCAATGCTCTTAACCACTGAGCCATCTCTCCAGCCCCTCTAGTGTGGCTTTTTAAAACATTACTACAGGTATAGGTAATCTGTCTGCATGGATGCCTGTGTACCACGAGCATACAGAGGCCACTGAAGTCACAAGAGGACACTGGACCCCTTGGAACTGAAATTAGACACCGTTGTAGGCTTCCATGTGGCTGCTGGGAATCAAACCTAGGTCCTCTGGAAGAGCAGCCAGTGCTCTTAGCTGCTTAGTCAGCCCTCTGGTCCCCTCTGGTTGACTTACACGTATTTGGAGGAACCAGGGAAGAGGGGGAGACTTTCTACACTGAAAATGTACACAAGGTTCCTCTGCAGTCGGATCTCTGTCATGTCTTTCCCACAATCTGAGACTACAAAATGATTTCAGCATCACTCACATTCAGAGGGCTTTTCTCTAGTATGATTTTGTTCATGGACTTGAAGAAAACTTTTAGAATAAAAATCATTTCCCTGTTATTTTTTAAAAAGTTTTTCCTCCATGTGGCTGTTTCAAGTTTGCTGTTTGGTTTGGTTTTGTTCTGTTCTTAAGAAATCAGCATGATAGGCTTTCACACATTGGTAGCAAAAAGGTCCCACTTTTATTCAGGGTGAATTCATGTGAAAGCAACCCGGCCATTTAAAAAGCGTAAGCACTGCTTTCAAAGCTGGGGATGTAAACCTCGGAGAATGACTGTCTTCATAAGAGATATTAAGTAACGGATTTCCCATATCGTTTACATGAAGATGGTCTCTACTCAGTGTTGAGTTCTTTCATGCTTTTTATGGTGACTAAGAGACCTAAAGCCTTTCCCACACCCCTTACACTCATGGGGTTTCTCACCACCGTGCATCAACGCACGGTACTGATGAGAACTTAAGTGGGTGAAGGTTTTCCCACACTGCTTACACACACGAGGTCTCTCTCCAGTGTGAATCATTTTGTGTTTCCGCAAAGCACTCTCGGAACTCAAAACTTTCTCACGTTGTGAGCACACATGTGGGTTATCGCCGCTATGTATCTTTTCATGACTTCGAAAAGAAGTCGAACAGAAGAACCCCTTTCCACACTGTTTGCACTCATAGGGTTTGACACCACTATGACTTACTTCATGCCTTCTTAACTGATACAAAGACACGAAGGCTTTTGTGCACTGCTACACACATAGGGCTTCTCACCAGTGTGAATTCTTACATGGATTTGTAGGGAACTGAGACGAGTGAACGTCTTCCCACACTGCTTACAAACATGGGGATTCACACCACTGTGGGTTACTTTATGTTTTCGAAACTGGTTCCAAAGCATGAAGGCATCCCCACATTCCTTACATAAATAGGGTTTTTCCCCAGTGTGAGTTCGTTTGTGTATTTGGAGATAAGTAGAAGTAATGAAGGCTTTCCCACACTGCTCACAACATAGGGTTTCTCTCCGGTGTGGATTCTTGTATGTCTTTGAAGGGAAGCAGAGCGAGAAAAGCTTTTCCCACACTGATTACACGTGTAGGGCTTCTCACCGATGTGGATTATTTTATGCCTTAAAAGAGAATTGAAACGAGTAAAGGTTTTCCCACACAGTTGACACTGATGGGGACTCGAGCCAGCGTGAATCTTTTCATGTCTTAGAAGAGAACTGGAATAAGCAAAGGTTTTCCCACACTGCTTACACATGTAGGGCCTCTCGCCAGTGTGGATCCTTTCGTGGACTTGTAGGGAACTGGGAAAAGGGAAGGCTTCCCCACACTGCTTACATGCAAAGGATTTCTTTGCACAGTAATGTTGTTCATGACCCTTTAAGGATCCGAGAGAAGTAAATGTTTTCCCACACTGCTTACATTCATGGTGCTTTTCTTCAGCAGGAGTGCTTTCCTGAGCCTGACCGATTCTTACATCTTCATTAGACTGCTCATTTTTATTAGATTTCTCTTCCGTGTCAGCACTTTTATGCTTCTTAAAAGATGGGGGAGAGCTGGAGGTGTCCTCTGACTCTTTATTATTATCCAGCTCCTTTCCATGTTCCCGAACTTCTTTTGTTTTCTGCCCTGGCCTAGGTTTTAGCCGCACACTTAGAGCTAAATAGCCGATGACTACATTTACACACCCATTTCTTCTACACATATGTACTCCTGGATAAAACATGTGGTCCACAGTGCCCTCTGTAGAGAAGCTAACGATTTCTGCACACTCATGATCTTCCTTACACTCAGGGAGTTTCTCCACCAGTTGGCATCTGTAAGAAATAAAAGAGTAGATTGCTAAGTGTTTGATTATTAATAGTAGAAATACTGGTTCTGTGTACTGTAGGAATTCTGAACATGTGTTCACGGAATGCTATGCAGCATGATCTGAGGACAGCTGTAACAGCAGCAATCGTATAATAAACACAATGACAAGTTATATTGTGTCCACGTTTGGCAAACATTGAATGTATATGTCACATTTAAATACCCATTTCAGTACTCAATATTGTGCACCATTTGATGTCCAGTACTGATGATGAAAATGATGTTGCCTTTTGAACTACTTGAATGCTATGGTAGCTTGAATAAAAATGGCTCCCATAAGCTCATAGGGAGTGGTACTATTAGGGGATATGGCCATGTTGGAGGAAGTGTGTCACTGGGGATGGGTTTTGAGGTTTCAGATGCTCAGTCTAGACCCAGTGTGTCATGCTCTTTTTTTCTGCGGCCTGTGGGTCCAGATGTAGAACTCTCAGCTCCTTCTCTAGCACCATGCTTGGCTACAACTCCATGACAATAATGGACTAAACCTCTGAGCCTGGAAACCAGACCCAAATACATGTTTTCTTTTATAAGTTGCCATGGTCATGCTGTCTCTTCACATCAGTAGAAACCTTAAGACAAATGCCCATATTGAATTATCTTTCTGTTTTATTTATTTATTTATTTATTTATTTATGAGCTAAGATTTCACTTTGAAGTGCTGGCTGGCCTGAAACACACTTAGTAGACCAGGCTGGCCTCTAAATCAGACATTCACCTGCCTCTGCTTCCCATGTGCTGAGATTAACAGTGTGGCCCCACACCTGTCTATACGTATTCTCTCAACAGTTAGTTCCAGTCTAAAAGTGACATCTTAGTTTGTTTCATATGCACCTCATACCGAAGATGGCAGATAAACTGATATTTCATATTCTATATTGTATGTGGTATAAAGTTTGTACATGTGAAGTATGATATCATATGTATGCATGTATCGTGACACTCCAAGTTGTTTTCAGTGCTTGAGTATCCGAGATGCTCTTATTGATGACTTGAAACATACTGGAAGTTTCGGAGACAATTTCCTGAGATCAACTCAGATTGAAACTTGACATTTTTGCTTCCTTTACCTCTTTGTAAAATATCCTATGGCACCATAAACATTGAGGAACCTGAATTACCTTAGCTTTATGCCAGAATTTTCAATCTTTTGGTATCTCCTTATGTTTCCTAAAATACAGATAAAAATGAATCATTATAAATCATGATACTACAGGAAAAACATTAGTAGGTTCCAACTAAATTCATGGTATAAAGTAGCCCATTTCATATATTCACCCCTGCCACCTTTTTTTGGGGGTGGGGGCAGAATGTGAACACAGTCTCCCACTACCACAAATTATACAGTCAACTTTTCTATATTTGGGAAAGTCACAGAAGTCAGCAAGAATGACCTAAGGAAACCAGCTTCCTGATCTTGGTGTCTCCCCTGCCAAGTAAGCATCCCCAAATCTTTACCATATTTCAGTTCATGCAGCAGTGATAAGCTAGAAGCACTTTTGTTTGACTGACCTATTATGAGAATGGATGTCTTTACCTGTAGAGATCATGTTTCTCAATATTTCCTTCAGCACATCTTTGTATAGCTTCTTCTGGGATGAATCCAGCAGAGCCCACTCCTCCATGGTGAAGTGCACAGCCACATCCTCAAAGGTCACTGACTCCTCAAAGCACACACACACATTTCCACAAGGGTGAACTTCACAGTACCAGCTGTCTAGACTTTATAAGAAGTTATTGCGACACTATGTTCATATATGTTCAAGATGTCTTGCTCACCACACGGTTACTGTTCATACATACTAAGATTCTCCAATACAACAGTTCTGACAGTGGATTGGAACAATGAGTAAAGAAACAGCAGAATAGGACCACCTTTGCCCCCATGAGCTGTGCTAACTCTTTGTCCACTGGGTCATTGTGACAAACTTTTTTTTGTTTTTTGTTTTTTGAGACAGGGTTTCTCTGTGGTTTTGGAGCCTGTCCTGGAACTAGCTCTTGTAGACCAGGCTGGTCTCGAACTCACAGAGATCCGCCTGCCTCTGCCTCCCAAGTGCTGGGATTAAAGGCGTGCACCACCACCGCCCGGCTCATTGTGACAAACTTTTTTTTTAAATATTTATTTATTTATTATGTATACAATATTCTGTCTGTGTGCATGTCTGCAGGCCAGAGGAGGGCACCAGACCTCTTTACAGATGGTTGTGAGCCACCATGTGGTTGCCGGGAATTGAACTCAGGACCTTTGGAAGAGCAGACAATGCTCTTAACCACTGAGCCATCTCTCCAGCCCCTGTGACAAACTTTATAACAAATTCTGACTATCTAATGTCCCAAAGAAAATCCAATATGAGCTGTCCCAAGACTGCATATTCTTACAGATGCTGAAGGAAAAATTTCCATTTCTCTTGGTATCTGGGACCTGTGATTAAGAGCAGCTCTTTCTTATATAACCATAAAAATGATGTGGCTTTCTTGAACAGTTGGTGCCAACCATATGTGACTTTTGTTGCAAGGAGAGAGGGCCTGCTTTTCATCCCAGCTAGCTTACACCTGAAATAATCGCACAGAAACTGTATTCATTTAAACACTGTCTGGCCGATGAGCTCTAACTTCTTATTGGCTAATTCTTACATCTTAATTTAAACCATTTCCACTAATCTGTATATTGTCACATAACTGTGCCTTACCGGCAAGATTCTAACCAGCGTCTGTCTCAGGCAGGAGATCCACGGCTTCTGCCACTCTGCCCTTTTTCCCAGCATTCAGTTCTGTCTACTCTGCCTACCTAAGTTCTGCCCTATCAACTAGGCCAAGGCAGTTTCTTTATTCATCCAATGAAAGCAACACATAAACAGAAGGAACTCCGACACCAGACTTTTATATCACTTTTATATTTTTTCTCTCAGAATCCACACTTTGTTTCCATGTGATTATTAGAGAGAAACTGGTTAGACTAGGTATATTTTCTGAATAATGAATCTTTGAGAAGCTGGTTCAGTCTTTTGAATAAGATTGGTACCCACATACTCATGTAATCGAATGCTTGGTCATTAGGGAGTGGCTTAAGAAGGGTTAGAATGATTAGGAGAAGAGTTCTTGTGTGGCCTTGAGAGGTGGGCTTTGAGGCTTCAAAATCCCCTGCCAGCCCAGACCCAGTCTCTCCTCTTCTCCTCCTCTCCTCTTCTTCCTCCTCTTCCTCCTCTTCCTCCTCTTCCTCCTCCTCCTCCTCTTTCTTCTTCTTCTTCTTCTTCTTCTTCTTCTTCTTCTTCTTCTTCTTCTTCTTCTTCTTCTTTCTCTCTCTCTCTCTCTCTCTCTCTCTCTCTCTCTCTCTCTCTCTCTCCTCTGTCTCTCTCTTCCTCCCCCATGCCATTCCAGTCTATAACACTCAGCTACTGCTTCAACTCCACGGGTGCTTCCTTCCATGATGAAAATGGAATACACTTGTGAAACTGTAAGCAAACTCCCAATGAAATGTTTTCTTTCTAAGAGTTGCCATGGTCATGGCGTCTCTTCAGAGAAATAGAATACTGACTAAGTGGATAGCCTTTACTTGCTCTTCTCACAACTTGTTAGGAACTCAAATATGTCATCTATGATTCACTATAACAATATTTAGAAGAGTGTATCTGCTTTCTCATAGAGTATTCTTAAACAATAAAAAGACTTGTAAGACTAAAGAGATGGCTCGGCCATTAAGATTACTGGCTGCTCTTCCAGGAGTCCTGGATTTGATTCCCAGCACCCACACAGTAGCTCACAACTGTGCAACTCCATTTCCAGGTAATCCGACCCTCTCTTCTGGTCCCTGTAGGCACTCGGTATGCATGTCACACGCACGTGCACATGGATGCACACTTGGGCAAAACAACCATATAATAAAATAAAACATGGCAACCATTTTACTTTCTTTTTTAAAGAACTGATGGTCCATACTAATTTTCAACTTGACAGGTTCTAAAATTCACCTAGGAGTCAGGACTCTTGCTAAGTATGTCTGGGATTATCTTGATTCCATTTTAGGCAGAAGAGCTCAGCCTGTTTGTGAGATGCGCCATTCACTGGGCTGGGTGAAAGTGAATTCAGAGGACAGCCGTTGCTAAGCACTGGAATTTATTGCCATCTGCTTTCTGACTGCAGTTACAACCTGAGCAGCTGCCTCTAACTCCTGCTGTCAAGCTTCTCCCAACGTGATAGACCCCAATCTTGAACTAAATCCAAAATAAATCTCTGTTCTCTTACATGTCCTTCTCAAGAATTTTGTCACAACAACGACATAAGAACTTATATACGATTAAGTGCAATTTTCTAATTAATTTTCTAATAAATTAATATTTTTAGGGAATACAAATGAACAATGAAAAATAGCTCATGTTCTTAGAAACTGCTCTTACCCCTCAAAGGTATGTAAGAAATTCCATAATTACTAAAAGTGTGATGGCGCCAGGCAAAAGTGGTGCATGCTCTTAATCCCAGCACTCGGGAGGCAGAGGCAGGTGGATCTCTGTGCATTCGAGGCCAGCCTGGTCTACAGCGCAAGTTCCAGGACAGTCAGGACTACACTGGGAAACCCTATCTTGAAAAACAAAAACAAAACAGTCAAAAGTGGGATGGCTAATGGTAATTGTCACGTGACAGAGTTTAGAATTATCCACGAGACAGACTGTGTGGGCATGCCTAAGCACAGTCGTCTCTACCAAAGCCAGCCATTAAGAAGATCTGTGAACGGTTATTTTGATTATATTAACTGGTGTGAGAACAACCATCCTAGTTATGAGCTGAACTGCTCCCCGGGGAGGGAATCGCAAACTGTGTACATCCCTGATATGCACTCTCTGCTTCCTGCCTGTAGATGATGTCACCAGATGCTGCTTGACTTCCCCAGCAGGATGGACTGCACTTTTGATCTCTGGCCCAAGAAATGAAACTCCTTTTATGTGGCTATATGAATATATATATAATCGTCTGCAGCGCTTGCATTTTTATATTGTACGTATAAAAACAGAACTGCTCATAAGATGAATAAGCTAATTTGTCCAAATATTTCCTAGTTCATAATGTAGCTAGAATTTTAAAACTCAACATTCTGACTCTGGCAATCATGACAGACTAAGGCCATCAAAGAGCTGGAGTGATGGATGACTTGGTGGGTGGGAGCTCCGGCTGCTCTTCCAGAAGACTGGGGTTTACTTCCTAGAACCCACATGGTGGCTCCAGTTCCAGGGGAATTCATTGTCCTCTGACTTCCAAGAATACCAGGCATGCATGTGGTGCACTTATATACACGTGGGCAAGAAGCCAATACTCGTAGAATAAAAATAAATCTTAAAAAAAGATTCTCATTGTTTCCTAGGTATTAACTTGTCCTCCTGTGGGAATGGTTTGATAATGTTCTGCAGCTCCTAAAATCTAAGACAGCCACAGCTTTAAGACAATGGCTGTTGCTGTGCTTTCAACCTTTGCAAAGGAACAGAGATGGGTACCAAACTGGATGGAGATGCAAGACTTTTCTACTGTTTTCTTGTTGCCTTAGAGGGCAACTGAAAAGTTGGTCCTTTTAAAACAAAAACACTTTCTAGCTGCCTGTTGTAACAAAAGTTAAAATCTTTTTGATTTTTGAGTCTTGTTTTTTTTTTTTGTTTGTTTTGAGAAAAGGTTTTTCTGTGTAGCCCTGGCTGCCCTGGAATTTGCACTGTAGACCAGGCTGGCCTCGAACTAACAGAGAATCCCAGCACTCAGGAGGCAGAAGCAGGTTGATCTCTTGAATTCAAGGCCAGCCTGGCCTACAGACAGAGAAATCTGTCTCAAAAAAAGCAAAACAAAACAAAACAAAACAAAACAAAAAAACCAACCAAACAAACAAAAACCAAACCAAAACAAACAAACAAAAAAGAGGGTAGGGGCTGGGAAAATGGCTCAGCACTGAAGGGCAGAGGCTACTCTTCCAGTAGACCCAGGTTCAACTCCCACATGGTCGCTCATAACTGTGTCTGCATTTCCAGGGGATCCTACACCCTTACACAGGCATGCATACAGGAAAACGCAAATGCACATTAAATAAAAACAAATTAATTTTTAAAAGAAGAAGTAAGTGGGTCGGGAACATGGGTCTGTGCAGTGGTTAAGGTGCTTACTTGGCATACCCGGCCACCTCAGTTTAAACCCTGGAACTCACACAAATGTGGAAGAAGAGGGCTGACTCCGAACAGTTGCCCTCTGATCTCCCCTAGGAGACTGTAGCATGCGTATTCAGAAGCACACACCACACACACAATAACAAAAAAATATATTTTTAAAGCGGTGTGGGCAAAGCCAGAAAGCTTAAATAGGTCACGCACACACACACAAAAGCTTTATAGGAGATAAAATTTGAATGTGGTGTATATGATAAAGTTGGCTTTAATCTATGGTCAGATGTTGGTAGATGCTTATCTTGTCAGCCAATCTTTATCACACATTAAGAAAAACTAAAAACAAAGGCGCTGAGAATTTATGCACTCCCAATTGTGGAGCTCTTAACATTAGTTAAAAGAAAGACAGTCTATACCAGGCCGTAGTGGTGCATACCTGTAATCCCAACACTCAGGAGGCAGAGTCAGGTGGATCTTTGTGAGTTGGAGGCTAACCTGGTCTACAGAGCGAGTTCCAGGACAGCGAGGGATACACAGAGAAACCCTGTCTCAAAAAACAAAGTAACAAACAAACAAACTAACTAACTACAATCTAATAACCTCAGGGATTGTTTATCCATACAAAAAACAAATCTGATTGATATCCTTAGCTCTGGGAAATAATATGTTGATCTGGACAGATAAATACCAGCTACTCAGAGAAAACCAGAATAAGGCTTTCCAAATCCCCACAGTTAGCCTATTGTTAACACTTGATCTGGCTGAGACACAAAATACTTACCTAGGGAGATTTTCCTGAAGTTTGTGTCCTTCCTCTAGGCATGTGATCATGGACCCACGGCCAGCCTGAGCCAGCACACACCAGTCCTTGACTGTGCTCTAAAGACAGGATGACCTCACAGAAAACTGTTCTAACCTAGGAGCTAAGGGTGGCTTCCTCTAACACATCCGGCTCTTCTCTGTAAGAATAGCTCTCTCCATCCTAACTGTAGGGAAGCTTGCGGACTCTTAGGGGGTTTCCTTATCACAATACTTCATTCACACTCAAGTATCCGCCTACTTCTATCAGGACTTACCATTTTAAAACAACATTTAGAAACAAACCAAATAAAAGAACTGTTATGATAGAGGCCAACTCCAGCCTCCCCAGACCTGTGGATCTTACTTTCTGTGATCCTGACAGTGTCAAGAGGACTCGGGATTCACAGTCAGCCTTAAGAATCCTTGGCCTAAGGGCACAGGTTAGGGAATTTGGAGGAAGGATTTCCTTGCAACCTGTCCCGTTAGCTTTAACCGCCAACTTGACACATCCACAGTTACCCGAGAAGAGAATCTCAATTGAGAAATTATCCGAATCAAATTAGTATGTGGGCCTGTCTGTGGAGGATTGTCTTGACAGCTAGGGCCCAGCCTACTGGGAAAGGCTCCTTCCTTAGGCTGGTGGTCCTGGGCAGTATAATAAAGCTAGGTAAGCATGTGTTTATTACTGAGACAGCGGGCAGTATACCTCCATGATTTCCGTTCCAAGTTCTTGCTTTAGTCTCTCCTCCAAATTCCCTCAAGGACTGTAACCTGGAAATATAAGCCAAACAAACCCTTCCTTCCCTCTGCTGCTTTCGGTCAGGTATTTTACAGCGACAGAATGAAATTAGAGCAATCTGAAAGGCAGATGCCACTGAGATGCTGAGACATAGGACAATAAAGAGGGTGACTGCCCAGAGCTAATTTATGCTGTTGGCACATCAGCGTTCGGTTGTGCCAAGCCTAAGATGGCTCCATTTTATTAAGCACAGTTTTGACCTGATGTACTTGAATTTTAAGCATAAGACCCTAGAAAGGGCAAACAACCACTATCTGCCAGCACACCAGGGGCCTCAAACTCACTACATCAACAAACAACTTTTGTTTCATCAAAAACAGCAGACATATGTGCTTAGCAACTACACTATCTGCAATCCCCTCACCTGAGCCTATTTAGAAGGAGCACCCCAAGACCAGAGTGCGGCTGGACAGTGATTACATGGTCAGCTGCCAAAGAGCCCGGAAATAACCACAGGCAAGGTCCCCTGCCTTTGTCTTTAGTTTCAGGGCAGTTTGTCCCGCCTGGCTGATTGATAAAAACCTACTCCGTCCCCAACAGACCTTTGTTCCCCGATGCCTAGACTCCCAAGCCTTTCCTACATTCTGCAAGCTGCGCATTGGTTTATTTTTGTGTGAAATGTTAATATATGATTTAATATCAGTGATTTAAGATGGGAATAAAAGAGCTGTGATTGCCCAGGGTCTGCGAGTCAGCAAAATTGGGCTTACTTGGAAAACCGCAGCCAAGGATAACATTATTGTTCTTTAATAAATCGTGACAGTGTGAAAAGACACATGTCCCTGCATGTTTGTGACAGGACTCGGGGAGTCACCACACCTCTTTTCTCCTCTGGTGTACGCTCTCCCAACCTGTGTACCTAGTCTTCACCAACCTCTGCGGACACCTCCAGTCGGTAGAGACTCGGTGCTGCTGTTGGGGGTGGGGGGTACACATGCATCCGCTGCACGGAGCGAGCGCTCCGCCTGGGACAGTTCAGCAGCTCTGGCTGAAGGCCAAGCTCCACCCAGAAAGATCGCGGCTGCGAGGCTCCTCGGAGCCAGATTAGACTCAATCGCAGACTAAAACGGCGCCCTACTCCCACACATCCGGTCACACGAACCATTTCCGGCGACATGGTGTCTTGGTATTCGCTTGGGGTTCCTGCTGTCAGTGGAAGGGAGGCCGAAAACGATGGGAGAAACCTGGAGAGTCCCTCCACAGTAAGGACCTGGATACCAAATATGGCAGGGACCAAAAGGGATGTCTCAGTGATATGTAGCGGTCATATTCTTAATGTCTGGATTTCTCATTGGATTTGCATCCCGAAACAACTTGCCTGGTTGGCCATCAAGACACAAACCCGCCCCTTAAAGCTTAAGTGACTGGAGGAGCACAGCCACCTACCCGAGTGAGATTCCATGAATTCTAGGCGCAAGGCTGCTCCGACAGCCCAGTTTACCCCACTAGTCCACACTGGCTCCACTAGGGGAAAGGAGCATAAGCAGAGCCTGTCCCGGCTTTCCTGACTGGGCACTTGCTCAGCGGGCAATTCTTGTTTCCTCCGTTTCCAATGGGGTCACA
Organism: Neodon shergylaensis; assembly: GCA_025134845.1. NCBI lineage: Eukaryota > Metazoa > Chordata > Mammalia > Rodentia > Cricetidae > Neodon > Neodon shergylaensis. The sequence goes on along the minus strand of JABTXL010009450.1, from coordinate 41,763 downwards.
GATGTGTTAAAGGAATTCCAGTCTCTATGGAAACAACTCATCCCGTCATAGAAGACAAAAGAAAGACCAGGTCTCATTGGAATAAGAGAAACTGATATTATCACACTAGAGGAATTGAAATGATGCAGATTTCTCTACCTTCCCATATTCAGTCAATAACATAGAAAACATGTATGTGAAGGAACACAATTATTGAAGACATAAAGTGTAATTTATAGACAGAGGCCAAGCATACTAGCAAAAGTCCTATACTTTAACAATGACCAAGCACTTAATTTGACCCAATGACTTTATTTATTTGTTTGTTTGTTTGTTTGGTTTTTCGAGACAGGGTTTCTCTGTAGCTTCGGAGCCTGTGCTGGAACTAGCTCTTGTACACCAGGCTGGCCTCGAACTCACAAAGATCTGCCTGTCTCTGCCTCCCGAATGCTGGGATTAAAGGCGTGCGCCACCACCGCCCGGCTCCCCAATGACTTTTGATGTCTTCTAGAAGCTCAATATCACCTGCCTCTAAATAGCCAGTCTTGAAACAACAGTTCAGCCTGGCCCTCAGATACCTGCGAGGGTCAGATTCAAGAGGGACGCTGAGTCAGATTGCTCCTGGTGGCTGTCACCAAACCTGAGATCACAGTCTCTATCTGAAGTCAGATTCAGACACCCAATCTTGTGGAGACAGTTAAAACATACAAATTAATAGTAAAAAGCAGGAAAAGGAGAACTACTCAATAAGGGTACATTGGGAAGAGGAGCAGAAAGATTCAGTGATCGCCATCCGTCCATCTTGGGATGACTAAAGTTAGAAGGAAGTTTAGGGGACCTAGGCACATTAAGCATGATCCCACCATCACTCAAATGTCATCATTTCTATGAGGTTACTAATCTCTTTATTGGAGGAGGGAAGCATTTTGGAGAGAAGAGCTCGAGCTCCGGCTGATCCAGGCTTTTCTTCTCCCAACACGAGATTCCTGGAGAAACCCCAATTCCTTGGGTTTCTGTTTTCTTTTGTTGTTATTGTTGTTTTGCTTTTCTGACAACAGGTTGGCCTTGAACTCAGAGATCCACCTGCCCCCCCTCCTGAGTGCTGAGATTAAAGACCTGTGCCACCATCGCCTAGCTGGGGTTCAGTTTTAATACCGTTAAAGCTAGAGCATCTCCTTAAAAAACACTCCTTCCTGCCAGGTTAGTGACAGGGACACAAGATTTAACGTCAAACAGAATGGTGGGAGCTGAAAGGAAATAACTTGGGACTGCTCAGAAAGAGCAATGTATCTATTTTAAGGCTTTGGGGGAAAGAAGGGTGATGCACTGGGAGGAAGAAGTGTTGTTGATGTGTGACTCAGAGCATGTGAGGGAAGGGATGCATCATTTAAAGTTCTTGGTGGTTTAGGATCTGGTTGCCTGAGGTGCTTGCTCATTTCTGTGGTGGGGGTGTTAGGTTTTGGCTAGATGCTAATTGGGCCACATTTTCCTGCAGTGTTTCAGATACTGGCAGGTTCCCTACCATGAGTATGTCTGTGACTCTCTACCCAGACTTGAGGAAGGAAGTGCTAATTTCTAGAGATAAAGCAACTCCGTCTTGGATAACCTGTTTCTCAGAGCTGATTCTGAGGTACCTGATGCTGCAGGGATAGTTTAAGGGCTAGGCTGGGTTTGTAATCAAGCCCCCTAGCTGTCTGGATTAGAGTGTGACAGGCCAAGAAACTTAGAGATGGGCCACATCATACTCTGTCTGGCACTCCATCTCATGGTCTCAAGGAACAATCTCTGTTTCAGTGTCTTCAGTCACACCTCACAGTGAAATTACAGAATCACACCAGGCTACTTGTCAGTTTCCCTCAACTCCTTCGAGGGACTGAGAATCACAGAATCACAGTTGGGTGCTTGCCAAACAAGCCCTCATAGCCGTGAGAATTACAGCATCAGCATTGAGGGTAGAGAGGCTGCTGCAGAGGAGTGCGACCTCAGAGACAGCTGGCCATATCTGACAATACAGACCCTACTTAAAAAGTCTGCAAGATGACAAAATTCCCACTTAATTGCTATAAGCCTTCATCCGGGGTTGAAGATTTAGTTCAGTGGTAGAGCACCTGCCTTACAAGCACACGGCCCTGGGTTCAGTCCTCAGCTGGGGGTCGGGGGAGAGATAAAATAACAAAAATGGTTGGAGACATGACTCAGCAGTTAAGAACACTGTCTGCCCAAGAGGACCTGAGTTCAATTCCCAACACTCACAGGGCAGCTCACAACTTTTTGTAACTTCAGTTCCAGGGGATCTGACACCTTCACAGACATGCATGCAGGCAAAACACCAATGCACATAAAAGAAAAACAATTAAAAGATTTCTACCTTCTGCTTGAGAGGCAGAGACAGGCAGATTTCTATGAGTCCAAGGCCAGCCTGGTCTACAGAGTGAGTTTCAGGACAGCCCAGAGCTGTACAGAGAAACCCTGTCTTAAACACCAAAAAGTCAAGCAACAAACAAAAAAGAATTCCACCCCTTTTAGCAATATGTGAAAGCAAAAAAATACAACTCTCACCCCAAAGGAGATAAGACATAATTTATTCTGGAGCCAAGTATGAGTACCCTGAAAATACTCATGTTACCCCAGTAGTATGTCCCAGTGTAGTAACAGTATTATGATGTTTTATAGTTACAAAAATAGTCAAGAGACTTGAAATATATTGGTGGAAACGTTGGATAGGTAGATTATGGAAAATGACATTTCTATGATATGTCTCAGATGACCTTGACGTTATGGTTGGTCAAGAACTGTGCTAAGTTAATATCCTTAAAGAGATTCTGATAACTACAATATTAGCCCCTACACTCAAGAGGGGAAAAAATCACTAGCAAGAGGGTTAAAGATAGCCCAAGACAAATTAAGCTTTGGACCTGCAACAACCCCACCTCTCCAGTCACTGAAGCTGTAATCACCTTTATAGAACATTCAAAGTTCAATGTGGCTTCTTTTCTTTTGAATTGAAAAAATATTTTTGAGGTAGTCTCACTATACAGCCCCTGCCGGCCTGAACTTGCTATGTAGACTAGGCTGGCTCTAACTCAGAGATCCACTTAGGTATGCCTCAACAATGCTGGGATTAAAGGCATTCACCACCAGACCCAGAAAATTATGTATGTATATAGTGTATGCATGTTTCCGTATGTGGGTATGTGCACATGTGTGAGTATGCACATGTGTGCATATCTGCAAAGGCTCAAAGGGGGTATCAAATCCCCTGGGGCCGGAGTTACAGATGTTTGTGAATAGACCGATGTGGGTGCTGGGATCTGAACTTGGGTCCTCTGCAAGAGCTGAAAGTGTTCTTAACCACTGAGCCATCTCTGCAGCCCAAAGGGGAAGTGGTTGGTTTCTTTCTTTCTTTCTCTTTTCTTTTTCTTCCTTTCTTCCTCTTTCCCTCCCTCCCTTCTTCCTTTCCGCTTTTATTCCCTCTTATTCTTTCCTTTTCCTCCTTTTTTTCTTTTTGAGGTTGGGGGAGCATTCCTTCACAAATACAATGAAATCAGGGAGCCAGCTGTGACTGCAACATTACATACTTAAAACATTTTCTACTTTTGTCTTTTTATTTATTTATTTATTTATTTATTTATTTATTTATTTATTTATTATGTATACAACATTCCTTCCATGTATGCTTGCATGCCAAAAGAGGGCACCAGATCTCATTATAGATGGCTGTGAGTCACCATGTGGTTGCTGGGAATTGAACTCAGGACCTCTGAAAGAACAGTCAGTGCTCTTAACCTCTGAGCCATCTCTCCAGCCCTTTTGTCTTTTTTTTTTTAACGTTCATTTGCAGCCTGCATGTTACCAGCCTGTCAGCACTGTCTACCTTTGACAGAATTATAAGGTACCCGCATTAAAAAATGAATCGAGTGGAAGCAAAGGAAACATTTAAACACACTCATATAAGCAGGTTGTTGAAATTCAAGATCTCGTACATTCTCAAGTTCAAACACCACACTTAACATTGAAATCGAGACCCAGAGCAGATCACTGGAGAATGGTCAAGGACACATAAATAAGTAACTGGGGGAGCATGCAATCCTCTGCCATGCACAACCCCAGACTTGAAACGGTGCCTCCCCAAACCTTCAAATTTTCCAAAGGGACGTTCTTCTGTACATCACCTAATGGATATTCACAGGAACCCCTTATCCAAGGAACTACCTATCCTAAGAGTCTTTCTTTAAGCCTGATCTTCAGATTTTTCTTCACGCAGACAAGTTAGAATGACCCCAGAGACTCTGTACGCTAAAAATACTATTCACAAAACACCACCCTTAAGCCTGTTACCGCCCCATGGGAACCAGGAGCTACACCTACTTCTGGCCTCCTGCTTCTTTCCTCCTCGCGCCCTGCAGCTCCTCACAACCAGCCCTTCTAGGGTAGCAATTCTAACCAGAAGTCACATGCTTTCAGTGAGGGGGCCTGTCTTCTGCCCACTCGCTTAGTGACCTGCTTCATGCCAACATGGGTCATGAGACAAGGATGTTGACTCAAAATATTTTAGCTAAACGCTAGGATGCTCCCGCATTCTACTTCTATGTACACTTAAAAAGTGGAGAAAGCTCTAAGACACTGTTCATATGGATTTTTTTTTTTTTTGGTTTTTCGAGACAGGGTTTCTCTGTGGTTTTGGAGCCTGTCCTGGAACTAGCTCTTGTAGACCAGGCTGGCCTCGAACTTACAGAGATCCTCCTGCCTCTGCCTCCCGAGTGCTGGGATTAAAGGCGTGCGCCACCACCGCCCGGCTTGTTCATATGGATTTAAAGACAGGACAGCAGCCTATTCTTTGGCAATGCAAAGTTGGTAGCTGCTTCTAGGTAAACACACCAGCGTGGAAAAGGACAAAGCTGATATGAACTCTCCGTTCTGCTCAGCTTCTAGTTTTCCTTTTACCAGCTGGTGGTTGTCAGAGAGGTCTCTGGGCCTGAATGTCTAGATACTCTGCTTACCCCTTTGCAAGCATCTCTTGATCCACCACTACTGACTCACGTGGTCATTTGGGTTTGAAACAGAGCTTACTTTGTAATGGAAGATGGCCTTGAACCCTTGGCTGTCTTAATTCTCTTGCCTCCACTGCTGGTTTCTCAGCCATTTCTGTAGTCATTGTTAACCCTCCAAACAGTGTTATTAGGAAGCACCAGGGACGACAGGTCTCCAGGTAGCTCTGGAACCCTGAAGACAGCTGGAAAACTCTATGGAGCAGCTCTAGGATGACCCTTCCTGACAAGCAGTAGGTCCTACATGAAATGTATAGCAGGGAGGGGTGTGTAGGCATCAGAGTCACTGGTATAAGGAACCTGTTCTGTCTGTCTGAAAGGCAGTCTGGGAGATGAAGGCATTGTTCAGGGCCAGTGCAGAATCAGGAGACAGGCAAGAGCCTCCTGGTGACAGAGTACGGGAGCCTGCTAGAGGGAGGCAAGATATCCACCAGGCCATTAGATCTTGAAGGCTCCTTTATATTGATAGTGGATGGTGTAAGAGGAGTTTGGGGCCAGAAATAAACAGATGAGCTCCTATCCTCCAGCACAGGGTGATGATGAATCGTCCTTAGTTTGATTGCATACAGAATCACCATAGAAACACACCACGTGGTCTGAAGGGTGTTCTCAGGGAGACCCACTCTCAATTTGGGTGGCACCATTTCAAGCACTGGGATTCAGGACTGAATAGAGGGGTGGAGGGTGGGAGACACGAGATGAGCCCCAATCTGACTGTGGATGTAATATGGTCAACCAGTTGTCTCGTTGATTCACACATCCTGACATCTTCTCACCACGCGTTCCCTTCCATGCGGGACTGTAGGCTTTCTTAAATCTTGACTCAAAACACTGGCTGTCCTGGAACTCACTCTATAGACCAAAGTGGTTTTTTTTTTTTTTTTTTTTTTGGTTTTTCGAGACAGGGTTTCTCTGTGGCTTTGGAGCCTGTCCTGGAACTAGCTCTGTAGACCAGGCTGGTCTCGAACTCACAGAGATCCGCCTGCCTCTGCCTCCCAAGTGCTGGGATTAAAGGCGTGCACCACCACCGCCCGGCGACCAAAGTGGTTTTGAACTCCACAAGTCAACAGTTTGTATGTTTTAGCATATACAGACTCTAGATTTTAGCAAGAGAGAGACATGAAACTATAGGTCTATTTGGAGCCAGGTGTGGTGGTACACACCTTTAATCCCAGCACTTTAATCCCAGGCAAAGGCAGGTGTGTCTCTGAGTTCAAGGCCAGCCTAGTCTACAGAGCAGGTTCCAGGAGAGCCAGGGCTACACAGAGAAACCCTGTATGGGAAGAAAAAAAAAATTTCATTTGGGAGGAGATGAAGACCATTGGGCAGAGGGAAAGAAAAAAAAAATGGGTGAGAAAAGATAAAAAACACATAGTATTCATGTGTCAAAAACATGACAAAACCCATTACTTTGCACAATAATACATGCCATTTTTTTAATTTAGAGGAAAAAATAATATGCAGAAGAAATTACTTTTACCAATCTGGACCTAATGTAAGCATCCTGAAAACGACTAGTCTAAGGTTCAATGTTCACTAGGTTGAGTATAACTTCTTGCTATGTTTACCCCTTCCTATAACCAAATGGGTAGTTGGGAACATCTGTATTTGTGAAGACCAGTGGAGGAAATACTGTTATGCTGGTATAGTAACGCAGGAAAGTAAAAACTGGACCAGAGCAAAGACAAACCTGCCGCTGTGAAGGCAAGTGTCCCATGCTCACACCACAGGCACTGCTCCTTGATAACTGTGACAAAAGAAAACGTGTTTGTAAAACCAACCAAGTACAAAACATCCTGAATCGTGAAAATGAACAAAGCACCTTCACTTCACTAATTTGAGTAGTAATTCTCATGAATTCAAATTTCTGGAACAATTTCTATGCTTATCAAATACAGAATTATACGCAAATCTCATTACATTCAACACAGTGGCACCTAACTATGATCTAGCCAACCCCATAAATCCCTGGAAGCTAAACACCAATCCTGCTAGAAGGTCTATGGAATGTCCTTACTGGTGAGACATACTTGCTTACTGTGTACGAACAGATTTAGAACAATTTATTACATGGTACTCATAGTCTTTGGAAGGGGCCACTGATACCAACATACCTCTTAGTATAATGACTGGAGGAGAAATTACAATAAAAAAATCAATGATACAATATAAGCATCAAAACAACATTTACACAAGAAAAAAAATCATTTATATATGTACAATTGAAATGAAAAAACTAGGAACGCCTGCAAATGTGAGAGATCTACAATAACAGAGTGACATTTACACCTTCCCAGTCGGCTAAGAATTAACACTTGTTAACCTACAAATGGCTTGAAAATAGTTTAAAGGACATAGAGACAAGAAATGTTAGGGGGAAAAAATCAGGTAGAGAGAAAGTTAACAATAAAAATATACAAAAGTGCGTTTTGTTCATGGAAGAGAATGACAGTCTACAAAATTGGTAAGAACTTGCCATATGAATTAAGAGGGAAAATCTCAATAGTCACAAAAAGTCATTTTTCCATGATGCATTAAGAACTTGAAAGCAAGACTTTCTTTAATGCCTTCTAGCATTTCAAGTAACTATCAACTCATCAATGTTCAGAAATTAAAAGAAAAAACTACTTGATTCAATGCAAAATGATTCACCCATTAAACTTGTATGCACCATTGCTTTAAGAAACCTTACTAAATTAATGTAAAGATAATGTACCTTTTTTCCTCTTTCTTTTTTTTTTTAATTTTAGTTTCCATCTCCTGTACTCAAGCAATCTTCTACCTCACATACTGTTTAAAGATAATTTCCCAGGGGCTGGAGAAATGGCCCAGTGGTTAGGGTGTGTAACAGTCTTGCAGAGGACTGGATTCAGTTTCCAGCACCCACATGGTGCTCACGATTGCCTATAATTCCAGCCCCAGAGGATCTGACACCTCCTTCTGGTCTCTGCAGGCACTACATGAATGTGCACAAATTCACACACAGACACATGCATATACAGATAATCTTTCAAATTAATTTAAAAAGATAATTTTTCTAGAGCAAAAATGTAAAGCATAGAGATCAGAAAGGTTCTTTTAAGAATGAAATACTGAGTTGGGCAGTGTTGGTGCACGCCTTTAATCCTAACACTTGGGAGGCAGAAGCAGGCAGATCTCTGTGAGTTCGTAGGCCAGCCCGGTCTATAGAGCTAGTTCCAGGACAGACCAGGCTCTTGTACTGAGAAACCCTTTCTCGAAAAACCAAAACAAAGCAAGAATGAACTACTGATGCTGGATGTGGAAGCAGACATCTTTCGCCCAAACATTCTAGAGATTGAAACAGGAAGATAATGTGATCAAGACCAGCCAGGGTTACATGGTAAGACTATTTCTGAAAGACAGAAACAAATCCCTAATAAATTTCAGTAAGTACAATATCTTTACAAAGTTTTCTTCAGATTTTGGATTTTCGACAACAAAAATTTGTATCCAGTTCTTCACATTATTCACATTTATGGAAATTAACATATGAGAAGTTTTCATAGGACGGTTGCCACTATTTGAGTTTCTTGTGCTTTGACAAGGAAAGATTCTCACTGGGGAAGCTATTGGACATCTTTTCTAGTCAAACATACTTTTCTTCTCTCTCTCTCTCTCTCTCTCTCTCTGAAATAGTCTTATTATGTAGCCTTGGGTAGCTGGGAAATCAGTAGGTAGATCAGGTTGGCCTTGAACTCTGAGATTCCCTGACTCTGCCTCTCAAGTTTAGGGATTAAAGGTGTGGTACACCATGTCTGGGCCAAACATTCTTTCTTAATCCAAGAATAAGACCAAAAGGTGTTTCACATGCTTAACCTTTATAGTTCTCTCTGAATGCAGTCCTATGTTATGAAGACTTTTCAAGTTCTGTATTCAAGGGTACTGTCTGGTGAGTTCTTCTGTGTCTGTGGAAAGAACTATAATAACTGAAGGCTTTCCCGCATTCCGTACAGACGAAGGGTTTCTCTCCAGTGTGGCTTCTTTCATGTGACTTGACATAACGAAAAGAACGGAAGGGTTTCCCACATTGCGAACATATAAAGGGTTTCTCTCCAGTGTGGATTCTTTCATGTATTTTGAGGTAACTGGGAGAACGAAAGGCTTTTCCACATTGCACACACGCATAAGGCTTCACTGTCGTGTGAGCTTTCTCGTGTCTTCTCCATGATATGCGACTACAGAAGGCTTTCCCACATTGCTTGCATAAGTAGGGCTTTTCTCCAGTATGAGTCTGCTTATGACTGTGAAAGGTACTGAACCAACTGAAGGCTTTCCCGCACTGCTTACAAACATAGGGGTTCATGCCACTGTGAATTACTTCATGCCTTCTTAAGTGATACAGAGAAAAGAAGGCTTTGCCACATTGCTTACATACATACGGTTTCTCTCCGGTGTGAGTTCGTTCATGGATCTGAACCTGACGAGAAGACCTAAAGGCTTTCCCACATTGTTTACATAGATAGGGCTTCTCTCCAGTATGAATCAATTCATGGTACTGAAGAGAACCAAGAAAAGTAAAAGCTTTCCCACATTCCTTGCACACATAAGGTTTTTCTCCAGTGTGAGTTCGTTTATGAATCTGAACTTGCTTAGGAGACCTAAAGGTTTTTCCACACTGCTTACATACATAGGGTTTCTCCCCACTATGCATCAGTTCATGGTATTTAACCGAACTGTGACTAGTAAATGCTTTACCACATTGCTTACATACACATTCTCCAGAATGGATTATTTTATGTGTTCGAAAAGCACTTTCACAACTGAAAACTTTCTCACACTGCAAACACACAAAGAGCTGCTCTCCTGTGTGAGTCCGTTCATGTTTGCGAAAGGCACCCGAAGAAGCAAAAGCCTTACCACATTTCGTGCACTTGTACGGCTTCTCTCCGCTGTGCATCATCTCATGGAACCGAAGTGAACTACGGTCAGTGAAGGCCTTCCCACACAGCTTGCACACATAGGGCTTTTCTCCAGTGTGAATTCTTTCGTGTGTCAGAAGGGAACTCGAACGGGCGAAGGTTTTCCCACACTGTTTACACATATAGGGCTTCTCACCAGTGTGAATTCTTTCATGTATTTGTAGGGAACTAGGAAAAGGGAAGGCTTTCCCACACTGCTTACAAACGTAAGATTTTTCTCGGCTGTGGTATTCTTCATGCCTTCTAAAAGAACTGGAAGAAGTAAATACTTTCCCACATTGCTTACATTCATACTGTTTTTCTCCAGTAGAAGTCTTTTCGTCATTTTGACCGGACATGAGACATTTAACATCTTCATTACCGTGACTAGTTTCAGCTTTCTCCCTAGTGGGAATTCTTTTATTCTTCTGGAAGGCTGTGGAAGAACGGGAGGCATTCTCCAGTTCCTTATGTTTATTCAATTCTTTTCCATATTCCTGAGTGTCATATGGTTTGTGTTCTGGGTGAGGATGAGGAGGGACATTTAGAGACAAATGGCCAATAACCACTTCTCCATACACATGGCTTTCATATGTGGGAACTCCTGGGCCTGATTTCTGGTCCGCAACACACTCTGGAGTCCAGTTAATGATCTCTGCATACTGGTGACCTTCTGTATATTCACAGAGTCTCTCCAACAACTGGCTACTGCAAAAAAATAAAGTGTTACTAAAAAATTGTTTATTAATGATTTATCACAAGGAGTGCTAATAATATCCCCTGCAATAATTTTTTAAATGTTTGAATTGAATGCTCTGCAATATGGTTTAAGGATATTTAGAATAAAAACAGAGGTATTCGTGAGTAGTTGTGTTACATTGTCTTCACCACAGGCAAAAGCTGAATGTCTGCATTACATTTAAATACATTTTCAAGGGGCTGGAGAGATGGCTCAGTGGTTAAGAGCATTGCCTGCTCTTCTAAAGGTCCTGAGTTCAATTCCCAGCAACCACATGGTAGCTCACAACCATCTGTAATGAGGTCTGGTGCCCTCTTCTGTCCTGCAGGCATACATGCAGACAGAATGTTGTATACATAATAAATACATACATACATACATTTTCAATATCTGATACTGTAGTACCTTTTTGATGTGCTAGTGACTAAAATAATGTTGGATTCTGACATACTTGTATATCCATTATGAGTTATCTTGATAATTCATTCTATTCTAAAAAGAAATTTTATTTTTACTTTGTATATAATGTATACACAAAATCTGGAGATGAGTCAACACAACATTTTGAATAATATTATGTACAAAGAAAGATAGTATATATGAACCATGATAAAGTATTTCTTGTGGCATCACAATGCTCCAGTTGTTACTAATACTAGTTCTGATTGCTGCAGGTTAATGTGTAAGCAGATCTGGAGAAGATCTGTTAAAATTAAAACCGTGTGGAGCTTGGTTTATTTGTGTCACCTGTTTATAAAATGTGCCTGCACACAAAGAATCCCGAGGAACACTGCTGTCTCCTAGGGTACAAATTACCTTAGCTTTCTCCAGAGATTTTCATATTCATTGTCAATGTTTTGGTGTTCCCATTTGTTTCCTAAAATACAGACCAAGAAAAATGAATTACTGCTACAGGGAAAAAAGAGATTCTAGCTAAATTCACAGTATAAAGTGATTCCCACCTGACATATTCACCCACAGTGGTTTTTCCCCCCCATAATCTTATTCATGTAGTAGGCTTAAATGCATTGACTAAGTAAGAAAATAATGGCATCGTCACCTATAGAAGCCAGGTTCCTCAAGGTTTCCTGCATCACATCTTTGTAGAGGTTCTTCTGGGATGGATCCAGCATTGTCCACTCCTCCAGGGTGAAGTTCACAGCCACATCCTCAAAGGTCACTGAATCCTAAAAAGAGCCCATATATATTTCCAGGAGAAAGGGTGAGCCTTACAGTACTGGAGGTCTAGACTTAATTCATAAGAACTTGAAATGATGCTATGTTCCACAGGTGTTCAAATCATGTCCTTATTCCATACACACAATTTTATACACGTGCTGATTTTTCACACAGCAATTCTAACAGCAGATTGGAGATATCTACTAAAGCAAAAGCAGAATGAGATCACTCCTTGTGCTGAAAATTTCTGCTACACAGATAGCCCTAAACTTTTTATAACAACTTAGGATTACTTAATACCATAAGAGAGACAACACTGACTGTCATGAGACTACATTATCTTATGCATGCTGGAGAAAATGTTCTACCTCTCCTGTGGAATGGAAACTGGTACTGGGAAGAATTCTTCTTCAGTCTAATTCTAAAGAATGGTATGGCTTTTCCAAACAGTTGATGCCAACCATATGCTTTTTAAAATTTATTTATTGTATGTACACAGTATTCTGTCTGCATGTTTGCCTGTACACCAAAAGAGGGCATCAAATCTTTTTTTTTTAATTTATTTATTGTGTATACAGTGTTCTGCCTGCATATATGCCTGCAGGCCAGAAGAGGGGACCAGATCTCATTACAGATGGTTGTGAGCCACCATGTGGTTGCTGGGAATTGAAATCAGGACCTCTGGAAGAGCAGTCAATGCTCTTAACCTCTGAGCCATCTCTCCAGCCCATCGGATCTTATTATAGATGGTTAATGAGCTCCCATGTGGTTGTTGGGAATTAAACTCAGGACCTCTGGAAGAGCATTCAATGCTCTTAATCTCTGAACCATCTCTCTAGCCCCTATATGCCACTGTTATAACTTCAGTATCTTTGCAGTATTTTTGCATGGACATCAGAAATTAGTGATCGGATAACATTTCTTTGCATGATGAGTTTCAAAGAAGCTGGCTTAGTGGATACAATTTCATCTCTTGTCACAACTCGTTAGGGACATTCTCAATGAATGTACTGAAAAATATTTGGAACCATGTACCTGGTTTCTTACAGCTTACTCTTAATGAAAAACACTGAAAGCTGGGCATGGTGGTCCACACCTCTAATTCCAGCACATGGGAGGCAGAGGTGTATTTCTGTGGGTCCAAGGCCATTGCTGTCTACGTAATGAGTTCCAGGGTAGCCAGAGCTACATAGTGAGACCTTGTCTCAAAGCAAACAAACATAAATATAAATAAACTGTAAAAAAAAAAAAGTAAAATAAAAATCGAATGGAACGCATTAAGAATAATCTACAGTACAAGTAAACAAACAAGAAACTAGAGGCAATACTAATAAAGCCATACTCGCTTGCAGAGGCAATATATGTTTTTCTAAAAATAATCTTCTCAAAGACAATAAATATATTGGGCTTACTTGTGTAAAAACAATAAAAATTATATATAAATTTCAGATTTCAGTACTTCTTTCTTGTTCCCAAATCTAAAAAGTACCCTTCATACATCCACCTTACAAGTTTATTTAGAGAAAATTTCCTTAAACTTTTAACCTTGTTGTAAACTACATTTGTTTAGTAATGTTAAAATGGGGGAGGGGGTTGGAAGCAGGAGAAATAGCTCAGTGTTTAAGAGCACTTGCTGTTCTTGCAGAGGGTCCAACACCCACATCAGACAGCTCAGAACCACCAGTAACTCTCATTCCAGGGGATCTCTGACCTCCATGGATATCTGCACCCACCTTCATGCACAAAAGAACAAGAAAACACACATTCCAAGTCCTGGTTCCATGGTGGTCTCTTTAGGGGGTAAGAAGTCTGGGCACAACAACATAAGTACACACAAATAAGAAATAAAATTTAAAAAGAGGTGGTTCATAGCACCCATGAACTCTCAGGAGAGGAACACTTGTATCTACTTGTATACCCACTGGTAAGTCCACCAAACCCACATGGCTATTTCCAAGTTCAGGGTCACATAGATGCCTCAATTAAACTCTGTGGGACAGTAAACGAATAACAATGCCTATGGAAAAGAGATCTGAAAGACAGGAATAAGGATGGCAGAATGAAAAGGAACAAGAGATGGTATGGGGAAAACAACCAGAATACATAATTTATGTGTATGAAATTGTCAAAGATTAAATGTATTTAAAAATGGAGCTTGGTTATTTTTGCAAGTGTATATAAACTGGAAACTTTACAGAACAGGAAAATAAAGAAAAAAAATAGAGGAGGTAAGGATTTAACAAGCACCCAGATTCTACATATACCCACTGTAAAGGCAATTAATTGACATTCTTCTTTAAGATGCCTGTATCTATAGTTAGCCATGTCTTAATTCTTTCCCTGGAGTCCCTCTTTTCTAATAAACCCTGTACTCTATTTTTTAGATGTCTCTTAATAAATCTCCAGGGCTGAAGAGATGGCTTAGAGGTTAAGAAGAGCACTGGCTGTTCTTCCAGGGGTTCTGAATACAATTCCCAGCCAACACATGGTGGTTCACAACCATCTGTAATGGGATCTGATGTCCTCCTCTGGCGTACAGGTAAACATGCAGGCAGAAGTTTGTATACAAAATAAATAAATAAATCTTAAAAAAAAAATCTCCAATTGGGTGTTATGGTGTGTGCCTTTAACCCAGCACTTGGGAGGCAGAGGCAGATGGATCCAGGGAAATGGCCCAGAATTAAGTATGGCAAGAGCTTAAGGAGGAAAACCCGTAATTCACTGCATTTCCCATCGGGTCCAATCTGGGGCAAGCATACATCCTGACATATTTCCTGCCTATACACCAGTACAGATGGGCCAAACAAATTTGCTTAGGGGAGTGAACACATGTGGCCTCCAGCATTTCAGGAACTACCTGTCCTTGGGCAAGGGGCTTGCAGATCAGAGGCATTTTTGTTTCATGGATCTCTAAGACACTGTAATTAAAACTTAAAATGTAACTTTGACTTTCACAGAAGGAGACTCTTAATTGAGATAATGCCTCAACAAAATTTGCCTATAGGCAGGTCTGAGGGCATTTTCATTACTGCACGGTGGGGTCCAGCTCCCTGTGGGAAGTGCCACCACGGGTAGGTATAAGAAAACAGGCTGAGCAAGCCATGGTGAAGAAGCCAGTTTGCTTAGCAGCACTCTGTGGCCTCTGTCTCAGGTCTTGCCTCCAGTTTCATGCTTCCACAGGGCCTGGAGGGCTCAAGTCTTAGATAATGTATAAAAGAAGAACACACTTTATCAAACACAGAGGCTACACTGTGTCAAGAGAGAGATCTTCATTAGAATAGAGTCCTGCACACTGTCCTGCTAAGAGTAGTAGTAGTTACCCCAAATGGGCTTAACCTGAGCCCTCACAGCTATCCTTAAACAGATGGTACTATCACAGAGCAGGAATTAAAAGTTAAAAATCTGATCTAATCTACATAGGAAATAGAAAAAGACAAGATCTCCGGAGTAAACTGGGAGCGTGGGGACCACGGGAGAGGGTTGAAGGGATAGGGAGAGGAAGGAAGAGGAGCAGAGAAAATATATAACTCAATAAAATCAATAAAAAAGAAAGTTAAAAATCTGGACATGGGCCAGTGAGATGCATCACTGGGTAAACACTGAGCATTTGAGTTAGTTCCTGGAAACCTCAGTGAGGAGAGAATGAACTCCAGAGAGCTGTCCTTTATCGTACATATACATGCCATGACACACAGACCTCCTCCCATGCACAATAAATAATAAACTGCTTTAGAAAAATTATGATTGTGCTGTGTGACAGAGTTTATTTATTTTGAGTCAGAATCTTACTATGTAGCTCTGGCTGTCCTGAAACTCACTCTGTAGATCAGACTGTCCTGGAACTCACATTGATCCAGCTGCCTCTGCTTCCGGAGTGCTGGAATTAAATGACCAACTTGGGCAGACTTTAAATTTATCTAAAGCTTAATCACATATTAGAGAGTCTGCTTTTATGAGTAGTAAATGCCTTAAAAGCAGACTATGATAGATTATTTGTTCCTGAGACATACCACACACAGAAAGAATTTAAAGAATCTTTTAGTTGGATAGACAATAAATACTTAACTCATTAACCCAAAAGTTAAAGCGGTTTTTAGACTATTTATTAGACTCTAACATATGAATTAACTCTTATACATTAATAATCAGCTAACTGACTCTAATATATTAATAATAAAATTATTAGCCTCTAATATAAAGAAGAGAGTTTTTTTTTTTTTACTGTTGATTTGTCCTTTCCTATCTCTGGAGTATTATTTGCCTCCGCGAGGCCTTCCAAGTCTTCCTGTTTCTTATCCTTCTTGGCTGCGGGTGTATACAGCATGCTCGGATGTGCTCAGCTTTCTGCCAAAGACAGCTGGCTTGATTCGCAGCAGTAGGAAACTATCTTCCACACGAAACAGCTGTTAAGGATGCAAGGATTCTGACGAACAGTGAGGGAGTATCGGAACACTTTATAGTGCGTTAGAAGAGCACACTTGTACTTCATTTTACAAAAAGGAATCTGTGCATGCGCAGTGGTAGGTTGCCCAGAATATACACACTGCACACACCGCCAACTGTGTCTGTATTCTAAGTTAACCTCTGATTTTGATGGGTGGTGACTCATGAGGCATTCAAGACTGGGTGGCCTTCAGGTAGAAGACAACCTGATACACAGAGAAAGGAGGCGATGGAGGAAAAAGCACCAACGCCATAAATCTGAGACAACACTGACCTCCTTGCCCGGAAGGGCAAGAGTAAACTACAAAACCACTCCCTGGCTTTCTTTCCCTGCCCTATCTAACATGCTGGGTAGGACAGATCTTTGGGACGTTACTCCACTGTCTTCTCAGATTGGCTGGCTCTCTGAATAAGACACAGTTTTAGGATTCAATTCCTAGCTCTGTCCACTGGCTACCAAAAGTGATGGGTAGCATGAACCAGTTTCCCACTTTATCTTCCACCATATACACATGAGATTAAGGCAAAGAATCCACAACTCACAAGCACACAAGTTTCAGCCTTGTACAAGTGTTGTATAGAGGGCATGTTAATTCACTCAAAGCGGGCAATACTCTGCTTAGTGATAAAACACATGAAGGCTAAAAGGAATGTGTACATGCACACACACACACACACTCTACTCTGCTCCTCCAGATACAAAGCCAAAGGAGACGAGGATGCCACGGAGCCCAACACATTCACTCACCTGCACGTGGCTCCTCTGGTCCGCACACGCACAATGAATTTTAGTGTGAAACAAATGGAAACAGTTTACTGTAACCTTTCTCTTGGCTTTCACAGGCCTCATCAATCTAGCTACTCACTTACAAACCGCAGAAATTGCTACGACCTACTTATTCATGAAAGAAAATTCTAAAATGCTGAAATAACCCAATTATTTTATTTTTAAAAATTATATAATGAGGGAAGCATCCAGGCAAAGCAGCCTGCGTTGCTCACAGTTATACAAAGAAACCCTCAGTCAGAAAGTTAGATACTGGCTCTGGAGAGATGGCTCAGTGGTCAAGAACATTGGTTGCTCTCGCAAAGGACCCAGATTCAATTCTCAACACCTACAAGGCAACGCCAACCCCAGGGGATCTGATGCCCTCTTCTGGACTCCATAGGCACCAACAACACACGTGGTGCACAAACACATGGGCAGGCAAAACACCTATACACATTAATAGAAGAAAAAAGTTAAATCTTAAGCTCATTAAATACAGGCTCATCCACCACAGAAATTCAGCAATTGCCTGAAAGGGGCTTATCAGAAACAAAGACACTCTGATTACACAGGAACCTCCAAGAGTTCTTGAGGTTCTATTCCGAAATACAGGACAAAGCCCACACAGTCCATTATACTGCACGCCCACAGGAACCACAGATGCTAAGATCTCTTCTTCATTATATTCTGACCACAACACTGTGGGTGCAAAACCAAACACATGAAACATGGACAGTGCTGCAATGGGCTATATTCGCATAACTCTACTTATTACTATCATCATTATTACTGTGATTAGGATTATTACTGCAGGACCAGTTGTGTTCGTGATCTAAGGAACTCCATTGCTGAAAACACCCTTATTAAGTTTTAACCCCAATAAAGCCTTCAAATGCCCACTTTTTGCTTCAGCACCGAAGACCTGAATTTATCAGTAGAAATGTCTGGGTAGATTTTCCTTAAGACTCTCCTCGTTCTGATCCTTCAGCCACCCCAGGCTGGGCCTGTCACGGTCACCCTCATCCCGCAAGGATGATGCGCGACACACAGGAGCTCTTCCTGCTGCAGTTTATTCCAGGACTTTATTCACTTTCTCTCTCTCCCCTCTCTCCCCTCTCTCTTCCCCTCTCTCTCCGGGCCCTTAAGTAGGCATGGGCTGCCAATCCTGGATTGCCAGGTGGGCACTGCCCATAGGTTCACGCATATGCAGGCAGCTGATAATCATTGCATGATCATAGCATAGGTCAGGCCTTAGCCATCTCAGGAGTTGATTATACATCTCCATCAGGTGTGACACCATGCAGCTCGCTACATGGGCCAGCATACACCAGTTCCCTAAAGACATGATGACCTTAGAGAAAAACCTTTCTCTAGTGGCCGACTGTGGAACCCTCCATTTCACTAGGCTCACCTGCCTTCCATTTGCTCTCGTTTGTCCATATTCACAACCGTTTTTAACTCCCTACAAGAGACACTCCTCCCCAGACCAACCATTGGTAAGCTTGAGGGCCAACCTCACAGGACTTTATCCTATTGCAACGCTTCATTCACACATAATCACTTGATGAAACAAGTTCATGTTAAAAGGATGTCTAGAGGGGCTGGAGAGATGGCTCAGAGGTTAAGAGCACTGGTTGCTCTTCCAGAGGACCCGAGTTCAATTCCCAGCAACCACATGGTGGCTCACAACCATCCATAATGAGATTTGGTGCCCTCTTCTGGCCTGCAGGCATCAATCCGAGCCACTTATGCACATGGATCAAAATTTTCCTCGCAAGGAGGTCTGGCAACGGCAGAAGGACTTGGAAAGTTAGGTTTTTGTTCAGAGTTACGAGAATCTTTAGGCCAAGGATAGAGGTCATGGAATTTAGAGGAAACTTGAGGGTTATAGGAAAGCAGATGCCATTGAATGAATGAATGAATGAGAGAGAGAGAGAGAGAGAGAGAGAGAACAGGATGAAGCACTCTTTTAATCCCAGCACTCAGGGAAGCAGAAGCAGGCAGATCTCTGTGAGTTCGAGGCCAGCCTGGTGTACAGGAGCAAGTTCCAGGACAGCTAGAGCTATACAGAGAAACCCTGTCTCAAAACACCCCTCCCCCCTAAAAAGAAGAAGAAAGAAGAAAGAAGAAAGAAGAAAGAAGAAGAAGAAGAAGAAGAAGAAGAAGAAGAAGAAGAAGAAGAAGAAGAAGAA
>JABTXL010009433.1:1150644-1165181 GCA_025134845.1 Neodon shergylaensis | reverse complement strand
GAGACAGGGTTTCTCTGTGGCTTTGGAGCCTGTCCTGGAACTAGCTCTTGTAGACCAGGCTGCTCTCGAACTCACAGAGATCCACCTGCCTCTGCCTCCCAAGTGCTGGGATTAAAGGCATGCGCCACCATCGCCCGACTCCTATGTCCTTTTGCTTAATGAATATTTCTTTTTTTATTCCTGTGTCTTCTGCTGTGTAGCCTTGCCTTTGCCAGCTATATGCAGTCTTATTGCTGCTGTTTGTTTGTTTGCTTTGCTTTGTTTTTTCCTAGTAGAGAGCAGTCAAACATAAAATCAGTATCCTGCTTCTCTGCCAAAAATAAACCTATAGTTAATAGGTGTTATTCAAGCTAGTCCACAACTGTATTCTCTCAGCTGTAATCCAAATTGAGCCGTGGTGGCGCATGCCTTTAATCCCAGCACTCGGGAGGTAGAGTCGGGCAGATCTCTGTGAGTTCGAGACCAGCATGGTCTGCAGAGCAAGTTCCAGGACAGGCTCCAAAGCTACACAGAGAAACCCCTATAGGGGTGGAGGGTGACTAGGTCAGCTGTAATCCAGAATATGTAGTGTTTGACACCAAGCAATAATGAACTCTTTTTTTTTTTTAAATGGTTGCTGGGAATTGAACTCAGGACCTTTGGAAGAGCAGGCAATGCTCTTAACCACTGAGCCATCTCTCCAGCCCCCCAATAATGAACTCTTAAGAGCTGAGAAAGTATGTTTTTACCTTGTACGTTAAAAATACAGCCTGTGCACACATGTATGAAGGGTAAGGAGAACATCAAGTGTCCTGCTGTCTCAGTCTACACCTTATGACCTTGAGTAGGTTCCTCACTGAACCTAGAATAGGGCTGACAGCCTGCAAACCCTAGCATTCCTTCCTCCTAGTGCTGGCATGTGTTATAGTCATGCTTGGCTTCTTATGTGGGTGTTGGAATCCAAACTCTTGTCTTCATGCTTAACAGCAGGCACTCTTACTCAACCAGCTCTCAAACCACACCTTCTATTTCTGTGTTTCTCCATAGCCACAAACTATGGCTAGAAACTCATTACTTATTGATTATTAAATGATGAATGTAGATATTACAAACTAGGTATATAAATTAGCACTATAGATTGTTCAGTCCCCAGGACCCACATAGTAGAAGGAGAGAACTGACTCCTGACCTCCATGTTTGCTATGATACACACATACACACACACACACACACACACACACACACACACACACACACACACACGAAATCCAGGCATTATTGTACAAACCTATAATCACAGTACTTGGGATATGAGAGCAGGAGGATTGGAACTTTGAGGCCAGCCTTGGCTACATAGCAAGCTCAAAGCTAGCTACAGAGCAGAGATCATGGGCTAAGTGAGTATGCAGTATAGAAGCTGAAAGTAGCCTGTATTCTTTAAACATTAACAAAAGGGTTTTTTTTTTTTGTTTTTTGTTTTTTAATAAAAAAAAAAAAGAGCATGGCTGAGGATCAGCTGTTTGGGTCTGTTTGTGAGCCATCAGCACAAAAGTCAAAATCTTTATCCTAGGGGCTAAAGAGATGACTCACTCACTGACCTTGCAGAGAACAAGAGCTCATTCCTAGCACCCACAGGGCAATTTAAACTGTCCACAACTCTAATTCCAGGGATGATCTTCTGGCCTTCATGGTCACCAATTATGCAATACATGTACATGCATGTAGGCAAAACACTCCTAAACATAAAATAAAAACAAATCACCTGGCAGGATGTTGCATACCTTTAATCCCAGCATTAGAGAGACAGTTGAATCTGAATTCAAGGCCTGCCCGGTCGGTAATGAGGTTCAGGCCAGCCAGTGCTACATACTGAAACCTTGCCTCAAAACACAAGTTTTTATTCTCTGTGACTTATCTGATTGCAGTAGCCCCAAATCTGTAGCTACTAACAAGAATTTGTTTAGAGTTAGTGCTTGAGGAAACTCTGGAGAGAGCCTCTTCCCTGTGTTGACACAGCTCCATCCCACCACAACATGGTCTCTTCTTGTGTGTTGTCTCACTTACATCCTTTGGGATTTTCTAAATCCTCTCCTCTTTCCCTGGTCTGCACAGACCATGACTACCACAATACACAGACTATGGTTTGGGTTTTGTTGTGGTTTTGGTTTTTCGAGACAGGGTTCTTCTCAGATTCGCCTGCCTCTGCCTCCCGAATGCTGAGATTAAAGGCGTGTGCCACTGGCGCATGACTTGGTTTGAGGATTTTGATATTAAGGATAAAAAGCCCAGGGCCTTGTGCATGCTAAACCCTTGCTCTCAGCTATGACCCAAACCCCTTTGCATATTTCAGTGGGTAGGCGGGGGTTGATGTTTTGAGGGACTGTTTTAATTTTAGTTTTTGTTTTAGATAAAGGCCTCCTTGGCTGGGATGTGGTGGTACACACCTTTAATCCCAACACTCAGGAGACAGAGATGGTGGATCTGAGTTCGAGGCCAGCCTGGTCTACAATAGTTAGTTCCAGGACAGCCAGGACTGTTACACAGAGAAAACCTGTCTCATAAAAAGGCCAGCATCCTGTTGTATGTTTTATAGGCAGACCTTGAACTGCTGGGTTTACATGATACTTCTACTGCAGCCTCTGAACAGTGGGACTAATGCATGACATTGCATCTAGCCAGTGGGTTTTATGGTTGGTTGGTCAGTCTTTTTTTTTTTTAAAGTAGCAAGTTACACCAATATATTTTAAGGGACAAAAAAAGAGAAAAAAGTTCTTCCCATGGGTTAAAACTCATCCCATTTGGTATGCATTGCTCTCCCTACTGCCACTGGACATGCACACAGTGCCTCCTAAACTGGTATCCAGGATTAAAAACCTCTAGAAATCCCCAAACCTCTGCTATAGAAGGTGTGTGTGTCTGCATTGCTTACTTTACTTAACTGCTCTGCACAAAGACCTTTATGTAGCCACCCTGAAAATGCAAGGACCAAAAGCAACTTTCCCCCTCTTTACCGCAAGCAAAAACAAAGTCTGGTCTCCTGGTCATACACACAGCCTTGGGAACATCTATCACAGACATCTGTAGCAAAGCTTATTCTCTTGGGCTGCCTAATGGCCCTGAGCGTATCCACGAGCTGAGAACAAAGTTGAGAAAATGTGTGTTTGGAGATGTAATTCCACTCGTCATAGCACTCCCGAGGGACAGGGTACTGCTCCATGGTCATCTTGCTCATGTTGGCTGTATGGTGCAAAAGGTCACGCAAGAGATTCATGGAGAAGTCATGAATATAGAAATTGACCTTGGTGAGCTGGGAGCATTGGCTGAGGGCAGGTAGGAGATCACGGAACTGAGAGTCCTTTATCCTATACCCCTGCAATTCCAGAGTCTCAAGACTGTCTGCTCCCATCTCTAGGAGAACACTGAGAGGCAGAATAGACACATTGCACAGTAGGACTCCACTCATGTCCAGATGTTTTAGTTGATGAAGGCATGGACACAGCTCAAAGTCTTTCAAGTGTGACTGTAAAACAGGACAGTGAGTGACAGAGAAGGTTTCCAAGGGAGTCTTCAGGTTCCTGAGCAAGAGTTTCACGTGCTCACTGAAGAAACAGAAGCCATGCAGATAAAGATGCTGGAGACGGCTGAGTCTGGAAAACTGAGAAACCAACTTTTGAACAATCTTCTTCTCATCTAAGCGTGGTAGACAGCAAACACCAAACATGTTCTCGTGTCTGTGCACTAGATAAAGTTTGTGAAGGTTTCTCATCTCCAGGAGGTAGGTAAAAAATTGTGCCAGAGTGCACCAGCTCCAATTTATGGTGAGTTCCAACACCTTGATATACTCTAGCTTGAAAACACTCAGAAACGTCCTAACATTATCTAGGGACTGCATCACAATCTTCACGTCCTCACAGCAGAGCTGGAGCGAGTCTTTTCTCTGCAGGGCCCACTGTAAGAAGTACATTTCTTCTTCCTCCAGTTCAGACCTGAAGTTGAGGTCAACTCTCACCTTCATTCGCGGCCTCAGCTCATGTCTGGGAGGGGGCTTCCCTGCTTGCTTCACACTCACGGTCTCTGCTGAGCAGACCCCATCCTCTGTTCCAGTCTGGATGGTTTTGAAGTCACAGGGCAACCTCCGAAAATCGAGTACTCGAAGTTCCCCCCTCGTGGGGCAAACCTGCTGAGCCAGCAGGACATCCAGTCCATCCAGCCCAGCACGAAAAATCTCTGAGTCGAAGGTGTTCATGCCCTTCACACGGAGGTAGGGGAAAGGCCAAGCTACCACCATTGCCTTCACGATCCCAGTGCATCTGCTATTGGACGCCTCCTTGAGCAGTGCTGGGATGTGCATCTTGGGCAGCTTCCCCAGAGCAGAGATGACCAAGGCCTTGTTTCTCAGCAGAGCCTGCCATGACAGCTCCTCCAGTGTGGGTGGGGTCCCGATGCTCATCCTGTTAGAACCAGAGGTGGAAACTGGAGACCCTGCTTCTTCTTTCAGAGGGCAGGCAGTGGCTCTGGGATCTCAATCCTTGGTTGGTTGGTCAGTCTTAATAATGATTTTATGTTTCTTCATTCTGTACCTTGAAAATTTCAATTCAGTAATCATGTATCTGTGTTGTGTTTTGATCTCCACGTAGTACTTGGTACAATGATGAAACATAAATAATCACTTATGTTGACTAGTTGCTTGAGAACAGTGTTTGAAGTAGATGAATCTGACAATAGCTCACTAACTATATTGATAGAACTGAAACCTGGAATCTTTAATAAAGGCAGTCTGATTCAAAGATGTTGAAATAGTCATTAGGTACATTAATGAGGGCTTGACCCCCAATGCTTGTGTAGAGATGGAATAGAAGACATTGAGAAATTCCAGTGTCAGAGTAGACAGGCCAGTGTGACTGGCTCTTACCCAAATAGCGCAGAAATCCCGTTCTTTTTCCTTATTTTCAGCCCGTATTTCCACTGTGTCAAGCCCCAAATTCCCTGCTTTCTAGCTTACACGATCATTAGTTGTTCCTCTTTAGGAGCTGGACTTCTTGTAACAGGCCAGTTAAGGGTGTGGCTCGGTGTACAGTGCTTGCTCAATAGGAATAAATCTGAATTTGGTGCCTTGCACATATACCCCCAGAAGTGGGGGAGGAGATGAGGAAGAGATGGTGGAGGTAGAGTGAAGAAAGGAGTTAATTCTTTTAATAGGAAAACTGCACAACTGAAAAATTCCCAATTCCAAGTTTAGGAAGTGAGCCTTCCCCAAAAGAATAACATGTAAAGTGACAGAACAGGACACCTGACACCTCCTGGCTTCTGCAAGTGGATACAGATGTGCATATACCACACAGACACACTAAAATAAGTCGCTCATGGAGGCACACACCTCTAATCTCGGTATGTAGGAGGCAGAGGCAGGTAGATCTCTATATGACCAGATCTGCATAGTGAGCTCCAAGCTAGCTAGGGCTGCACATTGAGACTATCAAAAAATAAACGAATAGGAGCTAGAGAGATAGCTTAGTGATTAAGAGCTCTTCCTGCTCTTGCTGTGAACCTGAGTTTGGTTCCCAGTACCTACATGGTGGTTCACAACTGTCTGTAACTCCACTTCCAGATGACCTAGTGGGCACCAGACATGTATGTAATGCACATACACGTAGGCAAAAGACATAAAATCTTTAAAAATACCTAAGAAGAAAAGTGTGAGGTGTAGTTCTAGTCCCCCTGTGAAGAAGTGAACGCCTTGGCACCCTCTGTGTGTCTGACTCAGTCAAGGTGATGATGACTGCATGGAGAGACAGGAAACACAGAATTGTTGTCTGTGAACACTAAAAAATAGGAGCCCTTCAAAATCAGAGACCCATTTTTCTTGCTTTTTACTGCCCTAAAGTGTGTGCCTTTTGGAGAAAGTGGATCCGCAAAGGGTTATTTTTTGCCTTTCCTTCCTTTCCTTTATTCTCCAGCTGTCTCAAACTCAGAACCTCGTAGGAAGACTGTTACACTTCAGCAAATGTGTTTCCTGTGACATTTCAACAAGCCTCCATTTTCTCTTTCCATGTTAGAAGTGTTCCTCTTCCCCTCTCCATTGCCAGCTCTCTTAACTTGTCTCCCTTTAGCTCATTCAGTACCGCTAAGTTTGCAGAGTATGACAGAGGAAGAACTCATATTTATAAACATGTGTTCCACCCAGCTGTTTCAAAAATAGAAATAGCATCCATCTCCTGTGTCTGTTCTCTCTGTGCAGCTGTGCTCATCCACCTCTATAAATATGTCCCATCTCTGGTCTGTTGTTGTCGCTGTTGTTCAGGGTCTCCCTATATAGCCCTAGCTGTCCTGGAACTCAGAGAGCTGACTGCCTTTGCCTCTGCAGGGACTAAAGGTGTGCACCATCACCTCAGGCACTATTCTTGTTTAAACTATGCAGAGCAGTTTATTACTAACACTCTGCTAATACAAAAAAATTAGCTCAATTACTTTCTTAGAAAGTAGTCTATTTCCTTAAGAAGCCAGGGTCTTGGAAGAGGGTAGGAATCCTTCCCTTTGGACACCTGCTTGCAGACTTACATGTCATTGATCGTAAGTGAAAGGAGAGATAAAAGGGTAGTCTAAGAATATTGTGAGAATAAGAATCCATTAGAGATAGCCTCGAACCCGAAAGATCTGACTTCTGCTAATCTTTCAATAAATTATTTACCCTTTCTGGCCAGGCAGTGGTGGTGCATGCCTTTAATTCCAGCACTCAGGAGCCAGAGACAGAACTGTCTCTGTTACTTCCAGGACAACCTGGTCTACAGAGTTCCAGGACAGCCAGGGCTACACAAAGAAACACTGTTTTGGGAAAAAGGAATTATTTACCCTTTCTGGACTTGACTTCTGATTTCATTTCTGTTGTTGTTTTATTGTAGGCAGTGTTTCCTCTAATGGAGAATGACCTTGACCTTATTTATTATATTTTTATTTATTGTGTACACATACCTGCCTCAGCTCACACGTGGAAGTCAGAGCACAGTTTAAAGTAGTTGGTTTTTCTTCTTCCACCATGTGAGTCTCAGGTTTGACAGCAAGTGCCTTTACTCAGCAGCCAAAACTACTACTATGACTTTTGGAGCTGGGAACAGTCCTGACTGTCCTAGAACTCACAGAGCTCCTCCTGTTTCTATCTCTCAAGTGCTGAGATTAAAGGTATGCACTACCACACCCAGCTTTCTCTTCTTTTTTTTTATTACATTTTTATTTATTCTAATTTCCAACACTGGATTGTAGTGACACATGCCTGTAATTTCTACAATTGGAGGTGAGGCAAGAGTATAAATTCAAGGTTATCCTTTACTTCTTGGCTATATACTAAACAAGTGTGAGTTTAAGACCTTGTCTCAAAAACAAAACTATTAATAAACATAACAATGCAAAAGTAAATAATTCCTACATATCATTAACTGCCATCAGTAAATGACCTGTTAAGGAAACAACTCTTACTCCAGGATATTAAAAGTTACAATTAAGAAAGAGAATAGTGGGGCCGGGCGGTGGTGGCGCACGCCTTTAATCCCAGCACTCGGGAGGCAGAGGCAGGCGGATCTCTGGGAGTTCGAGACCAGCCTGGTCTACAAGAGCTAGTGCCAGGACAGGCTCCAAAGCTACAGAGAAACCCTGTCTCGAAAAACCAAAAAAAAAAAAAAGAAAGAAAGAGAATAGTGGGGCTCAACTGTTAAAAGCACTGGCTGCTCTTGCAGAGGACCTGCTCCTTAGTGTTACATCACACATGCCATGTCGTACTGAGGGATAACTAAATGAGTAAGTTCTCTCTGAAGCAATTTGGCGGTATTTTTCCAAGCTCCCAATAAACATGCCCTGTGACATAACTTCCCTTACAGACATACTTATGTTAAACAAAGCTGAATCATTTATTCAAGGATATCCTTTGTTCTTTATTTGTAATAACAGAAGAATGGAACAACCTAATTGTCTGCTCAAATGCAGCCACTAGGGGGAAATATTGTAATTTCAGGACTCAGATGGCAGAGGTAAGAGGATAGGGAATTCATGGTTAGCGTGGGTGGGTTTTATCCTTAGAACCTAGTAGAGAATTAACTCCTTTGACTTATTCTGTGACTTCCAAATGCACACTCTAGCACATGCAAACACACACAAATAAACAAATGGTTTAAAATGAAGTATCCCTCCTATCATTGTTCATTAGCCTTCAAGTTCCCTACTTAGAAATATTCAAGGATAGTCCTGCAAGATTTTTCAGTGGGTAAAGATGCCTGCAACCAAGCTTGGTGACCTGTGCTCAATCCACGGGACCTACATGATAGAATGAGAGAACTGATTGCTGCAAATTGTCCTCAGTCCTCTCCATGTACTCCATGTGCACCCTTATCTCTCCAAATATATACTATATATACAAATAGATAATATATAATGAAAAATATATATGCTGCCTTAAATGATACCACTATATCACACTGTTTCCCATACTACTGTCTCTCATGTATATAATCTTTTCAGATCAGCACATGGAGAATCACTTTCTCTCTCTTTGATCATTCTCCTTTCAGAAGAACTAGGAATTATATCCAGGGCTGTGTTAGTACCAGGGAAGCGCTGTCCCATTGAGCTACATGCCTAGCCCGTTGTGCACATGTGCTTGCTTCTGTCTGTCTGTCTGTCTAGCTATCTATCATCTATCTATCTATCTATCTATCTATCTATCTATCTATCTATCTATCTATCTATCTCTGGTTTTGGTTTTCAAGACAATTTCTCTGTGTTGCCCAGGCTGTCATGGAGCTCACTCTGTAGACCAGATTGGTCTTGAACTCCCCTGATCATCCTGTCTCCACCCCACAAATGTCAGTACCATGGTGTGTACTACCATGCCCAGATTTCAGTGTTTTTCAGATTTTTAATACTCGTTTTGAATTTAGGAATATTGTTGTGTCACATATCCAAAAGCTTTTTTTTTCCCTTTTGTGTGTGTGTGGGGGGGGGGGGAGACAGTGTGTCCTGTATCCTCAGTTGGCCTTGAGCCAGCTGTATAATTGAGGATTACTTTGAATTTACATTGCTCCTAATTCCACCTTTCAGGTGCTTTGGTTACAGGTTTCTGCCACAATACTCAACTTTATATAGTACTAGAGATTGAGCTAGGGTTTTATGTGTGCTAGACAAGCACTCTGCCAAGTGAACCACATCCCAATCCTTCGATTCTTCTTTTAATAAAATGAACGTGTCTAAATAATTACTTTAACATCACTTAAGAGTGAGGCTGGAGAGAAAGCTCATTGGTTAAGAGAAAAAAACATACATATTGTTCTTCTAGAGGACTAAGTTCAGTTCTCAACACCCATAGCTTCATCAGGCATCTGCAGTCACATGCACAGACACACTCATAGAAACATAATTTAAAATAATAAAAAAATAGCCTTTTTTTTTTTAAAGTAAAATGTGCCAAACCACCTAAGCTATACACCCCCCCAAAGGTCTAAATTATGGTTTAGTCATGCACTGAAATACTTGAATTCAGTTAAAGTAATAAATGCATTAAGTCAGGCATGGTAGCACATACATATAAACCCAATGCTCAGTAAGTAGGGGCAGAAGGATCAGGAGTTCAAAGCTATCCTTGGCTAGATAGTTTGAGGCTAATTCTGACTATATAGCAAGATACTGTCTTAACAAAGACTGGGGAGAACTGACGGTGTAACTTAGTAGAATGTTTGTCCAATATGAATAAAACCCGAGTTCAGTCCTGAGCACTACATAAATCTGGGCCTTCTTGTAATCCCAACACTCAGAAGTAGTGGAAGGAGACTCGAGCTCAAGGTCGCCCTCAGTTATATAGCAAATTTAAGGATAGCCTAAGATCCATAATACTATTTCAAAAAAATAAAAAATGTCTTGAGCCAGGCGGTGGTGGCGTACGCCTTTAATCCTAGCACTCGGGAGGCAGAGGCAGGTGGATCTCTATGAGTTTGAGGCCAGCCTGGTCTACAAGAGCTAGTTCCAGGGCAGGCTCCAAAGCTACAGAGAAACCCTGTCTTGAAAAACCAAAAAAAAAAAAAAGTCTTGATCAGGCTACAAAATCTTTGAACTATTGACCATCTGTAGGCAATTCCCATGGAACTATTCTAGTCCAGTCATGTGCCCATTGGTACCAAAGCACCACTAAACTTTCATAGGAAAAGTCAGAGAACTGCTCAGATGAAGAAGTCTTTGCAGTGGCCAGCAAATTTGTCTCATCCATACTATCTTCTCTTTTTCAGGGATGTTGGTGGTAAATGTGACATGGAGGAACAAGACATACGTCGGTACACTTCTTGACTGCACAAGGCATGATTGGGCACCCCCAAGGTGAGCACATACAGATATCTAGTTTATATTAGTCTGGTCCCCATATCATTAATGTATCATTACATCTTCATCTTACTAGAGTTGGCCCAATTGGCCTCAGACTCAAACCTCCTGAGCCACCACCACACAGAGTATATCCATTTTACCTGTCCCCCTCCCCCACTTCATTCTGTAACCCAGGCTTTCTTGGAACTCACTCTGTAGGCCAGACTGCCTCAAATCTGAGGTGAGCATCTTACCTCATCCTTCTAGGTGCTAGGATTACAGGTATTTGTCTGAGTCGCTTTGCCTGGCCTTATTTTCTTTCTCTCTCTCTCTCTTTTTTTTTTTTTTAAGATTTTATTGGCCGGGCGGTGGTGGTGCACGCCTTTAATCCCAGCACTCGGCAGGCAGAGGCAGGCGAGGCAGGCGGATCTCTGTGAGTTCAAGGCCAGCCTGGTCTACAGAGGGAGTTCCAGGACAGACTCCAAAGCTACAGAGAAACCCTGTCTTGAAAAAAAAAAGATTTTATTTATTATGTATACAGTGTTCTGCCTGCATGTACACCTGCAGGCTAGAAGAGGGAACCAGATCTCACAGATGGTTGTGAGCCATAACGTGGCAGCTGGGACTTGAACGCAGGACGTCTGGAAGAGCAGTCAGTGCTCTTAACCTCTGAGCCATCTCTCCAGCCTGCCTGGCCTTATTTTCAAGTTGCAGTTTGATTTTTAAATTAAAATTTCAAGCCAGCCATGGTGCTGTGTATCTGTAATCCCAGCCCTTGGTGGATACAGAAGGTCAGGATTTCAAAGCCAGTTTCAGCTATGTAGGGAGTGTGAGGTTAATTTAGGCTACATGCCTTATCTCCAAAATGTATGTGATAAGATTAACATTTTGAGGTTGAGATACTGCGTGAGACTTAAGAGATTCACTCTCGACAGCATCACAAATAAAAATACAATAAAAACCATTAATATTTCAATGCCTTTTTATACTTTATTCCTAATGTTATTACCCAGTGTACTAGGGCTTAAGAAGCCTAAAACATGGTGGAATGGCCCAGAACTGTTATGCAAATGGCACCTAGGAGGCCACCACTCAATATAGTTCCCATACACATTCCTAAAAGTAACCATAGTCATTAAAATGGAAACTGGACAGGAGAATTGGTACAAGTTGGAGGCCAACTTTGACTGCTTAGTGAGTTCCATACCAGGGCTTGGAAAAAAAAACAAAGTTGAGTGTAGTGGCTCTTGCTAGGAGGCCCTGCCTCACAGAAACAAAAACAAATACGTTTCCCCCTTACTAATATATCCTATCCTATTTGTCTTTTGCCAAGGTTCTGTGACTCTCCCACCAGTGACTTGGAAATGCGTAATGGTCGAGGAAGAGGCAAACGCATGCGTCCCAACAGTAACACGCCTGTCAATGAGACAGCCACAGCCTCTGACAGCAAAGGAACCAGCAACAACAGCAAAACCCGAGCAGGAGCCAACAGCAAAGGCCGTCGAGGCAGCCAGACCTCTTCAGAGCATCGCCCACCTGCCAGTAGCACCTCTGAGGATGTCAAGGCCAGCCCTTCCTCAGCTAATAAGCGAAAAAACAAACCTCTTTCAGATATGGAGCTGAATTCTAGCTCAGAGGACTCCAAAGGGAGCAAGCGTGTTCGCACAAATTCCATGGGCTCAGCCACCGGGCCCCTACCCGGGACCAAGGTGGAACCCAATGTCGTGGACAGAAATTGTCCCTCTCCGGTCCTGATTGACTGTCCCCACCCAAACTGCAACAAAAAGTACAAGCACATTAATGGACTTAAGTACCACCAAGCTCATGCCCACACGGATGATGACAGCAAACCAGAAGCTGATGGAGACAGTGAGTACGGAGAAGAGCCCACCCTCCATGCAGACCTCAGCAGCTGCAATGGGGCATCTGTTTCACAGAAAGGATCCTTGTCCCCTGCCCGCTCAGCTACCCCCAAAGTTCGACTTGTTGAGCCTCATAGCCCTTCACCTTCAAGCAAATTTAGCACAAAAGGCCTCTGTAAGAAAAAAATGAGTGGGGAGGGAGACACAGACCTTGGGGCCTTATCCAATGATGGCTCTGACGATGGACCCTCAGTAATGGATGAAACAAGCAACGATGCCTTTGACTCTTTGGAAAGGAAGTGTATGGAAAAAGAAAAATGTAAGAAGACCTCCAGTTTGAAACCTGAAAAGATTCCATCCAAGAGCTTAAAATCAGCCCGGCCCATTGCCCCTGCTATACCCCCACAACAGATCTACACTTTCCAGACAGCCACCTTCACCGCAGCAAGCCCAGGCTCCTCCTCGGGTTTGACCACCACAGTGGTCCAAGCAATGCCCAACAGTCCCCAACTCAAGCCCATTCAGCCCAAGCCCACTGTTATGGGAGAACCTTTCACAGTCAACCCTGCCTTGACCCCTGCCAAGGACAAGAAAAAGAAAGACAAAAAAAAGAAGGAATCATCAAAGGAACTTGAAAGTCCTCTGACCCCTGGGAAGGTGTGCCGAGCAGAAGAAGGTAAAAGCCCATTCAGAGAATCATCAGGAGATGGAATAAAAATGGAGGGGCTTCTGAATGGTTCCTCAGACTCCCACCAAAGCCGGTTAGCAAGCATCAAGGCTGAAGCTGATAAGATTTACAGTTTTACAGACAATGCTCCCAGCCCTTCAATTGGAGGCAGCAGCCGCCTAGATAGTACTACCCCAACCCAACCCCTAACTCCCCTACATGTAGTCACCCAGAATGGTGCTGAAGCCAGTTCAGTCAAAACTAATAGTCCTGCCTACTCTGATATCTCTGATGCTGGGGAGGATGGGGAGGGCAAGGTAGACAGTGTCAAGTCTAAGGACCCTGAACAGCTGGTTAAAGAAGGGGCTAAGAAAACACTTTTCCCCCCTCAGCCACAGAGCAAAGACTCACCATATTATCAAGGCTTTGAAAGTTACTATTCTCCAGGTTATGCACAGTCCAGCCCAGGGGCTCTCAACTCAAGCAGCCAGTCAGGAATAGAGGGCCAGGCTCTAAAGACAAAAAAGGATGAGGAGCCCGAGAGCATAGAAGGGAAAGTGAAGAATGATGTCTGTGAGGAAAAGAAACCTGAGCTAAGCAGTTCCAGTCAGCAGCCCTCGGTCATCCAGCAAAGACCCAACATGTACATGCAGTCCCTGTACTATAACCAATATGCCTACGTGCCTCCATATGGCTACAGCGACCAGAGCTACCACACCCACCTCCTGAGCACCAGCACAGCTTATCGACAGCAGTATGAAGAACAGCAGAAGCGCCAGAGCTTGGAGCAGCAGCAGCAGCGGGGACTGGACAAGAAGACAGAGATGGGCCTGAAAGAGCGGGACGCATCACTCAAGGAAGAGTGGAAGCAAAAGCCATCGATTCCACCAACTCTCACCAAGGCTCCCAGCCTGACAGACCTGGTGAAGTCAGGGCCAGGCAAGGCCAAGGAGCCAGGGGCTGATCCTGCCAAGTCTGTCATCATTCCCAAATTAGATGACTCATCAAAACTCCCCAGCCAGGCCCCTGAAGGCCTTAAAGGGAAGCTGGGTGAGGCCAGCCACCTAGGCAAGGAGTCCTCTGAGGCTAAGACAGGCACTGAGTGTGGCCGACAGGCAGAGGTGGATCCAATACTCTGGTACCGACAGGTAACTGTTGTATGTAAGGAAGTGGAGACACTAATAAACTTTCTGGCCCCCACAGATCAACACTGTCTTGTGTAGGGGTTCCATAGAATTGAGACTAGGAGAATTGTATAATTTTAGGAATTCTATATATTTTAATGGTTTTTAGGTATTTTTCCTCCTTAAAAGGTATTTTCCCCTAAATGGGAAAGAAGGACTAATAAGATGGTTTATTTTGTCTAGAATTAGTTGAGCCTTCCCTAGCAGAGCCAGGACAAGAACCTGGGCATCTTGATTCCTGGCCCAATGTTCTACTGTATGATTCCTTTGGGATGAAAGCATATAGTATTCAGCTAACAGGTTTCTTTAAAAAGGACTTTATGATGTCAACTATGATGCACATGTCTGTAATCTTAGTACTTGAAAGACTAAAAGCAGATTGTCATGAGTTTATAGCCACACAGAGCTACATAGTAAGTTGAAGCCCAGCCTGCACTACATAGCAAGACCCTGTTCTATAAATAAATAAATAAATAAATAAATAAATAAATAAATAAATAAATAAATAAA
>JABTXL010009433.1:1119247-1146712 GCA_025134845.1 Neodon shergylaensis | reverse complement strand
GGCCTAAAGAAAAAGGAGGTCTGAGTTCAAGGCCAGCCTGGTCTACAAGAGCTAGTTACAGGGCAGGCTCCAGAGAAACCTTGTCTCGAAAAATAAAAATAAAAAAAGAAGAAGGGGGGGGGGCTGGAGAGATGGCTCAGAGTTTAAGAGCATTGCTTGCTCTTTCAAAGGTCCTGAGTTCAATTCCCAGCAACCACATGGTGGCTCGCAACCATCTGTAATGGGGGTCTGGTGCCCTCTTCTGGCCTGCAGGCATACACACAGACAGAATATTGTATACATAAAAAATAAATATTATAAAAAAGAAGAAGAAGAAGAAAAAGCACTATGTAACCCTGACTGGCTTGGAACTTTATATAGACCAGACTGGCTTCATCACATAAATCTACCTGCCTCTGCCCTCATATGTGATGGATCAAACTTAGTTCATCAGGCCTGGCTGCAAGTGTTTTTACCCACTGAGCCATCACAGTGGCCCTTGTTTTGTTTTTTTAGGGGGACAGGATCTTACGTAGTCTAGGCTGGCATTTAACTCACAGTTAACTCTGCCCCAACCACCACACTATTGGGATTACAGATGTGTGCTGATATATTCATTTTGATGATAAAGAAACTGACACTCAAAAAGACTCACTTTATTCAAGGTTATCCAGCCCGAGGCTGTCTGACTTTAAATCCTTTGATCTTTCCACTTTATCATATGACTGTGATAATGTCAGCAGCCCTAGGAGATCTGAGAAGTCAGCTATGGGAAACTGAGTACCGTATTCTTTATCCTTTTGCCTGTTCTTCCTGTAGAGCTTGTTAATGAAGGAAGAAGCAAGCGTGTCATCCCAGAGATGCTGTGGTAGAAGGTGTCTCAGATGATGCCTCGGAGAGTGATGCCACCTGACCACACTTACCAGAGCAGTTTCTTCTGCCATCCTCATCTCTTTGACTGCTTGATTTCTCCTTCCCCAGGTTCCTATTTGCCTTCCAGCTACTCTTTCTCCCCCTATGGCAGCAAGGTCTCAGGTGGCGAGGACGCTGACAAGGCACGTGCCAGCCCCAACGTGAGCTGTAAAGCCAGCTCAGAGTCCAAAGCCCTGGACATCTTGCAACAACATGCCAGTCACTACAAAAGCAAGTCTCCCACGGTAAGTGGGGCATGCAGCCCAGATCCTTGTCCAAAGAGCAAGAAATCAAGATCCACAGCATGGGAGAAGTGGGCAGGTTCAGGTTCTAACCAAGGTGCGGCTTGGCTGTCTTGACATTGGCCCCATGGGAGCACCCCCTTTGTTTGTTACCCTGCGTTTTTAAGAGTCATAATGTAGGGCCCTGGTTAGATCACTAGTGTGTATATATCTCATTATAGTACCTTTATGTGTCTCCTTTCCTTTCCAGATAAGTGATAAAAATTCTCAGGAGAGAGATCGGGGAGGCTGTGGGGTAGTTGGGGGTGGTGGCAGCTGTAGCAGTGTTGGGGGAACAGGAGGTGGTGACAGGAGTGTCGACCGGCCCCGCACTTCCCCTTCCCAGCGCCTGATGTCCACACACCACCACCACCATCACTTGGGCTACTCCTTGCTCCCAGCACAGTACAACCTACCCTATGCTGCAGGTAAGGCTCTTGCCCTCATCACCTCTAGTTTTGTTTCCATTTCAGTAGTAGTCCCTTAGCAAGGCCCCTTCCCTCCAAAAGTCTTTTTTTTTTTTCTCCCTTCAAACTTAACATTTTGAGATGATTCCTACCACTTGGGAGGAGCAGGAGCATAAAAATAAATTCAAGGAGGCTGAGAAGGTAACTTAGTAAAAGCACTTGCCTTTCAAGTGTGGGGACCTGAAGTCAGTCTTCAAAACCCATGTAAAAAAAAACAAATGCGGTGGTGTGTGCTTCTAACTACAATGCTGAGAGGTGGGAGGAAAAACCAGGCAGATCCCTGGAGCTTGCTGTCCCGTTAACGTAGCTACTTGGCAATGTTCCAAGCCAGTGAAAGACCTTGTGTCAGACGGTGGATGGCGCATGAGGAATGATACCCAAGGTTGTCCTATGACCTCCACACACTCACATGTTCAGCACACATCCTCTCCCTCTCTCTCCTTCTCCCCCTCTTTTTTTCTCACCCCCCCCCCTTCTCTCTCGATCCTATCTTAAACACAAGAAGAACGTCCACTTTGTCCTGAGTTCTGGAGTCCCTGCATTAGGTTCATGTTTATTTCCTCTCTGGGAGCTTGGATCTTTCATTTTCAGCAGAGTAAGGAACTGGTATTTCCACCCCTGAAGAGAAACAAGCAATAGAAAAGCAAACTGTACCCTCACTCACTGCCTCACCCACTAGATCTGGCCAAGTGTCAGGTTTCAGGTTGGTTTTCTGTCAGCACCACAAAAATTCAATGGTGCTAGGGGAACCTAAGGCAAAATTCCTCCCTATATCCAGCCAGCTGGTGAAGTGTGAAGGGTGATTTCCTGAGTGCTACATTAAGTATGTTCTCTGCTTGCCCAGGGCTTTCTTCTACAGCCATTGTTGCCAGCCAGCAAGGCTCAACTCCCTCACTCTACCCGCCCCCCAGGAGGTGAGAATGGTAAGTAGCTTTTGTTAATTTGGGGTAACAGATAAATAGGGTATAGCTATCTGGATCACAGAATCCCTGTAGTTCCCAGCTGTGGGGTAATTGTGTGAGGTTGGTAGTCTGGTAAAGGGGGCCTGTTGGCCAAACCTGTTGCACTGAGGGCCTGTGGAGGTACCAGCATTAGCTGGCTTTTCCTGCAGTTCTTTTTCTTGGGTTTTTTGTTTGTTTTGTTTTGTTTTTTGCGTTATATATTTATTGTTGGGGGTGGTGCGTATGTGCAGAGGTCAAAGAACTTATAGGGAGTTCTCTCCTCTAACTAGATGGATGATGGAATTCAACTGTGTCTTGGCAGCAAGCACTTTACTCACCAAACCGGCTCACCAGCCTCAGCCCATTTTCTTAGAGTGCCATCTTGTGGGTGTGATACCAGCAGGCCACAGTGACCTGTCATGTTTCCTTTGCAGAACACCAAGTGCCCAGATGAAGTCAGCTTCGTGGGCCAAACTGGCTCACTAGAGGTGGTGCTGGAGGTGCCATTTTACCATCAGTTACACGGTGTTGATCATCCTGTTTGCCATTCCTACCGTGACTGAAGGCCTCACCTCCCCAACCCTTCCTCTTCCTCAGGAGCTGAAGAACTGGTACTTTGCAAAAATATTTATTCTCTCAGCCACAGCTATGACTGTTGTGGCATCTGTGGAGATGAAGGCATAGGAGCAACCGAGGGAACACAGCCTCATCCCAGAGAAGTTACTGCTCTGTTAACCTAGCCCCTAGTCTACTGCCAGAGCAGTACCTTAAAGCATACCTGGGAGGGACCCCAAGCATGGGGTAAGGTCTGAAGACAGCACAGCAGCCATACACCTCTCACTGTCATTACCACCATCAACAAGATTCCACATCTCCTCAGTGGTTTGGACCCTGGGAACTGGCAGCACGTGGAGAAATTAGAATCTCAGGAAGAAGTTGGGGGCTGTTTTCCCTGTAATTGTGAAGACAAGGTCTTCAAGCATGGAGACATCCCTCTAATGTGAGCACAGATAAATGCTCAGAGCCTAACTTGTAAAGGGAGAGTAAGGCATTGCCCCACCAGAGCCTTGTGCTCCTGTTAGGAAGAAGGTAGTGGTTCTAGCACCAGCACAGGGTTCCCTGGGGATACTGGGAGGAGCTGGAGCATAAATGGAGTCTGTGAAATTGAACCTGCTTCCTCACCAAAATTCCTGCTGCTTTTCATCTCTCAACTCCTTGCCCTTTCTCTTTCTTTTTAACCCCTTGGTGCCTTTCCCAGGGGGGAAATCCCCATACTGACCTCACCTCTTCTACTGCTTGGCTCTTACAACTCAGGCAGAATAGACTTCCTCCCAGCACGGGTAACCTTGGAGTCTGCCACATCACTTTAGGGCACGAACTGTAGGCAGGCTGTAAGAACACTCAGCAGTTCTTGGAGACATTCAGTCATCTGTCTTTCTCATTTAGGGTCACAATTGTATACAGCCCAGTTCCTCTGTCTACAAGTACATGATTGTGTAGTTCCCTCTGTAACTCCATGTGTGCCAATATGAGGCATGTGTTTGTAACACATGTTTTTGTTTTAGGGGCCACTGGCCAAGGGCAGTGATTTGCTCCTTAGACCCTGAAATAGCATATTGAAGCATTATACACCCAAGCCAGAGTGGACTCGATGGATGAGGCTTTGTGGTGCAGACATTTCTCTGTTCTCCTGAGCTGCAAAGTTGTGTGCTGGGAAAGTGATAACAGCTTTATTGGAGTCACTTCTTCCTAAGATGTAGGATGGTTTTTAGCTCTCTGCTATTGCAGAGTATCATCGCCTTGTACTCTCCCCCTTCTGTCTTTACCCTCTGGACTACAAGAGAGAGAAAAATCCACAGATACCAGCCTAGGCTAACAGAGCTTGTGACAAGAATGACAGTTTGAAAGCAGGAAGGTAGATGGCTCTGACTTCTTTGGGAGAGTGAGGTGGTGGGAGACAGTAAGCACAAAGCCCAGGAGTAGGTGGTTCCCAAGGACCCATGAGCCCTCCCTGTACATAGACAAGCTTAGGGTTGTTAGTACCTCTGACCTACAAACCTTTCCTATGTACAGGTCTTTATTTTTGTTTAAGTTGGGTTCTGGGCACTTGAAAAATCCTTTTGTTTTAGACCTGTTGAGAGGACCCCAAGCAGCCCCTTCCCTTGCCATCATTGTTCCCTGTGCCACATATTGTGGCATCCTACCTAACCCATTACCCTTACTAAGAGGGTGACTGACTTTCAGCCTGATTATGCCTCCTCCAGAACTCCAGTAAGTAGAGCAAGGTGCCCATCTGGTCCTGTTTGTTTTTTAAATATTGTGTGTTTTGTATGTATCTGTGGCACTGGCCTGCGATGTTCTTTGTACATATTGTAAAGAAACCATTGGAGCAGTTTTCTTTTTCACTGGGTAGGCATGGTCCACATTCCTACCTTTTCCACTTCATTTTATAACAGAGGAGGTACGTCTGTATT
Source organism: Neodon shergylaensis (assembly GCA_025134845.1). Classification (NCBI taxonomy): domain Eukaryota; kingdom Metazoa; phylum Chordata; class Mammalia; order Rodentia; family Cricetidae; genus Neodon; species Neodon shergylaensis. The sequence continues at coordinate 1,141,658 of JABTXL010009433.1, read as the reverse complement.
TGCAAGACAGCCTTACATTCTGCAGAAGGGAACAGCTTGCTTGCTCACACACTCTCTCTCTCTCTCTCTCTCTCTCTCTCTTCCCTTCCCCCCTTAAAAAGTCAGCTCTTTGATCCCTCTACCCAAGTGCCCCTTAAAGACCAGGCACTGCCCTGAAATGAGATTAGCAGTAGAAAAATGGCACTGTCTGATCCTCCTGGTCTCTAGTCTGAGTCCAGTCTTCTCCCTCCCACCCCAAAATAGTATCACATAGCTGCAGCTGTGGAGATCTGACTATTGCTGAGAGATTGGGTGTCCACCTCACACTCCACAGGGGGAACTACCTGTGACACCTAGTCAGAGACAAGATCTCGTCCACACTGCCAAGCCTCTCACTGAGCCACCCCTACCTGTGCTCTTGGTATTAAATAATCTCTGATACTCATGTGGATAAGCTACGAGAAGTAGGGGCCTCACCCCAAAGAGGACAGCCACAGTTGGACCGGTGCTGTCTAGAATTCATGTCTGCTTCCTCCTCATTTATGGTATGCCAGTTCCCTTCAGCTCTTCCCTATAGTGTACATGTGGTCTCCGCTTAGCCTACTCTCTCCACACGCCTCAAGGTCAAAGAAACACATACAGAGGGGTAAGAGGGTACCCTCTGAAATGATCATTTTATGCATCTCCAGGCTCCAAGATTGGGGGAGGGGGTTTAGTTTAAGGGAGCTGGGAGTTCAAACTGCAGAAGGGCTAGAGAATTGGATATAGGTTTGAGGCCTCCTTGTCACTTACTACCACATATACACTATCACTATCCCATTGTGTATTGATGCCCCCCCCCACCCAAGATTCAGCTGGGCAGCTAGCTGGCCCCTAATTCTGGGCCTTTGTCATTTATTACTAGGGCATCCTAGGAAACTTTGCAGTGATTCCCTACCATGGCCCTCCCAGGCCTTGTCCCCAGCCCCTCCTGCCCCAGCCCACCCGCTTGCCTTGGTGCTCAGCCCTCCCACTGGGAGCAGGTTGGGGCAAGCTGGAGGCCCGGGCTGGAGGGGCAGTGTTGCAGTTCATAGCTTTTGTTCCATTGGCGTTGCTCTGTTGGATTTAATTTCAGTCTTCCTATTCCTCCCTTCTGTAAAGTGTACATTACCAAGTTCCTTGTTTTTTATATATATATATAAATATATATATATACAAACTGTACTCTTTTTGCCTTTGTACATTCAGGCAAGAAGAGAAAATAAATCTTTTTAAGAGACAATCACAAATCTGTGAGGGCTGCTGGTTATTTCTCCTGGAGTTTGCTGCTGAGCTGCTGCCTCCTCCCCTAGCTGTTCTGTTCCCTCAGCTTCCCTCTCTCTCTAGCCCTGCTCCATGTGCACCCTCAGCTTTACCTTCCCTGGCTGACAGCAAGCTGTTGAGTCCAGTGTGCAGACTACCTTCCCCTGGAGCCTTTCCCTGCCCAGCATTTTTTTTCTGCCTCGGCCACTGGCTGATCCTGTATGCTGGCCTCTTCTTTTTACCCTTGGATCCCATTCACCAAAGTGGCTTTGGACCCTTGGGTACTCTGGGACCTGCCTCTCAGAGACCCTGGCTTTGGACATTCATTCATCTATGAAACTATGCAGCTGGGAACTCTCTGCCTGAGATTTTGCACTACTTAAAACCTGCCTGGGAGTTAGAATGGAAGGCTTTTAGGAACAAATGGGAAAATCACCCCCAGCACTCCACCCCTCAAACCCCCCACCCATCCTAGCCTCTGAAGTCTACTGGTCCGGGAATTACTCCTGGACTCTTGTGCTTTACCCTATGAGATCAAGGGCTAAGGATTTATTGATAAGAGCTTTTGATGAGACTCTCAGAGTGGTATCTTCTGAAACAGCCCAGCCAAACCATGTTCAGCCTTTCTCTTTTCCTTACCTTTCTCCTTTCCCCTTTTGTCTCTACTTCCTTTTCTTAATTGGCTTTGGAATTGACGTATATTTTTAAATTATTTGTTGTATTTATTGAATAAAGTTTTTAATGTCCCTGTTCTTACATTTAGACTAAAGTTTGCCTTTCACGTATCTCCCCCTCTTCTATGCTCCTCACCACCCCCAAATTTTCTACCTTCTAAGTTGCTTTTACAAATGAAGTGCAGCGGCCTGCTTCCTTTGATTTAATGTACTGTACTGGTGGTCTTCAACAGCCCAGTTTTGTATATGTGTGACAAGGAGCTCTCTGGGTAGGCATATAGTTTCCAGGTCAGCACATTTACTTGGCTATAAACAGGAAACAACATACAGCAGCAGAAATTGTGTTTCCCTCTGCTTTGCAAGGTTGATCTGAAAAGTAAAGGACTGAGTCTTGTTACCCCTGTTTATTTGAAAATGGGTTTCTCAGATTTTACATCTGAATCTTGACCTCCCTTACTGCCTTTAGGCTACCTCTAGGAGTCATCTGTTTGATGGAGGGTATTTTCAAGCCAATTCTCACTTAAGCCCACTTTGAAGGAATAGCATGTGCAAGTGGAGCCCAAGTTTAGTGACTTGGCTAAATAAAACACAGGTAAGCTCCATGGAAAAACAAGTTGAAAATGGGCCAAGCCTATGAAGAAACTAAGGGTCAACTATAGGGCAGTTGCAAATCCACAGGAAGGAGAACATTGCCTTGAGGGGAAGGGATATAACATGCATGCTGAGTGTCCATGAGAAATCTGAGAAGTGAGGTGATGGGAGTGCTTAGCTTCCAGGACCACTGAGGGATGGATTCTTCATGCTAGTGGTCAAAAGGGACCAGAAGGCATGCCTTACAACACAGGGCTCAGCCGGTGGTGGCGCACGCCTTTAATCCCAGCACTTGGGAGGCAGACGCAGGTGGATCTCTGTGAGTTCGAGGCCAGCCTGATCCACAGAGCTAGTTCCAGGGCAGCTAGGACTGTTACACAGAGAAACCCTGTCTCAAAAAAAAAAAAAAAAAAAAACAACAACAACAAAACACTGGACTCCAAAAGGAGGAAACTAAAAAGGAAAAGAATGTGCTGTTTCTTTAGAGCCACTGCAAAGGCTGAGGCAGGACAATAGCCCACAAGTTAAGGCCAGAACTATAGTAACCTTGAATCAAAAAAGAAAAAGGCTTTAGGGATAAAGTTAGGCCATACCATAAAAAACTAAAACCTAGTTTTATACCCCAGCCTTCTATTAACAACTGGAATTCTCGGTTAGCTGCTGCCACACAGTAAAGTGTTATGTACCTCTCTCCAAGGGCACTTAGTGTGTCCCTAGCAACCCCACATTTCAGTGTCAACACAGCACCAGAGACCAGCAGCCCTTTCCCTGGGAAGTATATACCACATTTGTATTATGTTAAGCTCTAGCAGTGGTAGGGAAGTTAGTCCTGGTACAAAAATAAAGAACAGACCAACCACAACTTTAAATCAGTTTTATTGACACAGTAACACAACACACTTGCCTCCCTGACACCCCCACACCCAATGTAGATCTCTCTCTCTCTCCTTTTCCCTTTAGAACAAGCTGTTTGGTGAAAGCAGTAAAGGGCAGGCCACTTCTACAGTCCAGCCTACACCCCTAGGCCCTGTAGAGCGGGCACTGCTCGGAACCTGTTGGGGAGGCAGTCCATACTATGCTTGGCCAGCCAGAGGCATCCAGTCCCTAAGAATAGACTTCTCCCACAAATCCCAAGCCCTGAGTTTGCTAGGCTTCCTCTCTGCTCTTGCTAGGAAAGAGATCTTGGGGCCTGGACCACAGAGGCAAGAACTCCGGTGGTAACTTGAGATGTCGTTTGGCTAGTTTCTTAAGGCCCAGGCACCCCAAAAAAAGCCTAAGTGGTGGGGGGTGAGTTTCAATGCCCCTATTTAAAATGCACTGGTAACATTAAACAGATTAAGCCAGCTTAACCAGATGCCAGAATAACACTAAGCTGTAAAGAAAGCAAGGTCAGACCTGCTGAGACCAGGCCAGACACAGTGGAGTGTCAAAAACAACCCGAGGACACTGCCCAGGAGCTAAAAAGCCTATACTCAGGAGCCCCTGGGAGACAGGAAGCAAAGAAAGAAAATACCTAAATCTTAAAAACCAAAAAAAGAAAGCCCAACTGCAAGAAAACCCAAGCCTGACAGTGCTGCCCTCCTGCCCCTGGACCAGGCAGTCTCTCCCCCTCCAGTCAATTTTCTCCCCTAGGCTAGATGGAGCACATCACATCGCAGTTTAAAAAGCTTCTAATGCCAGTTCATAAACATCTTCATTTACTATTGGTGATTACATGTGAATAATATGCTTATACTGTTCTTTATGGAAAACAATTTCAACGAGTCAACTCCGAGAACACAATGGGCAACCCTCAACCTGAGCCCCTCAATGTCCTTCCTTAGACAGCCAGAAACACTCTCATCTGTCCCAGGGCTGCCTAACTTCCCCTCTTCCCCCACTGTGGCTCTTGGGCAAAGCATCCTCTATGACCATTAGTCCTCATCAGACAAGTTCTGGTCCAGGGGGTAAACCATGAACATCACATCTGGCCGAGAGGGGACACAGGGATGACCTGGACGTACAATCTCAAAGCCCAAGAAGCTGAATGTCTTCAGGAGTGGAGCTGCAGCAAAGGAAGCACAGAAGGACTCTTGTGAGGCTCAAATCCAGGGAAGATCCCAAAGATGGAACAAAGTACTAAGTCCTTAAGTACTTCCCCGTGGCCACAACTCCCACTTTGTAAGGCAAGCATGCCTAGTGCACAGCCCTCTGCTTCCACCCCAGGCAGGCCCCACTAGCTGGGCTGTGAGTCTCAAACGGTTTTGACTGCTCACCTCTGTCTTCCCGGCCCTTCCTGAAGCAGATGAAGACGTAGTTCACTTTCATCTTCTCCTCAGCAAACTCTAGCAGTGCTAACAATCTGCAGAAACAAAGAGCACTGCTCAGGCCCACTGCCACCTCCTCAGACCTCCACACCACCCACAAAAGGGCCTTTGGAGCCTAAGAGCCAGCAAAGTTAATACAGAATCTCCAGGTAAAGGTTCCCATTTGAAGATGCCAACCTAGAGCCATATATTAAGAGACAAATAAGTCGCAGATGGGACTGAGGGTATCTCTCTATCCTTAACCGAGTTCTTCACTTGAAAGTAACACTGTCTTAACCAGTGCAGGACAGTGTGGGGCCTTCAACAGAACCCAGTTCACTGTGGGTATTACAATGGGTCCAGGTGTGGTGGCTCACTCCTTTACTGCTAGCACTCCAGAGGCAGAGGCAAGTGGATCTCTGTGAATTTGAGGCCAGTATGATCTACATAGTTTCAGAGCAGCAGGGCCCCAATAGTGAAAACCTATCTCAAAAGAAAAACTGGAGTCAGTCAAGAGAATTGTCCTGGGACTGCTTTTACAGATAGGCTACTTGAAGAACAATGTTCAGTCCAATGAAATCCCATTCTCGCCGGGCAGTGGTGGTGCACGCCTTTAATCCCAGCACTCAGGAGGCAGAGGCAGGCGGATCTCTGTGACTTCGAGGCCAGCCTGGTCTACAAGAGCTAGTTCCAGAACAGGCCTCTAAAGCTACAGAGAAACCCTGTCTCGAAAATTAAAATTAAAAAAAAAAAAAAAAGAAATCCCATTCTACCTGTATTTTCTGGCCTTTGAAACTGCACCTCTGTATGGTGGATCAAGGGAAACTGACATCTACTGATTAACTGGTGAGTGATGGGCTAATATGTAAATAATTTCCTTTAATTATAACCTAGAGCAGGCCTGATTTACTGGCTAAAAATAACCTATAATAAAGCATTATCTACCTGGAACATCTAGAGCTAAGGGAAAAGGTATAGACTCCCCTATAAAGCTGCTATCCCCAATAACCATTCTCTTCATTGTCTCCTTACCCTTCTTTGCTCCCATCAGCTAATAATCCATCTGGGATTTCTATAAACAAGCTCTGGCTGGACAGGACTGCATCCCAGGAAGAGACCTTCACCTCGGTGACCTCATACTGGAAATGGACGATGTGAGGTTTCCCATCGTTCACAGGGAGGTCCTGGGTTACAGTGAGCTTCTCGTCCTGAAAAGGAAAGTTGGGGCAGAGGACAGGATAATTAGTACAAGCTACATCCTATGCTCCCTAAACCAGGGTTGCTGACATCCCTTGAACCATTCTTGGGGTAGCATGGCTCATGGGCATGTCAGAAATGCAAACCTCTCAGCCAACTGCAGCCATTTCTATGAATGGCTGCTATTGGTAAAAGCAGCACTTGGAGCCAGGCGGTAGTGGCGCACGCCTTTAATCCCAGCACTCGGGAGGCAGAGGCAGGTGGATCTTTGCGAGTTTGTGCCCAACCTGGTCTACAAGAGCTAGTCCAGGGCAGGCACCAAAGCTACAGAGTAACCCTGTCTCAAAAATAAATAAATGCAAAATAAAATACAAAAGCAGCACTTGGTTGGGAAAGGCAATCTTTACTAAGAACCAACCAAGTGCTGAGCACTGCAAAGTACTATTCATGTATTAGTATCTCCACCTTAAATATGATGTAACACAGCAAGAGCACTTTAGTAACTGGCCCCGTTGAGATTAAAACCCAGGTCTCCTTGACCTGAAAGCCTGTCAGGGCTTTCCCTCTCTAAGAGAAAACATCAAAAACAAATGAAGTTCCAGCACTGCTGCACTGGGGACTGAGGCAGGAGGATTATGAGTTAAAGACCAGCCTGGAATACACAAGGTCTTTCTTATAGTTTTGTTTGTTTTTGAGACAGGATTTCACTCTATAGTCCTGGCTGCCCTGGAATGCCTAGAGAGCCACCTGCCTTTGCTCCTGAGTGTTGAAATTAAAAGCGTATGCTACCATTTGTAGCCTAAGACCTTGCCTTTGAAAAAAAAAATTATATGAATAGCTACACATGGCAGTACACATTTGTAATCCCAGCACTCAAGAGTTAAAAGTCAAGTCCTTGCACACAGAACTCAGATGCCCTGTTAACTTTCCATTCCCAGTCTAAGAAAGAAGCTGGACCAAGTCCTGAGCTTCAGTCAACAGCAGATTAAAAGACAACGAATAGTACTAATGTTCTCTCTCTAGGATTCCAGAAAAGGCAAACAGCAGCTTCCGTTGAAAAAGGTTATCAGTTCCTGTTTTTTCCCCTCAGTCACCCTACTACCACTGCCTAAGAGAAAACTAAGGAAAAATTGCAACATTTGAGCAGCTGCTCAGTGGGATCTACGAGGCTTCACCCAAGCGTCTATACCAAAATCCTCCTTACCTTATATATTAGAGCTGAGAGAGAAGGATCCCTGCCGCCCCCTCGCCCACCGGGGATCTTCGACAGTGGGTGAGGGGCATCAGGAGCACCACAGAGGCCCTGGAACAATGTGCCTGCAGCACTGGAGCTGGGGACAGTTACTCAAAGGCAAAATACTACTGCAAGAGATAGAAGGTCAGAAAGTAAACACCAAGACATTTATAAAATCCACACCCCTTCAGCCCTCCCTCTGCCTAAACAAGTATTCTAAGGCTACACCACTGCCCAAATTCTTTCTACTTGAGCTTCCAGAAATGCTACTTTTTTGAGTCAAGATTCATAAAGAATCCCAGAAGGCAATGGGAGTCCCTGCTGGATGTTCTGACACAGAAGTCTAGCCTCATGCCTACCCACCAGTCTCTTTCATTAACCATTTGTGCCTTAGTCGTCTATATGGCACAATCACTAACCTTCAGAAGGAGTGACAACATGGGCTGGGAAACTACCAAGGCCACTCACGTTTCCATCCTCCACCTCTAAAACAACTGCAATTAAAAAAAAAAACCAACAAAACTCCAAATTGTTCTACAGTTATGAATGAACTAAGTCTTGGATTTGGCTCCAGAGTATCATGATAGAGCCCATCCCTGATCTGCCACCAAATTCTGGGCCTTCCACTTTCTCAGGCCCATTGACCAGAGCATGAGTGCATGGGTAATGTTCACAATGTCAAAACAATCACAAGAAAAGGGGAATCTGCTGCGCTCTAAACAATTGAATTGCCGAGGCTCAAATGGCTTACACATGTGAGAGATCTCCAGGCCCTGTTTCCACCACCTGTATCTGGCAGCCACTTTTCATCTTCAGGTGGATGCAAAGGGTTCCAGATCTGCTCTACTGCCCTCTCTGGTTCTGATTTAATGGCAGGGAAAGAGGAAAACAGTGCATCATGGCTCAGCAACAGGCCTGTCCTGTAGCCACAACACACGACCACAGGGGAACCAGAAGCATGAGCAGGAGTGCTGCAGCCAGCACAGACAACTGCAGCTCTCCACTCAACTATGGGTTTTTGTTGTTTTGAGACAGGGGTCTCTGTGTATCTCTGGCTGTCCTGGAACTCACTTTATAGACCAGGCAGGCCTCAAAATCTTAAGAGATCCGCCTGCCTCTGCCTCCTGAGTGCTGGAATTAAAAGCGTGTACCACTACCACCACCTGACTACAGAACTGTTTTTTAGCGATATCATGCTGGCAACTTGAACAAGCCAAGTGTAGTTTATCTGCACTACAGAAATCAACATATGCTGGATGGAAATTGGGGCTTTCTTCCACCCAGAAATGGTATGTGACATACTGGCTAGAGTTCATTCAAATGAAAATTAACAAAACTGAACATCTAGTCACTTAACCACTAACTGACCTGGATCAGCATTCCAGTTCAGGCAAGAAGTCCAAGCCCATTATGGCTCAGCTCTAAGGGGCTCCAACTGGGGGTCTAAAAGTATCCATGAATGTTTGAGAAATGTAGCTTCTGGGGTGCAGTTCACTCCTGCAGATGGTTACCTACATCCACCTCCTGACTCCTGGAAATCATCAGGGAATACTTCTCAACTCTTAGCCTTCCCAATAGCTACTGTACAAAGGAAAGGAGCTATTTTCTACTTTACACAAGGTTATTATAACTCCCCCTTCTAAAGTAGTTAAGTAGCACAGTAGCATCGTCCAGGCAACCAACAACAACAAAATGCAGGTCCTATAGAAAGACAAACCTCATCTGAGAGGCTTCCCTTCTCAACTCTTAGTTGAGGTTCTTCTATAGGGTACCAGAAGACTGGGCCTCTGGAAAAGCTAGCTGACTGGCTGGCTAGCCTACAGTGATTGGCAGAGCTACCCCTAAGACTGCGCAAATCAAATACCTTGTGTGACAGGTAAGAAGGTATCTTGTATACTAGAATTGCTTGGGTTTACAAAACAACTAGATCACCAAGGCCCTTGTAATTCTAGAATTCTGCTGCCATACTTCTGTTTGTAAGGGATTATTCCATTTTACATGACTTGAACTAACTGAATTTAAGCCCTACATTCCAACCAGCATCCTGACTCTTAACCTAATTCACACTCAGAAATGGCAGAAACCAGAGGCCACCCCAGAAAGGATCACACACAGTACGTGGGGGAGGAGGAGAAACAGTCCTCTTTGTTGTCCTAGAAATAACCTCTGGAGCCTGCCTCTTTCCTACACTAATCCATAAACCTGTGATACTTTGGTTTCTTTACATCTTCATGTAAATGCAGTTAAGTTCACACCTTGGTAACAGATCACTTCCCTCCACACACACAAGTTTATCACATATAAACTCTGCTATTCCTCTGTAAAAAGCCTGCAGAAGGCGTGTGTGTGTGTGTGTGTGTGTGTGTGTGTGTACACAGGGATCCAGGTTCAGTTCCCTAAGAGAAACAACTGAGTATACATGAGTTCATGTGAAGATAAAAAATTATCTTCCCTCTCCATAATGCATTGATTACTCAAAGTGAATGGCAGATTACTATACTCTTAAAATAGCTGTCATTTCTGAAGGGAAGGAATGAAAGACGAACACAGTAATTATTGGAACATGAAACTACCCAGCAACAATCTTCTCTTCTGATACTGACTTTAATGTTCAAACAATATACCAAAATCAGCCACCAGTCCCATTATTAATGGAATTTAAAAGAATCTGAATTTTGTTTTGGTTTTCAAAACAAGGTTTCTCTGTGTAGCCCTAGCTGTCCTGAAACTCACTCTGTAGACTAGGCTGGCCTTGAACTCACAGAGATCGGCCTGCCTCTGCCTTCCAAAAGTATGTGCCACTACCATCCAGAAAATGTCGTTTGTTTTTTTAATTTTTTTCTTTTTTAATTATTTTTATTTTATGTGAATTGGTGTTTTGCCTGCCTGTATGTCTGTGTGAGAGTGTCAGATCTTGAGTTACAGACAGTTGTGGCCTTGCTGGAAATTGAACCCGGGTGCTCTGGAAGAGCAGTCAATGCTCTCAACCTCTGAGCCATCTCTCCAGCCCAAAAATGTGGTTTCCTAAAGATAAGTCTTTGACACAAGATACAAAAGTTTTGCAAATTCTTATTTGTTTTCATTTTTTGCCAGGACTTCCACAGGTTTTAGTTACTCCATTAGGGGGCAGAAATGGCTCAATCCTGTCCACAAAAAAAAAAAAAGGAAGATTTAAATTTAAATTCATTTTTGCATGAGATGAGAGATGGCTCAACAGGTAAAGACTTGCCATTAAGCCTGATGACTCTTGATCTCACATGGGAAAATGAACAAGGCTCTGACCTCCATACACTATTCACATGCACACATAATAGATGAATGAACTTAAGCATTTTTAAAGAAGTTTAAGGCCAGAGGCTGAAAAGATTAAGTCAAATGTATTATACTGTACCCAGTTGGCACACTCTTTTTTTACAGAAGAGAAAATAGACTATACTGAAAATGAAGGTGTTAGGTATGCACATCCAAGGCAGCTCATAAAACACGGCGCTTAGGACTGCTACTGTGCCTGTTCCTTCGTTGTTAAAGGACCTGCTGCCCTGAAAACACACCTCAGATCATCCAGTACCATCCATATACAGTTCACTTACTGTCTATAATTCAGGGAGCTAAGTGTGAGTGCCTGCCTAGGAAGAACAGGGCCCTGGGTTCAATTCTCCAGCAATCAATGATCTATGAATGTTGTCTGCAATGTCCTTAGCAAGCCATGATTCATATGACTACCAACAGGCAGTGTATGTAACAGATGTATACCTGAGAAATGTTGATGCTAAATCAAATTTCTATCATTCACCAGATTTTTAGATCTTGATGGCATTTACTAATTAAAAGAATTAACCTTACTTTTTTTCCTGTGTATGTGCCTTGAAAGAGGGTCTCATTTAGCCTTTCCTGGCTCAAACTATGTACAGGAGGATGACCTTGAACGTCTGATCCTTCTGCCTCTCCCTCCCAAGTGCTGAAATTACAGACACGTACCACTACACCAGAGCTATCCTTAAATATAATGACAAAGGACTTCTAGGGCTGGAGATGTGCCACAGTCCCAGTACCACAAGGAAAAGGAAAAACTCAACAAGTGACTCACATTTATAGTCCCAGGTCTCTGGAGGCTGAAGCAGGAAACTGTGATGAATTCAATGCTAGCCCAAGCTACAGTGATTTAAGGGGGTGGAGACCCTGTCTTAAAAAAAAAAAAAAAAAAAAAAAACAACACACAAAAACCAAAACCTTCCAGCTGACTTTGTCATCACCCCCCCCTTTTTATTTTTAGTTTGCACAAAGCACAACCTATTCTAACAAATACTTGGAACTCAAATTCTCATTCTCTGATAGTTTTTCACTCCAATCCAGTGGTATCCTCAACCCATTCATCCCAACTGCCTGTCAGAGAGGATCAGCTGAGCCTTGGTAGTATCAAAAATCATTCCCAGTATTCTATATTCATTCCCTCCACTTCTGACCCATTCATGTCTCAGGCCCTACTTCACACAACACCCAGGCTGTTTGTACCCTAAGACTTGGAATATCTCTGATGAGTAACCCTTATGTAAACCAAGACTAATCCAGAGCTACAAGCAACTTAGCAAAAAGGACATAAAAATAAATATAGGAAGTGTCAGCCACCTTCAATCTGTGGTGACCATAAAGGCTGATTCCCAACTGTCAATCCCTTCTGTATCAGAGAGATACTGTGATTGGTGCCAGGCATAAGTCACTTCACCAGGGCTGTCATATGCTCCAAAGGGAGCCTACTTAATCAGCATGATTATAAGAAAATGACATCACCACTCTGAAAGCAAAACTGGATTTTGGTTGATTTTTCACAAGAAACATACATCAGATGGCAGCCAGAAAATCTGTACCCCTGATGTTTGCTCATCACACAGCTAACGGTGGTACATCTGCCAATGGCAGATGCCACCTATTGCCACCTGTGGGTGATGAATAGATTTTTTACATTTTAAATTCTTCAGTATAGTTTATACTGTTAGCTCTTCACACAGTCCAACCGCCCCTCTGAGGGCAGGATTACATCATTGTTTATATAGTATCAAAGGCCCAGGAATTTTCTTAAAGCTTTTTTTTTTAATTTTTTTATTTATTTATTTCTTATGTATACAATATTCTGTCTGTATGTCTGCAGGCCAGAAGAGGGCACCAGACCTCATTACAGATGGCTGTGAGCCGCCATGTGGTTGCCGGGAATTGAACTCAAGACCTTTGGAAGAGCAGGCAATGCTCTTAACCACTGAGCCATCTCTCCAGTCCCCTCTTAAAGCTTTTCTTATGCAAGGCATTTGCTGCTGCTAGCAGGAAACTATCTTGCTCAAATAACAAAATTCTCGTTCATCAACTGAATCATTAATTACAGCCTACTCTATAACTTCCTTCCTGGCTTTTTTGTTTTGTTTTTTTCATTGTTGTAGTTCGCAAAGTATTATTGATGATGTAGCCCTGGCAGGTCTCGAACTCACTATGTAGACCAGGCTACCTTGAAACTTACAGAGAGATCTGTCTGGGATGCCTCCTGAGTGCTGGCATTAAAGGCATATTTCCCCATGCCCAGCCCTTTCACTTTGAATAAGCCTTCCAAGTCATGGCATCAACCTGAATTACCACAGTACACCAGTTCAAAACAGAATGAATGGCTTTTTCCAGAAATGCTCATTTGTAGCATACCTTTGCCCTACTCTTCAGTCTCCTTTCATATATATGCACAGCTCTAGGGCTAAATTTGGATTTCTTGGCAGAATGGGGAATTGCTATTATTAGTCCCCATTGCATTCTAAAGCCTACACCCAATGTAGGGGTGGTGTTTCTGACTATACTAGCTGTCTCTACTGCCCCACACTCAACAAGCAAAACTGCTGAGAAACGGAAACTAACAAAACCAAATTATTTGGGAAGAGACAGAAATCCCATTACAGAGGAAACCATCCAGTGAAGGGCTACTACTAAAAGGGCCCTCCCTACTCCCCCAAACCACCTATGGAACCTAATGTTTCTCCCTAAAGTCCATCACAGATTGACTATAATATGGCTAACCAAGCCAGTGTTGACTGTATCTCACTGTATGTGTATGCCACACGGTCTCAAGCAGGCTCTGCACAGTGTCTGCAGCCCCTACAAATCAGGCAGAGAAAGGTCACAAAATTTGATTTCCTCTTCAACTTAAACCTATTGTTCAAAACATATATATAATAAAGGGGTCTTGTACTTGCTCTTCTGCCCTCCCCCACCATCAGGAATTCTGACATGTTGGAGATATTAATCTGAATGCTAGAAAGGAAGAACCTTGTTTTCAAAACACTGCCAGCTCTTCTGCAACAATTTCTTCCAGGAAAGTAGGCCTCCCTCTCCTGAATTTTTCACTGAGGCCAGGGAAGTTGGAAAGCCCATCCCCCACCCAGTGGGAACCAAACTCTCAGCCAGCTCTCTTCACTGCACATTCAAAACACCAACACTGCCTGGGAAGAACATCCGGCCGTTATCAGAACCCCCAGTTAGGACTCCCAACAGGATTCCTTTCTGAAAACTACCGGCCGGCAGAAGAGGCTGGGAAGCACACTATGGAAACAAGATTGCCATAAAGCAAAGAAACGAGACACCCTGTACACCCCACCCCACCCCCAGGGCCAAAGGAGATGAGCCTGATCCAAGGACCAGTGCTTGCCCAGGCCCTGGCAGCCCAGCTGACTCCTCCCTCCACCTGCCTCACATAGCCAAGCCCCTCAAATTACCAACCAACACACTAAAACAAGGGCCCTGAAGACAAGTGAGCCTGTTTTGCCACTTGCGCAGCTGGCAAGAACCTTAAGCTAACTCAACCCCTTTCTTTTTACACATAAGAACACAGGCTAAGTGAGGCACAACTGGAACTCAGAGAGCTAAGCCTCAGTTAATGAAGGCCCCAACTTAAGTGTTGGTCTCAATTACTCAAGCTGCAAAAGACTTGAATCTTAGACCCAATCAGTCCAAAGGACTCCTGAGAATGACTGCTGAAATGGCCCACTTCCAACCCCCAGAGAAAAACCCACCTCACATAACCCTCCAACTTTGTCCTCCATCCTCAGCATACATATTTTCCAGACTACAACAGCACCTTTTGCATCCTGAATCATCCAAGTATACATACACCCACCTCCGCCTCCTGAGCTGTGAAGGGCTGGGTTAATGAAAACGGAATCAAAGAATGGAATGTAGTGGGGGACCTATATGCAAAGCCTCTGAAAAGGAAAAATGAAAAGGCAGGATCAGACTGTAGGAAAGAGGGTTTGGTTAAGTTGGCTATAATGGCTCAAATACAACCATAACAAGCTAGGAAATAAGGAGTAAGTTCCCTCCTATATGGAGAGAAGAAATGAGGATAGGAGACTAGACAAGAGTTTGAGAATTGGGAAAAGAAAACGGCTAAAAATAAAAATGGAGCAATAAAGGTATGATGTAAAATGAGTTTCCTTCTTTTTTGAAAGACAGGGTTTCTCTTTGTAGCCCTGACTGTCCTGGAACTCACTTAGACCAGGTTGGTCTCAAACTCAGAGATCCACCTGCCTCTGCTTTCTGAGTGTTACCACCACCACTGGCTGAGTTTTAACAGGAAGACTAAGAAATCTCTAAAGATGAAGTCCTTGTAAGTAGAGTACGGGACACTGCAGGAATATGATAAGAAAGGCTAAGCCTTTTCAGGGTGAAAGTGACAGTATTTTTCAACCCAGGCTCCACATGAGAATTAATTGGAGCTTTAATAATGCACACTAGGCTCTACCCTAGGCCAAAGGGCATGATACGTGAAGGGGTGAACAGGTAACTGGCATTTATTTATTTATTTTTAATGTGCAACTAGGTTTAAGGGAATAAAATGTGAGGGGAAAGGCTGGGGGGAAAAAGATAGCGTTGCTCAACAAGTAGAAAAGGGAAAGTCACAAGATCATTTGGGGTTCCCGGGCAGTAATGGCACACACCTTTAATCCCAGCACTCAGGAGGGGGATCTCTGGGAGTTTGAGGCCAGTCTGGTCTATAGATCGAGTTCCAGGACTGGCTCCATAGCTACTGAGAAACCCTGTCTCGAACCCCCTCCCTGCCAAAAAACGATCATTTGGGGTAAGAGGAGTTCAGGCTTTGACAGGAACTATGGGTGGCAGCCCTGTGTGAAGAACAGCAACAATGAAGATGATACTTGTAATAGAAGTCCTGTCTGGTGTTGGAGAGAGCGTGGCAGTTTAAGGACTGGATCTGCTTGCTGAAGGTCAGAGACCATAAAAGTCCAATATGAGGACAGAAGATTTAGTATGTGGACTCAATGAGTTTCAGAAAAGTTCTGAAGGGGTCAGCAACAAGCCCTCCGGAGGAAGGGGATGTGACAAATCAGGTCTGAACTGCTAAGGGAAGCCACCCTAATACATAAGCTAGTGGGGTTAAACATCTTGACGAGTTGGAAAATAATGGAATATTTTGGAAAAGATAATCTGAGGCAGAAATATGGGCTATCTGGGGGAAGTGGGAAAAGAGCAAGGGAAATGGAGGGATGAGTTCTACCTACTTTGGTCAAGAGGGTAGAGGATGAAAGTTAAAGGATCCACTCCAGCCGGGCAGTGGTGGCGCATGCCTTTAATCCCAGCAGGAGGTAGAGGCAGGCAGATCTCTGTGTGTTCAAGGCCAGCCTGGGCTACCAGAGCTAGTTCCAAGGCAAGCTCCAAAACTACAGAGAAGCACTGTCTCCAAAAAACAAAACAAAACAAAAAAAACAAAAAGGATCCACTCCATTTCCAAAGGATATGCATGCAGCCCCTTTCTTCAACCATGGGGGAAACTGGGACTGGGCCTTTAAGTAGGTAAAGGCCCAGAGTCATGTTCTGAAGGCACTGGAGAGAAATTTAAAGATCTTCCCAGGAAAGGGGACATGCTAAGTTGTGTGATATAAGGATTTTAAAGATGGGGATTAAGATGCCAAGGTAAGACGAGCTCCAAGTAAGACTTTATGATGTTTGAAGGGTTGACATATGTAAGAAGAATGTTGGGGACATTATTAGGAAACAGGATGGAGGGCAGGAATGGAGGCATAGTGTTTGATAAATAAAAGGAATGGGGTTCCCAGACAGGAAAATGGGGCCTAACTGGAGAAGGATGGGGAAGGAAAGTGGGACCAAGGGGTGACTGGGCATCCAAAGAAGGGTGGGAACGGGGGTAAGAGGTCGAGTTGATAACTGCAGGGCACAGCTTGCCTTTGGAGAGAGGCAAGCAGGGCTGAGGAGTCTGGCTGGGGTGCAGTTTTCACTAAAGAACGGATTTAAAGCGATTAAGTGACTTGTGGAGGAGTAAGAAAAAGAAAGATTTAGGGAAGGTAAGAACCAATTCGGCGAATATGTGGGAGAAAGCCCAGTATGGGGAAATGGGCAGTCCCGCTGGATTTAAGGAGCGACTGACTGACTGGGTCCAGGTTTGTTGGGGGAGGGCTTTGGGCGAGAAGGAAGCCCGGATGAGGGGGATGGGCCGGGCTGGAGGAAGGGGGCTAATGGACGGAAGGAGGCCCAATTTCAGGGCTGGGGCCGGTTGACAGGGGTGGTGAAGGAGCCAGAGGGAACGGATGGAGGCCCCTGGGGGCCGGGGACTAGCAGCTGGAAGGGGGAGAAGGAGGCCTCTGGAGCTGCGGAGAGGGTGGGGGCGGGGAGCCTGCGCCGGGCCGTTACCTGTCCTGGGTGTTTATCATCCTCGGTGGCTCTGCTCAGGGTGGGAGGAGGCGGCGCGGGGAGTGGGTAGGTGGACGAGTGAGTGGGTGTGGGGTCGCGCGCGCGGGCCGGTCTCTGCGGGCTAAGTCCCTGTCAGGCCGCGGGCCGAGAGCCCTCCTCTTGCCTCAGCGAGCGCCTGCCTCCAACTGACCCTCCCCGGCCGCCGCCGCGCAACCGCCCCGCCCCCGAGTGCCTCATCTGCATAACCCCACCCCAGCGCCGCTTGGTGTCCTGGGAAACTGGGGCCCACAACAAAGGACAGAGCGCCGACCCGCCTAGGCGCAGGCGTACCAGGCAAGGTATCATCTTGGGAAGAAGGGCGGGAGCCAAGGCGAGGGACTGGAGAGGGGTCTGGAAGCCTGGAGCTCACGTTCAGCAGCGGTCAGTCTTCGTTTCTGCTTTTTGTTTGCTTTTTGATACAGTTTCTTGTAGCTCAGGCTAGCCTCAAACTCACTGGAGGATGACCTTGAGTCCTTGATCCTCTTGCCTTCACGAACCTTCCACCAAGTGCTGGGATTTGCAGGTGCGCCCCACCATACTGCGCACTGGATGCTTTTGTGTGGCAAAACCAGACCGTACTATTTGTAAACTCGGAGAGTGTATTTCCTCCAACAAAACAAAATCTGAAATCTAAGAATACTACTCATGTATTAATTAACACCATTTCCAGTAGGAATCTAATCCCCTAGACCTTTTCCTTCAATTCATAATGCAAATTAATCTGTCAAATAACTTCAAGCACCTTTGGGGCCCCAGCCATCTTGATGGCTCCCACTGTCAGTTGAGAAAGAAAAAAAAAAAAAAAACCCTCTCCATTTTGGAGACAATCTCAAATCAGTTCCCCCAGCTACTGACCAAGCACACTGTCAAGTGAAGCCATGATCACAGTCTCCTCTCTTACTTGTTGACAGCAGCTTCCAGCCACAATCAATGCAAGCAACTTCAATCAATCATGCCGGGCTCCTAGTGCACTGCCACTGTCTTGACTGGTCCTCTAATCACAAATTAGTGCCAAAAGGTCAGTCAATAACATACACACACCTCAAATCCCAGCCACACTCACAGGAAAATCACGGGCACCATCAACTTAAGATTGCAATCAATAGAAACTGGGTAAGCCTTAAATCCTACCACCTAGCTAGCAGGCAGGGCAGATGGATTCTGTAAGTTGAAGGCCAGCTTGGTATGTATACAGCAAGTTCCAGGCCAGCCAGGGGAACATGGTGAGGCTCTGTCTCAAAGAGAGAGACAGAAGAAAATGGCAGGGAGGAGGCACTCTCAGACCACATGCAGAGGTCACCTCCAATCTCCCATTCAGTTCAAGTTCAGTAAGCAGCTACTCACTATGTGCTTCTGGCATGGATAGGAGTCCAGGAACACTCCATGATGGGCTAGGCAATGCGTCTCTACCTACCTTGGATGTCACAATCTGGTGAGAGACAGAGGCCATCATAAATGAGGTAAGTACTGTCTGAGGGACACTGCAGAGAAAGTAACATGTGGGACAGCTTGAAGAAGGGGTGGGTAGTACTCCAAAGTTGTGGTCACCAAGACGTCCATTTCAGTACAGCCCCAAATCACAAGGGACCTTATCAGAGCCCTCTCAGGATCCAATGGTTCTACAGCACAAACAAAATTTTAATATTTAGATCATGAGCATACCAAGAGAGTACAGAAGGAAGGATGGAGCTATCAGACTAAGGTTTTCTTCCAACAAAACTGAAGTGGTAAAAGAACCGCTGTGGTTGCCATTAGATACTTAGACAGAATCGTTCTTTTCCTCTCTACCTTGCCGGGTGGTAGTGGCGGCGCACACCTTTGGTCTCAGCTTTTGGGAAGCAGAGGAAAATGGATCTCTGTAGGTTCAAGACCAACTTGGTCTACAAGAGAGTTCCCGGACAACCAGGGCTATATAAAGAAATCCTGTCCACCCCCCCGCAAAAAAAAATCCTCTACCTTTAACCCACACATACCCATACCTACTCTTTCAAGTTCAAGTCAGATTAGTTCTTACATTAGTACATAACAGAATTTACTATTAAACCTAGCTCCACCCACCAGGACCCAGAAGAGCCTCAGCTTTGCCAGTCCATTCTGAGCAAGGTGCCCTGTCGTCTGAAGGACACTTTCTGATTAATCACCTGGCAAATAGTGAGAGCACACAACGCCAATAATACCAAACGAGACCATTTATTTGCTAAGTGTTTGTGTGGAGGTAGATGGCGTGTATGGACATGATTCTGTGCATAAATGTTCAGGCCAGAGGACAACCCGAGGTGATATTCTTCAGGTGTCAGCTACCTTACTTATTGGCTGATATATTTATTTATTGAGACAGGGCCTTTTATTGACCCAGAATTCACAAGTAAGCTAAGCTGGTGGGTCACAAAGCCCTGGGATCCCCACCTTCACAGAGCTGGGATTGCCGGCATGAGCAAACAAGTACTGATTTATTTATTTATTTATTGGTTTTTTGAGACAGGGTTTCTCTGTAGCTTTGGAGCCTGTCCTGGAACTAGCTTTTGTAGACCAGGCTGGCCTCGAACTCACAAAGATCCACCTGCCTCTGCCTCCCAAGTGCTGGGATTAAAGGCATATGCCACCACTGCCCGGCTGCAAATTTTTTTTTTTAAGTTTTGGGAATCACACTCAGGTCCTGGTACTTGCAAGGCAAGGCTAGCTAAGCCATCTCCCCAGCTTCTTTTTTATTTTTTTTTGGTTTTTCGAGACAGGGTTTCTCTGTAGCTTTGGAGCCTGTCCTGGAACTCCCTTTGTAGACCAGGCTGGCCTCGAACTCACAGAGATCCGCCTGCCTCTGCCTCCCGAGTGCTGGGATTACAGACGTGTGCCACCACCGCCCGGCTTTCCCCAGCTTCTAAAGCACTAATTTTAATTTTTATTTTATATTGAGAATTACTATTCCTGTTAATAATCATTGAGGACCTATGTACAGCAAGAAACTTACTTGCTTGACTTCAAAGCTATCAGATGAAGTTTGAATTCCCATCCAAGGTTGTCTAGATTTACACGGGAAGAGTCAGAAGCATCTGTCACAGCTTGCAGTTTAGGAAGTGAGCATCTTCATGCATCCAGGCCAGTCAGTGAAACTGTCCTGTATAACTGCCCCATCTATTTAATTTATTTAGTAAATTTATTTCAATTCACTAAAATAAAAACAGGGCTTGTGGTATAGCTCTGGGTAAAATGCTGGCCGACCTAGCATGTGTGAGACCCTGGGTTGGATTCCTCCCCAAACCAAAATGCCTGATGGACCAACATGGTAAGACAAGAAACTGACCTGCTGCCAGACTTGCCCGTGTGGTTTGAAACCCCTCAGGCCTACGAAGCCCTTTTGCGGCCTGTGTGAAAACCAGGGAGAATGGCGTCCGTGGTTCAGCAGGACAGTAAGTGAGCACTTGATTCAGTGTCTGCAAGATACCTCACAAAGTTAAAGCAGCCCTACTGCTCTTGAGGAAAGACAAGAGGGAGAATGTTCTTGACTGCTTATTGGTGCAAAAGAGAATAAGGCAGAAAAGGGTAAGAAATGCATTTTTACAAAACCAGGACTTCCAAAGGTGTTCACTCATTTGGCATCTGAACTCCCTCTGCCTGCTCTACTCAAGACTGGCTGCACGGCCGAGGGCCCAGGCCAGCAGCTCCACACCTGTAATCAGCTCTTTGTTGAAGCTCTTTGGGAAGAGCTTAAAAAGAAAAATGAATTACTGTGTGATCAAATCTTTTGACCTTGAACTCTTGCCCTCCTGCCTCCCTCCACCTTCCAAGCCTAGGATTCCAGGCTGTACAGCTGGTCTTTGCAATACTGGGGATTAAAGCCAGGACTTCATGCTTGCAGGCAAACATTCTACCAACTGAGCCACCCCCAGTCCTAAAATCCATTTTTAAAATCTTTACTCGAGACTAAGTCTTGAACTTGTTATGCGACAACAATGAACTTGATCAACCTGCCCCCACTTCTCAAGTGTGAGATTACATGTGTGCACCACAATGAAGGCTATTTCACTTTGAGATGGGTTTGCACTATAAAATCTGGGTGGCCTGGAACTCTTGAGTTCTATTTATCTTCCTGCTCAGCAACCTAAGTACCAAGATGAGAGGTGTGTGCCACCACACCAGACTTGAACCAGAAATTTTGAGAGGTTAGGGAACTGAACCTGAAACTGGGAATGATCCAGGAGTCAGGCTTGAGAGCAGGGTTCGTGGTCAAAGACAGGACACTATTTTAGACCAACAGGAAGAGCACAAGTAGTGGTTCCCACCACCCTCCCAGCACAAGGAAGCTGGAAATGACGTGATTACTACCGTCTGTCCCTCTGAGAGCCTGGGAGAATTTCCATGAGCCTCGCTGAGAGGGAAGGGAATTCGACCTTGACATAGTAAGAAAGGTAGGAGGGAAGGAAGACACTGGGGGCCTCCCCTCCCTAGGGAAGAGACAAACTGAAGGAAGAGGAGGACGTGTTCCCCATGGACGTCTCCTAGCAATGAAGAGGCCTGGACATGAGGCCGCCCAGGAACAGCAGGGCAGCCAGAGGTCAGAGTCCATGGCCTGCTGAAGACCTGTCCTGGCTTTGGGCTCCAGGCACTGTGCCCATTCTCTGATCTGCCACATTGTTCAGCAGTTTCCTCCTCTGAAAGTAGAGGGGGGAGCAGTGGGGGAGCAGGGCTTGTACAGCCAAGAGTAACTGGAGCAGAGTGGGGTGGGGTTTCCACAGGGAAGGGGCCTCAGTTCATTCCCATGACTGGCTGCCCTTCCAGCTACTTGGGACTTTGGGACTTCGTGGGAAAAGGTCTTGGAAGTGCTAAGTACAGTAACTATGAGTGTGTGTGTGTCCCCAAGTGTGCATCGGGCACGTTTTCCATTTTAGCCATGGAACACTGCCCTATGAGAACTGCATACCAGCGTGTTCCCACAGGGCTCTGTCCTCAGAGGCTTAGAAACCCGTCCCGAAGCCTGAAAGACACTGGAAGCCACAGGACCAATTCTCTGGGGAATCTCTTGGCTCCTAGCGAATACAGATCACCTGACGTCCCTGGACTAACAGGGATGCTTCTAGAACTTGCAAGCTTGCCAGCAGAACTCTACTACTAGGTGGATGTTGAAAAGCAGATGGGATAGCCGGGCAGTGGTGGCGCAAGCCTTTAATCCTAGCACTCAGGAGGCAGAGCCAGGTGAGTTTGAGGCCAGCCTGGTCTATAAGAGTTAGTTCTAGGACAAGCTCCAAAACTACAGAGAAAACCCTGTCTCAAAAAACGAAAGAAAGAAAGAGAGAGAGAGAGAGGGAGGGAGGGAGGGAGGGAGGGAGGGAGGGAGGGAGGGAAGGAAGGAAGGAAGGAAGGAAGGAAGGAAGGAAGGAAGGAAGGAAGGAAGAAAGAAAGAAAGAAAGAAAGAAAGAAAGAAAGAAAGAAAGAAAGAAAGAAAGAAA